>VDFB02373365.1:197039042-197428520 GCA_007258455.2 Sequoia sempervirens
TATGGATGTTCTTGTTCACTTTTTGTTTACCCTTAAAGGGCCTGCCTATTGGGAAAAATTAATCACCCTAGGGAACGAACTGAACGAGAACACCCTAAATCCAAGAGACTTCCACCCATTATATGAGTGTGGGTACTTGAGGAAAGTTCAAGTATAATGAGTATTTTTCTAACAAGAAGGGTGTCAATGGTCTCTTGTCGTATCCAGATGATCCCCCATGAATGAAATTCCTATACTAGAACCTTTTGTATATAGGACAAAATCCTTATCTATTTGTTGGTGCAAGAACGGTCATTCTCAAATCGTCCCACATTTTTATGGCTCTTAGTAGAGATGAGAAGTATTCCATGGGAGTTTCAATGGTACTAAATCTTAGCTAACCTGAGAAGAGAGTGCACTATAAGGGGGATCATGTGTGGTCAAGCTTCTAATCATCCGTTAAGAGTAAGCATAGCTATATTTATCCAAGTGGGAACTCAACAAATATTGTCTCTTTACTATCCATAGGATTGTGCATTACTTTGGAATCAAAACATTTTGCTTGATCTAAAACACTAGAGAAACAAACATTCAACATGAACATCAAATCTCAAACCCTTTAGGAGGAGAAAATTTCTTTTGATTAAATCCAAGTGATATTGCTTGCCCTAGGGATTCTATCCTTAGAGGTTTCTAGGTATTTCGGTTTATATCTCAATTTTCTCTCACAAAATCCAACATTAGGGAAGTATTGCCTTAATTTCCTTGATTTCCACATAATGGACTTTGTGGGATGAAAAAGAATTGAGATAGACATTTAGTTTGAAACTTAAGCAAGGCAGTGGATGTGGTAAAATCAATTCATTAATCAAGATAAAATAAATTGAACTCCACACATGTGCTTGTTTATCTTTTTTCTTATGGTCTTTTCAGAAAACATTGATCTTTTGATTTGAAGTACTCTTGGGGAAAAGCAAGTTCTTCAAAACCTTGGTCTTGTAAACAAGCCTCGCTTAGATTCATTTAGGATCAAAACAACAAATCATTTCATCAATCTCAAACATCAATCAAATCCCATTTCACAAAAAACTTTTGAACCATTGGAAAAATCATTCATACTAGAATTTTGGTAAAATCCTTCAAATCAACATCAAAATCGCCTTGTTTGGCTAAGTGTGTGTGGATGAATCCTTCCTCATACACCTAGTTAAATTGTCATCTTGTGGACAAGTTTATTCCAAGACAACATCTAACCTCTTGGAGTTTATGAGTTCATTATCAAATCGAAATCAAATCCAATTCGAAATCAAATCCAAATCAAAATCCCAATGAAATCCAAAAGTCCTAAAGTCTAGTATTCCTCCAAGGTTCCTAAAAGTTCAACAACCATATCATTCACCCCTTTCATGCTTCATCTCATCATTGGTCCTAAGCACCTTATAGGTTCAGTTTTGCAACAAGCTCAAAATACTAGAAGAACATGGAATATAAACTTGCTCCATACATCATGAGTGATCTAAGTCAACCAAACTATCAAAGCCTTACAAAACCCATGGATTATCAAAATTCACATTTATACAATCCATACATGGAATCATTATCTCCAACAAACCTGAATGGTACAACAAATATGAGTACGTTGAATCTAAATGTTGGAACACCTTTCCCTATGGTAGATTAAATCAATGTCCAAACCTACAAATCAATCAACGAAACAATCAATGCATGAGTCTTCAACAAAATAACATTATCCCACCAAATCCATACATGCCAAATGTGAATATACCAAGTAAAATTTTACCAAACATGAACATTTCAAATCCACACTTGGTAAACTTTGGGATAGATATGTTTGTGAATCATACAAATGTTGTTCAAAGTCCAAACAAGATGATAATAACTCCATGTATTGATCCAAGTCAAGGTAACACCATGCAAAATCAAAGTTACCTAAATCATGGAAATCATGGTAACAACAATGTTCAATTTCAACCTACAATGCCAAATCCAAACATCATCCCAAATTAGAACATTGTCCAAAATCAATTTGTCCATGATCCCATACAAACACCACAAATATACATTCCAAATCTACTTGAACAAAAACCAAACTAACTATATCAAAGGTGTCAAGATCAAAATCAAGATCAAATTGCTTCAATTTCCAAAATAGTTGATTCATTGGCCGAAGAGACATCTCCACCCCAAAATCAATACACTTTTCTATTGGTTAAACCATGTCATCAAAGCATTGATTTGTGTCCACAACCACATCAAGAACAATATCTCCAATGTCAAGAAGTTGGATATCAAGATCAACAACATCAACAACAAACCCAACCTCCACATCTCAAAAATCAATCACCACATCTCTAAAATCAAGCAACACAAGGTCAATTTAAAGTACAAGTCTCACAAGGTAACAAATGAAAATACACACCACATGGGAAACCAATCGAATCAGTCATGCAATAGTTGGAGCAAAAAAATATCATTAAAATAATCATTGATGAGAACTATCAAGAACCTCATGTGAAACCACCAGGGTATAATGAGAATCACTTTGTGATTTTCAGAAAATAAAGGGACACACAACATTAGATTGTATTTGACTCAAAAATCTCATCCAAGACCTTATTGATGAAAAAATAATAACTATTGGGGACAATGATCAAAATTCAACCATTAGCAATAGCATTGAAAATCTCTCCACCATAATTGTTGAAAACAAAGATTAAGATCTATCCATCAATGATCCCCTTGAAGATGTTTCTACCTCATCCAATGAAAAAATCGACATACATCAAGATTCACTTTTTGGTTGTGATCAAAACCCCTCAAAAATATTCGGCAATGATCTATTTCTAGGAGTGTTAGAATTATTTGATCGTATTGACATAATCCATGACCCATCGACCAATGATCATGTTGAAAATGTCTCTACATCACCTAATGAGTTAGAGAACGTATCTCAAGAATTTATTCCAACGCATGATAAACATCTTTCACAAAAGTCTAGCAATGGTCCTTCCCAAGACATATTGACATCCTTTGACCTCATGGTTACAGATATTGAAGGAATCCTCAACTCAACATTTAATCCAAGTCCGCTCAAAGATCAAGAAGATATTGAGCCACTTCCCATGCTTGATGAAGATATCCAAGAACCCTTTATAAGCAATCTGATAGGGACAGGGTTGGATTGAATCAATCACTGACTCAATGCTCTGGGTCTCACCTTTGATAACCCCTTGGTGTCACTCTCTCCACCACACTACCTATAGGTCTGCAATGCTGACTAGGCACCCCTAGTACTTCTGGCCAACCCTGCTATCATCTCCAAATGCTTTACCAAGCCAAACTTGGTGCTCTTCCTCTCTTACTCTCCCTAGCCCTTAATCCTTTTAAAGACTAGTTAACCTCCACTGCTTCCTAACTTGTTTCCATGGGTGTGCATAGGCTTTTATGGTTTCAAAACTGTCTAGGAAAGGTTCTTGTTCAACCTCCATTTACCACTTCTCTATCGCTTTCACAAAACCCTAGTCTAGGGTTTGGGAAGGGCTACTAGGTTTGAGCCCCTTTTAGGCCTCCTCACTCAAGTAAACAGGTTAGAACTCCTCTCCTTTATGATATTGTACCCAACTCCCCTCTGACACCCTGGCTCTTTTTCCAAGTTCTTTAATATTTTTGGGGTTTTGGACCCCCTCTGTCCGTACACAAGTACAACTTAGACTTTACAAGAAAACTAGGGATTTTTTAGACCATTTCTTGGTCTGTTTTGCTTTTTCCAACCTCCAAAGGATCAGACAAGAACTCTTCCTTCTTTCCAACCTTTATGAAGGCTCCTAAAACCACTGCACACATTTCTTTATTGAAGATTCATCACCCCTGCTACATTAGGACTATGCATAAAACTATCTTCCCAAGCCAGGTATCAACAAACTCGCCTAGGGAAAGACTTTGATCATGATGCCATGCCTCTTATAGAATCATATTGTTAATGTATGTACAATGATGGAGTTTAGCCACATTCCCAATGTTTCCATACTTCTTGGTATGGTGGGAGTGCAATCTAAAACCCCATTTTATTCAATTTACCAGTCAAAACAGCAAATAAGGAAAACTCAGAATTTACAAGAATGGAAAGAAATGATGGACTAACTATATAATGTGCCACAAGAATGCTTCAAAATACTTCTATACATGCTAACAAAACCAACAAAATTCTTTGTTCAATACATTTAGCAGCTGTCACACGAACAAGAACAGAAAAACAGAGTTTCACACCAAAATCACTGTTTTCTTGTTATTCTCAGGAAACTACAAACATTCCAAAATCCTCTAACCTCCCAAAAAGGTTGAGAGTTCCCTTTTAAAATGCTTGGAAACAGTTAGGTTTCCTTTTTTGAGCCCAAGAATGACCAAAAATTGAGTGTTGCAAAACACAGTGTGTTTTTCAACCTTGGTCTATAATTTAGAAACAACCCAAGATAGGCTTCCAAAACTAGTTGAACTTTCGCCACTCCTAACCTAAGAAGTAAAGGTCCTCAACAAAAAATAAGATGGTCCACAAGACCTTACATAACACAACAAAAATGAACCTCAACCAAAAACTTTAATAAAGCTTAAACCTTGCTAGGTGCTCCAACTTTGTCAGGTGCTCCTGCACCACAATCCATCCTTCAAAATTGACACATGTCAAGAAATTGATCCAAAGCATGTCAAAATAAATTCCCAAATCATTCAAGATCAAGAATTTTTATCTCCAAGCTACTACAATTATCTAATGGACACTCTCCTATCTATACAAGATGATCATATCCACATAGCAGATACTCCTCTATCTACCCATGAGATGCTTTATGTGGATGGACATGTAGATGATCTTCATTCAAAACAAGATTCCTTTACTCCTAATATTATTACACAAAAAGAGCAAGTTATTGATTCTTACAGTCAAAAAGAGTTGTCAACATCAGGATCAGATATATCCCAAATTTAGACCAAAGACATCATGTAAGAAGATATCGAGCATTATCCACCCAAAGAAACTGATTAGATAGAATAAGATACTCTAGAGTCAGCAGAGCAACAAATTGAAATAACATCATCCACAGTGGTCACTTATCATAGAATGCTAACTAAACAAGATCTCTCAGAACAGGCGAAATCAAAGCATGGAGGTAATACTTCAACAATACTAGGGGAAACTATGTCTCAAGCAAATGTCAACATAGGGAGCATGAAGAATCCTTATGATGAAACCAATGCCAACACAACAACAAGCCACATCATGAATCTTCATCCACTCATCACCACATCCATGAATTGGGACCAACATCAAAAGAAATATTTGAATCAAAGCACAAAGAACATTATCAAAGCAAAAGAATTTGGGAAGAATAATGGACAAATAAAATACACATGGATACCAAAGAATACAATGAAAGATTATCCCTATCAAACTCTATTAGTCAAAGAAACTATGGGGCAAGATAAAAAAGGAAAAATTATCCATCAAAGATGTCTACAAAAGCAAAAGTAGGCTTCTCAAGCGACATACAAAGTATATCAAGCAGCTGGTCATATTCCATGCACACTTCTATATCCACCCATCATTGCTCATCTTCCCAAGTTTGGAGAGTCAAAGGTTGCAAACTATCAACCAATCCATCTATTTATAAACACACTCCATCCATGCCTCCACACACAAAATCCAATTCTCACATTGATCATTTATTGGTAGCCACCCTTCATCATAAGGATTTAGGAGGCACTTTATCACGATGTGCACACAAAGATAGAGTTACCTCCAGTATCAACAAAGCAGATCAGGCATCTCAAAAGTTGCATTCAAGTGCACGTATCTTGACAAAGTAGTGTCTTCAAGTAGGATATCAATGGAACATTATGACAGAAGCCTCTACATCGACACCACAAGGTGGTTTAGTATGAGCTTAAAATCTTTCAAAAAAATCCAAAAAAATAGAAAAATAAAAAAAATCTTGAAAATAGTAAAAATAAAAATCATCCTTTTGTGAAAATCATATGGGCGGCACTTTGGACAGTTACCATGATGAAAACCTGGAAAACATGTCTCATTTGTAGAATCAACCTTTTGCATGTGCTAGTTCAAGTGAAAGCATCTCATCCCATCCATAATAAACTCCAACATTCCATCCATCTTATCCATAGTAAATTCATCCATCCATAAATCATTTATCCAATCCATTATCATCCATCTACATCCATAGTCCAAGTTATCTTGATCTTGGTAACAGTTTAGTGCACACTTTACACTTGCTTATGGTAAACATCTTGACATGGGTCATTTTCATTGATCCTATCCTATCCAACATTATCTAAGTCATGAATCACTATCCAAATGAGCATCCTCTGTTTGAACACCTTATCTTATCACAAGATAATCCATATCCATCCATCCATACATCTATCCAAGAATCCACCCAGGGCATTTCAAACATTGCTAGAGACTGGGGGTAGATATTTACATCTTGCTTCAAGAATAAATATTGATCTATATCCTCCAACTTATTTTGTGATCCAAGCATTGGAAAATATTTGGAAAATATAAAATCAAATTGGTTGAAGCACTTCTGAGAAAAAGTTCCAAATCACTACCCCAGGCACATTTTGACAAGAAGACATTCCTTATCAAGCTTCATCTTTCATCGAATATCAATCCAAACAATCACTATGAGTCGCATCTAATTTACACTTCAAACATCACATCAAATCATTCAAACAATTTTGTTCCAAAATCAAGCTTTATCAATCCTGATTAATCAAATCCAATCAATCCATCATCATCTTGGGATATCCTTCCCAATCCTCATGTTGCTTAAACACTATCCTTGCATTGTTGTGTATCCTCAACAATCTTATCATCATCAATCCATTGATCTAATCAATCAACCTTAGCCTGGTTTTCAACAAAATCCCAAAACATATCACTGATATCGTCACATATCCAAAATGTTAAAATCATGCAAAAAATCCAAAAAAAATCAAAACATATCAAAATCCAAAAACATATCAAAAATCCAAAAACATTCATAAAATCAGAAAATCCAAAAGCATTCAAAACATATCAAAATCCAAAAACATTCAAAATCATATCAAAATCCAAAAATAAGTCAAAAAAATTAGTAAATTTCAAAAACATGGTATCTGAACTACGTCATCTCTGAGCTTAAATGTAGGAAAGGCTAATCTTTGAGCAGCCCCCGAGACACAAAATCCAAAAACATTCACAAAACACAAAAACACAAAAACACAAAAACATTTAAATAACCTGAAAACCCAAAAATAGTCTCAAAACATTTCAAAATACCAAAAACATCCAAATATTTGAAAAAATCCACCCGTCCCATTTCACTTCACCCACAATAATCAATCATCCATAATAAATATATTGTAACCTTCATCCTTTGGCAACACAAATATAAACAAGTACAACAATTACAAAATCAAACTTAAAACGCAATCAAAATTGAAACAACAGACTTTTAAATGAAAAATCAAACTCTTGATCATTTGCAAACATGTCAATCAACCTTATATCAATAGCCTTTCGAACAACCTATCAACTTGCCACCATCCACTAACATGTCCTAGGATGCATCCTTCCTACAATGGGCATTATTTTTGGCAATCACTTTGGATAATTATCCTAAGCAAAACAATTTGCCACCATCCACTAGCATGTCCTAGGATGCGTCCTTCCTACAATGGGAATTATCTTTGGAAATCACTTCAGATTCTTATCCTCAAAACAAATCCCTTTGGATATAGGTATGAAGAACATTGTCTTTTTTGTGTTTTTGATCTATTCTTTTTTATTTATTTTATTGTGCTCATTCCAATGACCTCTCGATATTGTCTAATCAAAACAATTTAGAGAGAAAGGAATGGGGCATTGATCATTATCTTTTTTCTATTGTGCTTGTTGAATATTCTTGTAATATAACCTTGGAAAATACTTGCTTTGTTAGATGTGTATGGAAGGTGTTTTGGACAGCTTGTTGACTATTGCATTGATAGGTTATACCTTTCCATGTTTTGGTCTGAGATGTTTGAAACTTTTGAAGTACATCCTAGCAAGGTTTTCATATGTCAAGTGTGAGAAAAAATACTCATATTTTTTTGTCGAGTCAAATTCCATCACACTAAGTACAATGCCATCATGGTTCTTTATATCTTGATGCACCGTATCTGTGTGTTATCAAACATAACGTAAATAAGCTCTTTTAAAATCCCAATTCCTGATAAGCGAAACATCATCCATATCGCATCATCATCTCTAATAAATTCTTCTCAGATCATGGGCTTGTTGGATCTTCTTTCTTGTGTCATATTTTCATGCTAATAGGGTACCATGACAGTTAATCATTATCGCTAATGCATCCATCCTACATCCACCAACCGCCAGCATGCTGCATATCATATCACATCATATAGAAAACACTGATCATCTCACATGCATTGCATTTCCATCATAATATAGATTGGTTATTTTAGACATCTCATAAACCATACATTTGCATGCATCACATAATCATGAAAGTATTCTCATATATCAAATCATATCATATATATCATCAATAATGGAACTATCATGGTATAAAATTAGGATCAAATTTCTGTGTGATATATCAAAATATACATGAGGTTATCCATGGCCGATGATTGTCTATACGTCATCAAATCTTTCTACATTATAACCATTCATACATCCATCTTGAACCCCTTTGTTGCGAGATCGACCCTCAAATCGAACTTTTCACTCGATCTCTCGAGGGGGCAGTGTACCAGTATACTTCTTTTTGCTAGGGCATCCAAAAAAAATTTAAAAAAATTTGAATTTCGATCTCAACAGTGTTATTATTTGAACCAACGTAGCAAGTACATTGTTTCAAAGAGGGGAAAAATGTAGACACGAAAATTATCCTAATTGATATCACACGTTTGATCCTGATTTGACTAACACATGTTCTTCCTTAATCATCCCCTTCACTAACCATTGAATTCCTCTTTTAATTAAATAAATCAATTTTTATTTAATTAAATTTGAATTCTCCTCTTTTGATTAAATCATCATATTCTCCTCTTTAATTAAATAAATCAATTTTATTTAATCAAGCCAACAATCAATCCTAAGCCATCCCTCTTTAATTAAATAAATCATTTTTATTTAATTATCTCCTAAGTTTCTTCATTTAATTAGATAAATTAAATTTATGTAATTAAATTCCTTATATCTCATTATTCCTCTCATTTGATTTAAATAAATCTAAAATCTAAGTCAAATGTCAAATCAAGCTAATTTCTATCTAAAGTTAATTAATAACAAATCAGTTAACTCCTAATCCTCCAAATCCTCTAGCTTTTGCAACTTGCACAATAAAACATTTCTTTTGATTTATTAAATCTCCTATTTTCATTCAAAAGGGGATCAAGTTGGAATATTCCTCCAAATTCAAAAAGTCTCTCCAAAAGGACTTGTCCCTCCAACAAAGTATTTAAAGCTCTTACATGTCTCTTACACAAGCCAACTTAGCATTAACTCTTCTTTCATCCCCCCTAAACATGTCACTTCTTCAAATTCAAATTTGAATTTCAATGCATTAACTTGCACATTGATGAAAATGTGCTCCACCTCCTTCCATTAGCATCTTGACAAGTGGCACAATGCCATTGGTCCATCTTTAATCCTACATTCATCCTTTTTCTTCAATCCTCCATCCCTCTTTCTTATAAATAGAGGCCTCCTCTATTGTATTTGGTATCCACAATCCATGCAAGTTTATTATTGTCATTTGGATCAACAACTTGAAGCAAAAGTCATTATCTACAGATTTTGGAGCAAAGTTCATCCATTTTCATCAATTCTTCATAGCATTTCATCATTGCAGCCAGGTTATTGAGAATTTTCATCAAGGATCATATTGATGATCATCAAGCTTGCAAGGAATTGGGAAAGGACTATTTTCCACATCAAAATTGTACCAATTCCCCCATGGGATTGAGGGTTTGAGTGTTTTGGATAAGATTATTTAGCTTTTATTTGACATTAACTTTTTTTTCTTGTTCATTTCATTTCAAAGGAATTGCATGGAGAAAGTTGATTTAGATTTGTATATTGGACTAATAATGTGTTTGTTCTTTGTGTTTGTGCAGGTCTAGGATCACCTTTTAGAGTACCAATTGGAAACCTTTCCTTTCGCAAATGAACCAAGACTTCATTTCCTACCTAGAACTCCTTATACCTCATTTTTTGATTTGTCTGAGTCTTATATTGTGAGTTCATCTTTTTGATATGTTTCTTCATCTCTTCGTGCAAATTCTTCTGATGCTCAACAAAATCTTTAGCCTCAGCACTACTCTTCTCCCCCTTTATCCATCTTTCTCAGTTCAGAAGTAATTCTTGGACTACTCCCATACATAATCCAGAATGGTGATTTACCAGTGCTCCTATTGATACAAATATTATAAGCTAATTTTTCCTGTGGTATAATCAAATCTCATCCCTTGGGCTTATCTCCTACTAAGTATCTTAGCAGGTTACCCAAACTCCTATTCACCACCTCTGTTTGTCAATCAGTTTGTGGATGGTGTGCAAAACTAAAGTTCAAATCTGTCTTCAACTTCTTCCATAATGTCCTCTAGAAATAACCAACAAATTTGGAACCTTTGTCTGAAACTATACTCTTTGGTAGACCATGTAGTCTCACCAATTCTCTGAAAAACAACTCTGCATCATGAACAACATGATTAGTCTTATGACATAGAATGAAATGTGTCATCTTTGAAAAATCTATCCATCACCACAAATATGGAATCATGCCCTCTCTATGTCCTTGGCAAGCCAAGAATGGAATCCATGCTAATATCCTCCCATGGCGTCTCAGGTACAAGTAATGGCTAATACAATCCAATATTCTAACTTGTTCCTTTCACCATCTGACATACTTTATAACTTTGTACAAACTTCACATCTTGTTATAACTATGGCCAATAATAATTCTCACTAACAAGAGAAATGGCCTTATCTTGACCAAAATGTTCAACCAATCCTCCATTATGCTTCTCCTTGATTAGATTCTCTCTCACAGAACTCCTTGGAATGCACAATTGGCTTCCTCTAAAAAACATCCCATCTTGGATTAATAAATCCAACCATCTCATCCTATCCAATGTAAAAAGTTTCAAACAAGCCTTCCAAGCTTCTACAAAGTCTGGATCTTCAAGATACAACATCTATATTCATTTCTATCAACAAATTTTTCCTTCTACTCAAGGAATCTACAACTCTGTTTTACCTTCCACTCCTATGCTTCAAAACAAAGGTATATAAACAAACTCAACCCACTTTAAGTGCCTTTGATTTAACTTTCCTTGACTATTGAGATACTGTAAAGCTTGGTGATCAATATATAAAACAAATTCTTTTAGCAATAAATAGTGTCTCCATTTCTTCAAAGCCTGAATTATAGCATAAAACTCCTGATCATAGACAAAGTAGTTCTTCTTAGCATCATTCAACTTCTTACTAAAATAGGCAATAGTCTTACCTTCTTGACTCAAAACAACTCCTATGGCAATGCCACTAGCATCACAATCTACCTAGAAGACCTTATTGAAATCTAGAAGTGCCAAAATAGGTTGCTCTATAACTTTCTTCTTCAACATATCAAAATTTTTGGTTGCTCCTGTAGTCCACTTAAACTCTTTTCTATTCCCTCTCATCGTTTCAGTTAAAGGTGCACAAATACTACTAAAATTCTTAATAAATTTTCTATGAAAACTTGCTAGACCATGAAATGATCTTACTTCTGTAACATTCCTCAGGGTAGGCCATTCAATGATAGCTTTCACCTTCTTTGGATCCATTTTAAAACCCTCTATTGAGACAAAAAATCCTTGATACACCAACTCTCTCTTCACAAAATTATATTTCTTCAAATTAATCAATAGTGTCTCTTCCCTTTGCTTCTCAAAAACTTTTCTCCTCCCTTAGCTTCTCAAAAACTTTTCGCATATGCATCAAGTCCTCCTCGATTGTCAAACTGAAAATAAAAATATCATCCAAATAAACAATAACATTTTTTCCTAAAAGTTCTTTCAATACCTCATTCATAAGCCGCATAAATGTGCTTGGTGCATTGGTTAGCCCAAAAGGCATGACTAACCATTCATACAAGCCCTCCTTGGTTTTAAAGGTTGTCTTCCATTCATCTCCTTCTCTAATTTGGATCTGGTGATATCCACTCTTCAAATCTATCTTTGTGAAGTATTTAGTTCCACTCAAACAATCCATAATGTCATCCATTCTCAGCAAGGTAAATCTATACTTGATGGTGACCTTGTTGATGGCTCTAGAATCTATACACATATTCTATTCCCCATCCTTCTTTGATAGTACTGTAGGTACTGCACATGGACTCAAACTCTCTCTAATCAATCCCTTCTGCAACAACTCTTGCACTTGTTTGTTCAACTCTTCACTCTTTGTTGGAGTCATACGATGGGCTACCTTATTTGGAAAACTGGCTCTAGGAATCAAGTCCATCTGATAACTAATCTTTCTCACTGGAAGCAAACCTTCAAGTACATTATTAGAAATAATAGCTTGAAACTCATTCAATAAATCTGGAACCTCTACAAGTACCTCAGTAGTATCTTCTTTATCAATTCTAGGGATCAATGCAAAACACATGCTTATGCATCATACCTTCTAGGAACTTTCTTCCATCAACCAAACAAATTCTTGCATTACTGCATACCTTTTCCTCTGCCTCTTTCAAGGGCTTGAGCTTATGACGAACCCCATCCTTTGTTAAAGAATAGGTGTTGGCATGTCCATCATGTACTACTCACCAATCAAACTACCACGGTCTGCCTAACAACATATGAAAAACATCCATAGGCATAATATCATACAATACCTCATCATGGTAATTTATAATCTTAAACTTTACCAGACATTGTTCATTTACCAAGGATTTATGGTCCTTCTACAACCAAGCAATATAATATGGGTTTGGATGCCTTCTTTTCTCCAATCACAACTTACTAACCATTTCTTCTAAAACAAGGTTAGCAATACTACCTCCATCAATAATAATATTGCAAACTTTACCTTCACACTTACATCTGGTGTAAAACAAATTCTTCCTTTGAGTTGGTTCCTTCTCCTCATTCACTAAGGCTCTTCTAATAACAAAAACCTCTCCTCTTTATGCATCCTCAGAATGGGAAGACTCAACATCTTCATCTACATGTGCAACTTTTGCATTACCCTCAGGTTTTCTATTTGTCTTTCCTTGATGTTGAGGACACTCATAGGCTCTATGTCCTTCTCCTCACTAGAAACAGGTTCCACAAAAGCCTCCTCTTCCCAGTCCTCATCCAGATCTTCCTCTTCCTATTTGGTCTCCATTGTTTTGATCATGAGGATGGTAGGTGTTATCTCCTTTCTGGTTTTGGCTACTACTATCACCTTCACCCTTATTTTGATTTTCATTTTGACCTCCATATGACAATCCACCAGTCTTTCCTCCACGGCCTCCACCTCATTGTTTTTCCTCAAACCTCTTGTTCAATCATTCTTCAACCTTTAGGCAAAACTGATAAGCATCCTCAATGATGGTCATTCTCACTAGTACCAATTCTTCCTATATTCTTGGCTTCAACCCATTAATATAATGAGAAAATTTATCCTTATTCGCCTCATAATGTCTTGTCCAAATTAGGAATTTGTGAAATTCCTCTGTGTATTCTTCCACTATCCTTGTTCCTTGCCTCAAGTTGTGCATCTTCTTCAGTAGCTCCAATTCATAATTGACTAGAATAAATTTTTTCTTCAATTTTGACACCATTCTGTCCCATCTGGAAATTTTATCTTTCCCTTGTCTTCCTCTTTCTAGCTGGACCTCTTTCCACCATATACTGGCATGACCTTTCAATTTTGTTTTTGCAAACCTAACTCTATGAGGATCTTCAATCTCTTCAAACTCAAAAAATTCCTCCATGTCATGGATCCAATCGATCAAATTATTTGGGATTCAGACTTCCACTAAAAGTTGAAACCTTCATTTTAGGTCTCTTCCTAATGCTTGAGATTGCTCGCAACAATATTATTTCTCTAGGATCCATTGGATCTTGTTCTTCCTCTTTTGTTGCATCTTCACTGTCATCTCTGTCTCGTTGCACATCTCTTCTTCAAACCTCTTGCTGCAAGGTTTCTAATTGTCTTCTAAGGGCTATGATTTCATCTCTAAGTGGATCTCTTCCTCCACCACCTTGGCCTCTACCTCTACCACATTGGGCAAGTGTTGGAGGCATCTTGATCTCAACCCACACTCACAAATCTTGTTGCAACTAACTCACGTTTGACACTCTATTACAAGATCAAGAATTGTTGCTTTGATACCACTTGATGAGTGCCAAGCCTCTCGAAACCACACAAATCACAACAATAGATACCAACACTGAAGATGCAAGACAAAAAAATAACCCACTTTCAATTATTTTCAGATAATGAAATCACATATTCAAAACTTACATGCTACAACCTCATGGGCTTGATTCATTACAACAAAATCAATTCTAAAAAGAAAATATATTATTTGGAGCCCAAAATCTGCACTATTGAAGCACCTTCTACAACCCCCACTTAACCCTTTTTGATTTTACCCAATAACCACCCTAAAATGTTCTAGGAAGTTCAAATTTCCCTTTTGTTTTGGCACCAAAAGTCACATAGTTTGATTTCTAGCCTAGGAAGAAATTTTAATGAAATTCACTTTATAGAGGGGCAATTTCGTGGGGCCATAACTTTTGATCCAGGTGTTTGATTTGCTATTATTCCATATCATTGGAAAGCTCTCATTGATATCTACAGCACATGAACCCACCGTAGGTTAGTTCGGCAATCTTTCGACCTGTTTCAAGGCCTATAAAGTCTTCATAACTGAAATTGAAGCTGCATTGTAGAAATTTCTCAAGATGGAAACTTCAATATCTCCCAAACCATGTAGTGTATTGAGGTGATTCTTTCACAGTCGGAAATGTTTTTTAGTTATGCTCCATGGGATAAATTTTCACATCCATCCGAGCATGTTTAGGCTGACTTACTAAAAATAGTAAGTGCTTTTTTTTGCTATTTTTGATGCCTGGCTATCTTACACCCCTTAAGTGCCATCATGGGACTAAAAACAACTAAATAAAATAAAGAAAACATTCTTTTTTGGGTGATGCAAGATTTCCCTACACCGTTGGATGCTCCTGCATTAGCTTCAGATGCTTTTCGGCCTAACCATAACTCTTATGCTTTCCCAAAAAAAATTCTACTCAAAGAATACCCAACCTTGCACGAAGTACCTAGCAACCCAGAAACAAATAGCAGGAGAAAATCCGAGTGCAACCTGATATATCAACATGCATTTCTATCATGAAAATGCAATGTCCTATCGGGATATGGTAGAGAATCATATAAATAAATTTGCTAAGTAACTTTCATCAAATGAACACATGACTTTGGTCAAAGCATTAGAATAAACCACTGGATCCTAAAAAGAGGACCGACCTTCTCTGTTGGTCCATATTCGACACCCTATCTTGGAAAGTAAACCCAATTCACATATAGAAAACAATAAAATGCATAATGACCATAAAATAAATACTCTTTTCTTTCATGCAATGATTATTGTTGATGTCAAAAATACTGGTATGGGCTAAATCATGCTTGATCCATGAAGAATCGAAGCATAACGGAGCCACAAGTACTCGAATCTCAATAAGATCAATCAATCAAAATTAAATCTAAATATTTCATCAAAACCTAATATACTAAACTATGAAAAGATTTTAAAACATCTACTCTAATCTATTGAAATTTATCCCATTGTGGAATTGGTGTCATGTTGATGTGGAACGATGACCCTTTCCCAATCCCATGATTAGTGAGCATGTTTCAACCGATTCTATGGAAGAGAATCGATGAAACCATGATTTTTGGTGTATGAAAACCTAGTTTATGCTAAAAATGAACATGATGCAAGCTAAGTTACCATGATTTTATGCTAAATATGAACTAATTATGCTATTGCTAAGCTAATCTAAGCTAAAGTTATGCTAAAAAGATGAAACCCTAATTCATATACAAACTAAGATGGATGCATGGAAGCCATTAATGGATAATCTAAGCTATTATGCAATTATAATAAACTAAAAATAAGCTAAAAGTGTGCAAATATGAGTGTGAGTTTAAGTGAATTCAACAACATAAGTTTTCAATTGAAAGATGGATCCATTTGTCTCCAAATAGTGATCTATTTATAGGACAGCAAATGAAGAATGAGTGGTTGAGATCAAAAAGCTTAATCAACGGTTCAAGATGAAAGGAAGAGGAGGCATGGATCATGGATTCTCATCAACGAAAGAGAATGCATGATGAAAGTTAATCAAGGGCTCACACTTGCCTCAAACAAACACACTTTTGACTTGCTCACATAGGGAAAAGGTAACTTGCTAGAAAGGTAAGAGGGTTAACTTATTAAAGAAGCTAAGTGAGTTGATTGGAGGAGAGGGAATATTCCTTAAAATATCCCATTGGGTGAGGATAAAGATGAATTTACAAATTAAAACAAAGTTTTAATTGTGCAAAAAGGGGTAAGGAATATTCCATGGGAATATCCCCCTTTGATTAGAGGAAAGTTGGTTTAATTGTTAATTAAACAAGGTTTAATTTATGCAATTAGGGAATTAGAAGACTTAAGATGATATTTATTAAATTAGATGATTTAATAAATAGGGGAGAGAAGGGGAAATAATATTTAATTAAATAACTTAGTGTTATTTAATTAAATATTTTGATTTATTTAATTTAATAGGATGAGGTGTTAGTGTGAAAAGAGATGAATTAACCCAATTTAATTGATTAAGTTAATAGATGAAAATGATGCAATTAATTAATTAGCTAGGCTAATTAAATCAATTAAGCGAAAAGAGGATGGATTAAAGAGGAAATGATGTTAATAAATCTATTTCAAATGTCTGACATCGATTAGGACATTTTTTAGTGTCCACATTTTGCCCCTCTTTGAAGCGAGGTACCTGCTACTTCGGTTCAAAGAACAACGCTTTCTGGATCAAAACTACTACCTAAATCAAAAAATAAAAATTTTCTAATTTTTTCGATGCCCCAACGGAAGGATAAAGTTGACTCCCTACCCCCTTGAGAAATCGGCTAGAAATTTTGAATTTTGGGTTGATTTCTCAACAAAGGTTAAAAGTTGCCCCAAGGGTTCAAAAAGGCTCTAGGATGTAAGAATAATACCAAAAATGCATAAAATGATGCAAAATTAGGTCCAGATTGGTAAAATTGGTGAAAATAATGATAAGCCCCATTATGAAGGTTAAATTAGGGGAAAAATCCCTAATTTTCTAGGTTAAATAGGCCAAGAGGGGTCATTTTCAATTCATTTGTGCATTCACATCTAAGGAATTCTTACAATTTGAGCTCTAACCCTTTGATGAAAAGGCATGCTGAGAACTTCCCTGACACATCTCTAATCGAGTTGAAGAGTTCCAGTAGATCCCAGGGGCAGGACTACCAGTATGTGATTCAAAACCTAATTTGAAATTTGAAATTTTGATGCATTTATTAGGCGTTAGAATTTAGATTCTAGCAACGTCGCTATATAGCGATGCCTAAACTTAAATCAGTGATGCCCAAACCATTTTTAGCAACACACATGTATATGGCGATGCTTATCTCGATTTAAAATTAGGGTTCCAAATTTTAAATGGTGACGCAATGTATTTGGCGATGCATTTTCCAATTTGACAATTAGGGTTAGGTCAAGCTAAAAGATAAATTGTGATCCCAGCTTATATGGTGATGCATTTTTGAATTTGAATTTTTAAATGCACCGGGTGTAGGTATTTGAATTTGAATATAGCAATGCTATTGTAAATAGTGACGCTTTTGTGATTTTCGAGCCTGAAATTCCAAATAACTTCAAATTTTGGATGATTTCCTGACGTTGTATGCTTCATGAGTGTAGGAGGTCTTCCCACCATTGATGTTGAGGGAGCATAGGCCCATGGTTCTGGAGGAGCTAAATGATATGTCAAAGTTGTGCCAAGAGTACTTAGGAGAGATCGAATTGTGGTATATTGTATATGCACCTAGGACCCATCTAACGATGATGATAGCTCTATGTGAGAGATGGCATAGTGAGACCTCGTCCTTCCACCTTCCAATAGGGGAGGTGATAGATATGTGGTAGATATTGTGGTTGTTGATCCATGGTGATCATGTGATTTATGACATCGACGTCAGGTTCGATGCATGTATCGAGGTGATGGGGATGGACCAGATTGTGTTGGTCACCTCGCAGATTGATTTTGAGACATACAAAGGTTAGGTGTCAACCTTCAGATTGATCGTTGTGGCCATTATTTCAAGTTTGGTGGCTTCGAACAGATAGGGAATATTTTTCAAGCTAGGATGGGGCTTGGTGTGGCACTAAGTGCTATGCAGGACTCTTTTGTGTGGGGTCCCATGATGCTAGCCTCCTTCTACCATGATTTGCATGATTTTGTTTACTACGATGGAAGAGCCCTCAGTGCAAGTGTTACTTTGCTTCATATCTAGGCATGGGAGCATATTTTCATTCTTCAACCAATTGTATAGATGGGAGATGTGGAGCCAGATAATCCTGTCATATGGAGATATCGAAGTTCCATCACACTCAGGCACGCAAGACAAATTGGCTCCCATACTAGAGATAGGTGATTGATGATATGACCATGTTCTGCTAATGCCCATGGCTTCAGATGTCGCCATGGTTTGATGATATACAATAGCTTTATTTTTCCAAAAAGACCCATTACACGCAAGGTCAAGAGCACACCATGATTGAGTGGTACCTTCTTGATAGGGTATCCAGATAGTTTGGTGATGTACATGATAGGCCCAATGATTCCTACAGAGCCATTTTTGCAAGCTTAGCTAGAGAGGTTCCCACATGGGAATTGACGATTCCAGCTCTAGAGGTCATTGAGAGCTTTTGTCAATTGGCTGCCTAGCCTTGGACATATGATCAAGTTCAACCATAGTGCAGAACACTCCAGCCTATGATGCATGGTTCATCCCTCTAAGGTGACTCATAGATCTAGTAGGTACTCATCCTAGAGGGAGACCCCGAGGTAGAGGTGTAGGGAGAGGTAGTTACATAGGTTGTGTATTATAGGAAGCACTACCATCAAGATGTGCCACAACAATTGAGGCAGCCTAATTTTTCACAGTGGAGAGATGCACGCCCTTGAGCAGAGGATCAGCCTAAGAGGTAGGTTGGGGAGGGTAGCAGCCACTAGGGCTAGTTTTTTTATGTACAGACATTTTTTATTTTTCCCCATTCTTTATACTAATATACATTCATGGGTTCCATTTTTATAGCCTCGTGGCTATTTGTACTTTTAATCAATGTACATGCACTAATCCATATTTTGTACCATGACACATTGTTTGATAAAAATGATACGTATACAGATGATTCATGCTATTATGTGTTGACTTTACTCCATGCATGGATGATGTATGGATGCTTATATATGATCATGTATGGATGCATTTTATTTATGCCTATGCAATATACGATGATCATGATATGGATGAATGCAATGTTATATTGTTTCATTATCTTTTCACAATATGACATGGATGAATAATTATGATATGAAAATGTTATGGATGCAAATGATGTGGACGCATTTCTTTTTGTAAATTTTCTATGCATGTTTTATGATGATGATGTATGGATGCAAATATTTATGATATGCAACGATTTAAGATGCTTAGAATAACAAATCTATATTATTCATCACAACTCAAATGATTATGCAAAATGTATGATGTATGAAATGAGATGGATGGTATGATTATTCTTATGAGATGTATCTATGTTGATGTCTTGTGGATGTAGGATGGATGCATTGACGATATTTTTGGTTATTGTCATGATACAAAGTTAGCACGGAAAAAAGATAGAAGAATAAAGAAGGAATAACCATTGATGATGACTGCTTCAAAAGATCCAACAAGTCCATGATCCATTGAGACTTTATTAGAGATGGTGATGAGACAATGCAAAATGCAGAATGAAATGTAGGATGGGTGCTCACATTTCAGGATTTGGAATTTCCGTCATTCCTTATTGTTTGATATAACACATAGATATGATGCATCAAGGTATTGATAACTAGGACGGTGTTGTATCTAGTGTAATGGACTTTGACTCAACAAGCAAATAGGATAGTTCTCGTTCACATCTTAACATACAAAAACGTCGTTGGAATGCAAGTTAGAAGTTTAGAACATATTGGACCAAAGCATACACAATAGTCAACAACATACCCCAAATGACCTTCCTACACACAACTAAGCAAGTATGCACCAAGATTATTTTACAAAAGTATCCATAAGCACATCAAACAAAAGATAATGGTCGATGCCCCATTCCTTTCTCTCTAAATCATTTTAGATAGACATCATCGAGAGGTCCTTGGAATGGGTCATTAAGATAAATCATACGAAAAGATCAAAGACAAACAGTCAGTGTTATTTATAGCTCTTGCCTAGTTTAAGTTTAGCTAAAGTGATGTTTGATACTGATGTCCATCGCAAGAAGGATACATCCTAGGACATGTTGATCAAAGAGTTGTTCGATGTTTGGATGCTAAGATGAGTTATTGCTATAAACTTCACTAACACATTTACCTGTGATTTAGACTTTAAATCTTGACTTTCAGGTTTGCACTCTACAACTTGCTATGTTTGTTTATCTACTTGTTTTGCTAAAGGTTGAAGGTGATGAAAGTTTATTATGGGTGAAAGTTTATTGCAGGTGAAAGTGAGATGGGATGGATGGATTTTTGGATTTTCTGGAATATTTCAATGTTTTTGGTATTTTGAAATGTTTTGAGGCTATTTTTGATCTTTTCGAATGTTTATATGAATGTTTTGGGCTTTTCTGTTATTTGAGGTTGTTTTCGGTTTTTTTAATTTTTCGAGGATTTTTAGGTTTTTTGAATTTTTTCTATTATTTGTGTGTTTTCAAAGATTATTTGAATGTTTTTGTGTTTTCTGAATATTTGAATGTTCTGGGATTTTGAAGATTATTTGGATGTTTTGGGTTTTCGAAAGTTATCTGGATGTTTTTGGATTTTGCGAGAGTTTCTGAGTTTTGACCAAGAACCTAACCTAAAGACCTATCCTAGGGTTTTTGGAGGCTAATCAAAGATAAGTCTTTCCTACGTTATACATGCACCGACCACGCAGTTTTACTGACTCAACAGATTTACAAGATGAAAATATGAATAGGTGAAAGATGATAGTTTATTATGACAAACTCCTAAAGGACTAACCTAGGGTGTCTTGAGGGCACATCAATGATGGACTTGCCTACAATCAAGCTCGGAGACTCATAGTTCGACAAAAAGACCCTATTTTTTTGATTTTTTGATATTCAAACTTTTTAGGGTTTTTGATGTTTTATAGATGTTTTGGATTTTTCCTTTACAATTTTTCAATTTTTTTTGGATTTTCAAGATAAGATTTTATAAAAAAAATTGGTGTTTTTCGAATAAGATGTCCCATGACCTCAAGATATATAAGAACCTGATTGAGACACATAACGAAATTCCCTCGATGTGACATGTTAGCCTACTTCGATAAAGGCAAGACAAACTAATCTTGTGAATATGCCAAGTAGTGCTAAAGAATTCATGATACCTCGCAATGACAAACCATGATAAGGACATGGATGAAGGATGAATGGTGATGCAAAGAATAATGGGCCAAAAGAGCCAAAGAATAGATGGAGATTCTTTATTTATGCAAGGCACCTATTTTCCAGGTTTTCACCAAGGTACTTGCCCAAAGTGCCACCGAGGTGGTTTTCACTAGAGGATGATTTTTTTCTTCTTTTTCAATCATTTTTCTCATTTTTTTGGATTTTTTATGATTTTATATTTTTTTGTATTTTCTAATTTATACCCTTGAAGAGTAGGCATAAAAAATTTTGAGATGCAAGTTGTTGGTTGGCTCCTGCAAGGTTTCAACTTCAAGGGTTTACAGTTGGTATGCTCCTAATCCGTAGCTTGTAATGATGACAAAGGGACCCAACCAGTTAGGCTCAAACTTTCCCTTGTTTTCTTCATATGGGAGATTCTTCTATTTTTTCTTTAAGACCAGATCTCCTATCTAGAATGACTAATATTTGATTCTCTGGTTATAGCTACATTTCAGTCAATTTTGGTACACTTGCAAGTGATTAAGGGCATCAAGACAACGTTCATCTAGGAATTCCAACTCATTCATTTGAGACACTGTATTCTTCCTCAATTATCAGGTTCTACAATGACACTCACAGTGATGGGAGCTCAACCTTGATAGAAAAGATAGCTTCTGATCCATAGACCAAAGAGAAAGGGGTTGCACCTGTAGGCGTGCGGATGTTGGTTCGATAAGCCCAAAGAGCGGGATTTAGCTGTAGATGCTAGTCACAACCAGCTTCATTAATTATTTTCTTCAAGATTTTTTAGGATAGTTTTGTTCGTTGCTTCTGCTTGGCCATTTCCTTGGGGATAGTATGGGGTAGATAATCGATGTTGGATATTGAATTTTTGGCACAATTCTCTCATATCTTGATTATTGAATGGTGTCCCATTATCTGAGATGAGGGTTTGTGGAACACCATAACGATAAATGAGGTAATTCAAGATAAAATTGGCTATCTGCATCCCCATTATGTAGGTCATAGGAATGACTTCTACCCACTTAGTAAAGTACTCAGTGGCAGTTATAATAAACTTATGGTCGCTAGATGATGTTAGATTGATTTTTCCTATTAGGTCAAGTCCCCATTGCAAGAAAGGCCATGGTGTGATCGTTGGCTACAATTCTTGAGTTGGAGCATGAATCAAATCTCCATGTTGTTGACACTAGATGCATTTTGTACATACTAATGAGCTTTTTCCATGGTTGGTCAATAGTACCCCATCCTTAACAGTTTCTTAGCTACTGTCATACCACTAGAATGGGACCCACATGTAATTGTTTACTTTTGTTAAAGCAATTAAGGATTCCTCTTGGTTAAGACATCATAGTAATGTCCCTTCGATGCTTCGACGGTAAAGGGTATCACCTAGGATCACGAATTCAGATGTATTTTTGACAAAGACCTTCTGAATGTTTGAGGTGATATCAGATGGAGGGGTTCCTTTATTGAGGTAGATAAATATGTCATGGTACCAAGTGGATCCAAGACCAACAATGATACACGCGAATTTAGATCCAAGTATTTTGAAAGTTGGTACGAGAAGTTGTTCTACCAAGAATTCGCATTGGAGGATGTTCAGAATCTCTAGTAGTGATCTGATTGTTGCCATGGCATCTACTGCTTTGTTGTTCATGCGAGGAATTTTCTCAAAAGTTATGTCTATAAAGAGATCTTTGAAATTATCCACCATCTTCTTGTAAGGATTGATCTTTTCATCTTTAGTTTGATAGTCATCATTGACTTGGTTGATAACCAGCTGTGAGTTTCCATAGACTTTCATCTCTTGTATCTTCCATTGAACTGTTATCCTAAGACCTATGATCAAGGCTTCATACTCAGCGATGTTATTGGTACATGGGAATGATAGACTATATGACTTTGAGATGCAATCACCTTGAGGGGTAATGAAAAGAATGCCTTTTTCCATATGCATGTTGAGTGAATGATCCATCAAAATGCATCTTCCACTAAGCTGTAAGATTTATAAGGAACACTGATTCATCAGGTAATTCAAATATCAAAGGGTTATCAGCATAGATGGGTGCTTCTATGAGGGTGAAGCCACAAAAGTGGTTTACAATTGGAGTGAGAGAGGAAAAGTTGAAAAAAAGACCCCATGCCAAAAAAAATCATTTCTGGGGTTAGAGCAAACTAATAGGTTTGAACGAACCAAAAGAGGGTTCGCTAGAACCTAGGTTCAAGTGAACCCATTCAATGCAAGTTCCCACTATCCCACCAAAAAATACAATGAAAACTCCTTTTTGAAAGGGGATTTGAATGAACCCTGGTTCGCTCAACCTTCCAGGTGTTTGAGCGAACCCCCTTTTCCAACCTTTCTACTCTCTGGCACCAAAAAAAAAAATTCCCTTCGAAGCTCGGGTTGAGGATGAAAATGAAGAGACTTCAAAAACCCAAATGGAATCAAGTAGTCCTCAGAACGAGCTATCCAATGACTAAAATTTGAATATGTTTTAGTTTTATTATGTATTTTTTTTAGTTTTATTAAACATAGGTTTTTCACTGAAAATCAAGTTCTATGTTCTGGACATGTGGAAAAATAGTAGATTATCAAAAAAAATGAAAAATATGAGTGCACCAGATATTGAAGTCCTTGATCCAACAAAAAAAATTGAATTTCAATACATACAAAAAAAGTTACGCATTATATGGTCCTCCCATGTCTGAATTGTAATTGGTTTGACTTCGAAACTTTATTAAAAAAAATATATTCAATAAAAAATTATCTAACCAATTGTAAGCACTAGATACCAGAGTTACAAATCTAAATTTGAAAGAATTAGAATTTTATCCTTCATGGAAAAAAAGTTATGTGCTATACAATGAGTGTCACTCCTTAAAAATGTTATTTTCTAAAAAAAACTAGTTTTCGAAGGAGATTGAAAAAAAAGTGCAATCTAATTTCAAAAATTTTGAAAAAAATATATTTAGAATCTATAGACAAAATTTCACAAATCACTAGTTTGCATCATCTTCAAATTCCTCACGGTTTAGCCGCTATAGGTGCCCGAAACTGAAGATTTGGTTAGAAAAAATTATTTTAGTGTCCAGTTTGGCCAAAAATTGTAAACTAGTATTGTGGGATCACCCGCTAGCTAGTTTGTGATCACTTATCCTTTGATTTCCTTTCATTCTACATACTCTATGTCAAACTCTATCAAGATCATTACCCATTTACATTTTTTCTATGAGAGTTGCTTTGGATAACAAATGTTTTAATGGATCAATCTTTGAAACGAGCTTGATTTGATGTGACAACATGTAGTGCTTGAACTTTTGTGAAGTAAAAACTACTGCTAGGCATGCCTTCTCAATGGGTGAATAGTTCATCTTATAGCCTACCAAGGTTCTTCTAATGTAGTATATGGATCTTTCCTTTCCATTTTCATCATGTTGTGCTAAAAGAGCTCCTAATGTTGTTGGTGTTGTTGAGATGTACAGGATCAGTGCCTTGTTTGGTATTGGCGACATGAGGACTGGAGGTGTTAGTAAGTAATTATTGATTTGTTGGAAGGCTTTATCACATTTTTCATCCCACTTCTAAGTTATCCCTTTATGGAGAAGATGTGAAAAGGGGTGGATCTTATCTGATAGTTGTGCTATGAACCTTCTGATGAACTACAACCTTCCTTGTAATCCTCTCATCTACTTCAATGTCTATAGTGGTTCCATATCTAGGATGGATTTTACCTTTGCTGAATCAATTTTTATCCCCCTTTGTGAGACAATAAATCCAAGAAGTTTCCCTGACATGACCCTGAACACACGCTTTCTTGGGTTTAGTCGTACCTTGTATTCTTCAAACCTGTCAAAGATAGGTCCTAGGACTTGTATGTGCTCACTTCTCTTTGATTTTTCCAAAATATCATCCACATAATCTTCAACTATTTTGTGGATCATGTTGTGAAAGATAAGGGTCATTGCTCTTTAATAGGTTTCTCTTGCATTCTTTAACCCAAATGGCATCGCATTCCAACAATAGGTTCCCCATGGACAAGTGAAGGAAGTTTTGTGTTGATCCTCCTTGGCGATTATGATTTGATTGTAGCTTGAAAAGGCATCCATGAGTGACAACATTTCATGCCCAGTTGTTCAATCCACAATGAGATTGATGTTGGGAAGAGGGAAGTCATCCTTCAAGCATGCTTTGTTCAGATCTTTAAAGTCTGTGCATAATCTGATGCCCCTAGTGGGTTTTCAAACTGGTACTAGGTTTGAAAACCACTCAAGATAATCTATTGGTCGAATGAATCCAACGTCAAGAAGATTTTGTAGTTCCAGTTTAACCAAGAGTGTTATTTGAGGGTGCATCTTTCTCAATTTCTGCTTGACTGGTTTGGCTTCAGGATAGACTACTAAGTGATGCACAACCACTTCTGGATCAAGGCCTGGCATATCTGTGTATGACCATGCAAAGTTAGCTCTTCTCTATTTGAGGAATGTTGTAAAGTCCTTTTGTTCTTCATCCAACAAGGATTCAGCATAAAAGGTGATCTTAGGTTCTTTCTTTGTTCCCACATTGACTGGAGTAGCCTTTTTTGCTAGCACTATTGACTTCTTTGGATGCATTGCACTAAGGGGGAGATTGAATCCCTCATCCTTGGGTACCTCAGAGAGGTTTTTACCATCGGATGCATCCTTTGTTTTTACTATTTTTAGATCAGAGAGTGCCATGAGGTGGTTTTCACTCAAGGATCTACATTTAGTTCTATTTCATTTATTTTGCGACTGAAGGATTCAATCGTCTCCCCATAGTATGCCCCTGTATCAACCTATATGTCGAAGCCTGCTTTGTGATCTTCCCATGAATTTTGAGATCGCTTCATCATTTTTGAATAAATCTAGAATTGGTGGTCCTTGTTGGTCCATGTCAATAAGTTGTGGGTATACTAGGCATATTTTAGTTGGTTGGTTGTTGGAGATAAAGGATGTTATGTATATCATAAAGAGGGTGTTGGTCTCAAACAGGTCAGCAACATCAAGGGGGAAGTCATCTAAGGTCGTATCACACAATGTGGGTGACCAAGAGGAAGCCTCAACTCATTTAGCAGAAATACCTTTTCCAATAAGTGTGACCTTGCTAGTAGTACAACCTGAGCCAAGATTCTTTATTCGTTTCTTAGGAACGATGGGTTCTAGTAAACCATTGTCATTTTTCCCTAGCTTTTCATTCTTGTTATACCCCCAATTCTGCATTAGTTGTAGGCCCTTGTTATCATCTTCCATGGGAAGAACAAGAATTGGTCATTCATCTTGATAGAGGAGTTTAGAGACATCTTCTTCATTGACATCTTGATTCAGATCCCCCCACTTGGTGAAGGTAGTGGCTGCCATCTTGACCATTTCTAGTTCTTTGGTGCTAGATGTAGGTTTCCCATGAGTTTGAGGAGAGATAGGTAATTCTCCTAATACAAAGGTGTCTTTCAATAGTTTATAGTTGCCACAATCATCATCTTGGATCACTGCTTTGATGTCAGGTATACTTTGCACAATGGGTGTTTTTGATGTTGAGGTAGAAGCTAGGGATGACTGGTCAATAAATGAGCTTGATGGTGTAGGTCCTTCATCATTTTTGGGTATTTGTGGGATTTTATAGAATTTGGCCTCAAGACTTTTCCAATAGTAAAAAGGCTTAGGATCTCCATGGATAGTGATGTCGCTGCCTTCGAAAGAAAACTTCACACACTAGTGATAGGTTGAGACTACAACATTTAGATCATGGATTCAAGGTCGGCCAAGTAGTATGTTATAGGAAACATCAAGATCAAGTACTTGGCATGTAGTTTTTGCAATAAGAGGTACCACTTGGATTGGAAGTGAAATGATCCCTTGTGATACCCGTTCTTGATCATCTAATGCCTTGATGGTGGTACTTTTTGTCTTCTCAATAGTATCTTCTAAGTAGCCTAGATTCTTGATTAGCTGCAATGTACAAATGTTCAGACTAACACCTCCATCTACCAAGACTTTTTTGACCTTATTTCTATGAATGACAACCTCAAGGTGTATAGCACGGTTATGAGATGGTTGTGATGGTAGGTCTTTCTCAGAAAAGGTAAGAATATGGTTGGTGATATGTCCTACCATAGCTTGAAACTGATCAGTAGCAATGTTCTTAGGAACAGATGACTCAAACAAGACTTTTTTTCTAGTATTTCTCTGTGTGCAGGAGATAACCTTAAGATTTCTAAGATTGATATCTATGCAGGGGTCTATTTGAGATGATTGACAATATTGCACTTGCTAGGATTAGAGGTGGGAAAAGTAGACTATTTCCTATGCTGAGATGTGACTCCTTGAACGGTTATTCTGCCTCATTGTGTGGTGACTCCACATTGCTCATTAGCTCCTTTAATGGTGACAACAGTGATGGTGCTATCGTAGGAAGCTACTACATTGGAATAGGTATTTTATACATTAGTGTAATCCTTAGCTTTGCCACTATTGTTTGCTTTATTATGATCCGGAAAGGGGTCTTGTATATCTTGAGATCTTGATTCCTAGCTGGTACTTCAACAGATATGGTATTGTTTTCTATGAGATCTCGAATGATGTTCTTGAGTTTCATGTAGTTTGTTGTTTTATGCCCTTTGATCTTATGAAAGTCACAAAGATCACGCTCATACTAGGATGGCTTATCTGTTGGTTCTTGGTAGTATTCAAAGTTAGGAAGTTTTATTAGATTTGACTCTACCAGTTTCTTCATGATCATCTCAATGGGTTTTGATAATTGAGTGTGCTTGTGTTTGGGATAATTGTTCTTATTACCGATTTTCCTTTGTTGCATATTGGTGTTACTGATCCGATTGTTTTGAGGTGGTATCATTTGTTGCACAGTTGGTTGGATGTTAGCAATTTGATTGTTATTGGGTCTAGGAGCACTTAGTATGACCTTAGCATCTACTACACTGTCATTTATTACATTTTTGTTCTTAGCCCATACATGAGGTTTCTCATGTGAACTAGTTAAAGGATAATTGTCTTTGTAAGCCTATGTATTTCCTTGTGAGATTAAGGATCTTTCAATGTTAAGGGCTCTAGGAACAAGCTTGCCGTATGATGTGATGCACTGCATTTTCAAGTGGAATGACAGATTTGGATCAAGGTTGGCTATAATGATTCCCACTTGTTGCTCATCAGGAAGAGGCAACTTGATTTTACTAGCTCTTTGTCTCCATCGTTGTAAGAAATCGGAAAAAGTTTCTCCTTGATTTTTTTTAAGAGTGTACAACTCTTCTAGACTAATGTCCATGTCAAGATTAAAGGAGAAGTGATCCATGAATTTATCAATAATTTCTTGAAAAGTTTTGATACCAAGAGGAAAATGAGAAAACCAATTCATAGCATTTCCTATTAAACTTCGATGGAAGAGGAGCATTAGATATGAGTCATTGTAAGCCACTTCCATGTACATGATGTTGAATTCTTTGATATGGTCAACATGACTTCCTCTCCCTCTATATTTGTCAAATTTTGGGATTTCAAAACTAGGAGGGAATGGTACCATTGCTATGTTGTGATTAAATGGATAAGGACACAAGTTCTACGTATGTGGTTTCTATGTCTTTCCCATGTGAAGGTCTTGCATTTCTTGTGAGAGTGCTTTCAATTGTGATGCTACATCATCTTGCGGATTGGGTGGAGGAAAATATGGTGGGATGACATATGAGTTGCATCGAGTGTATGGAGGTGTGAGATTTTTTGAAAGTGATAAATATGGTCCTGATGCATTTGGATTGACAATGTTGAAATGTGGACAATAGGAACCTTGTTGTTGTTGTTGGGTGTATTGTTGGGCTAGTAAGGATTGTTTTTGAGCTTCTTGTTGTTGTTGCACCACTAGGGCTTGTTGTTGGGCCTGTTGTTGTTGTTGTTGTTCTAATAAAGCTTGTTGTTTGGCTTGTTGTTGTTGTTGTTGTTCTATTAAAGCTTGTTGTTGGGCTTGATGCTTCTTTTGTGCGGCTTGTTGTGCTGCCAAGGATGCTTTTTGTTGTTGTTGTTGTTGTTGGGATAAGGCTTCTTGCTATTGTGCTTGTTGTTATTGTTGGGCTAAAGCGGCTTGTTGTGCTGTTGTTGTTGTTGTTGTTGGTGTTGGTGTTGGACAACTTATCTATAGGATTGTTGTGCTTGTTGTAAAGCTAAGGAATGTGCTTGCAATGTTGGATTGGGTAGTTGTTGGGGCATCTGTGATGAATTGATGTTTTGAGTAGGAAATGGATTGTTGGTGAGAGGTGGAAGATTCCCTTGATTTAGCATTCCTTGTAAGTTGGTAGAATGAGGTGGAGGAATGTATGTTTGGGGTCTTGATTTATTTGGCATAGTAAAGGGAACTGTAGGAAAAGGTGATGCTATTGTTAAATTTTGCAATGGAAATGACACACTAGGACCATGAGTCCATTGATTGAAAAGATTCCCTTGTCCTATGTTTTGAGGATTACCTTGTGCTAAAGATGTAAACAAAGGATTAGTGATCAAGGTATTTCCTGGATTGAATGAACTTGTAACCAAGGGATTTCTTTGAGGTAGATTGATAGTGGATGATGTGGAGATAGTAGATGGTATGGATGAACCCATCAGAGGGTCAGATGAAGATGTTCCTACTTGTGTTGAGGGTTGGTTTTGTGATATAGTATTGACATGGCATTATGTGTTGTTTTGAGATGTTTGATCTGCACTGCCTTGCGTGATGGTAGGTATACTTGTGGTACTCATAGGTGTGGATGAAGAAGGGTGTCCCCGAAATGTCAAAGTGGTAGTGGAATAATGAAGTTCAAGAAATGTGTGTATTTGTTTAGGATTTTTGGGGATAGGAGGAGCACCAAAGGTAGGTGTCCAAGCGGTGATGGGAGGTGGAGGATTAATTTCAAGGGAACCCACAAGTATACTACTTTCAAATGGTGATGTCTGACCAAAACCTTTAGCAAGGCCGGTTGCAAGACTAGGTATGTAAGGTTGATTTAGTCCTTGCGATGGAGTTGTGAAATCCTATGTTAAACTTTATGCTATAAACATCAGTGGGATAGGAGCTATAATGTCAAAAGCATGTTCCAAAATTTCTTCCCTAGTAAGCTCAAATGGGTCATTTGTGATGTCTTCTATCTTGTATGGTCCTGAAGGAGATGATGGTTGTTGTGACAGGGTAACATGAATTCTAGGATAAAATTCTAAAGGATTTGGATCACTTGCAGTAAATGTAACTTTGGTTTCCTCCATGATTCTCTTGTGTTGTGATCTTTTCTTTACCATAAATTTTGTGTCACCTATGGGAGAGTTGTGTTGAGTTTTGTAATGTTTTAACTCTCTAGTTGACTCAAGCCTAGGTAAAAGGGACGCTCTAAGTCTTTTGGGATCAATTGTGATGGTTGGGGATGAAGAGATGGGTGATGTGTGAAGTGACATTTGCAAACATTTTAGGACAATACTTTTGACTTGAGTGTGATGTCTTGATGTGGGGACAAAGGATGTTAATGAACTTAGAAATATTTAGGGTAGACTTGTGACCTTCAAGATAAGCTAGTTCAAAATTGATAACTAACTTAGATAAATGCATGGAAAAGGATACATTTCACATACAAAGTAGCTAAGTTAGCAAGTGATGTGGTTTGATTTGATGTTCAAGTCACAAAATGTTTTATTTATTCAAATTTTTGCAAAGGTAGATGAGATAGGAGATGAAATTGGATGAAGAGGTAAGTGAGGTGTTTGACCCAATGTTGACTTAAAGTGAACCTTTTTTTTTACAAGATCAAGGTGGTGAGAATGATGCTAGACCTCTAAAATGTTCAAATCCTAAAGACCCAATAGTTTAGACAAGTTTATTGCTCCTCAAAAAGTTGAGCGTTTCGACTAATGAAGAATGTGTACATGTCAGGATATTTTCTTATGGTGTGTTCATAAAAGTTTACCAACAACTTGGTTTTGTTCTCGTAGAGTGCCTCGATGTGATAGTTGATTGCTTTTTCACTCCAATGTCTACGTTTAAAGTGACGACCAATTGACTTTCATTTGGGGATCTTTACTTTGCGTGAGATCATTTGGTAAAGTGAGCTATAAGATTAAGGTAATGAAAATGATGCTAGACCCCTAAAATGTTCAAGTCCTAGAAAATGAGAGGATGGATGGGAATGTTCAAAATAGTTCTAGCTCTCCTAGCTCATCCATATAAGTTTCTCAGCAAAGTGTAATGGTTGAGCTAGAATATTGAAGCCCACTTTTGATTATACTTTGTTCTACGATTCCTATGTCTGAAATGGAATGCTGGAGATTTTCCCCTACGAATTTTGGTTGTTTGATGGATCATTTAGGGGAGTTTGGTATCATGTGAAAACAGTTTGAGTGTATGGAAGAAAGGAAGATATGCATTGCCACGCGGGAGGTGGTAATGTGGGCCTTCTAGCCTCAATATCAGCGTGTTCCTCTTCTTCATCTAAAATGGTTGCTTTGTTTCTCCACTGTGTGTTTGTTTCCTTGTGTTCAAAAGTGAAGCTTCTCAAACTGCTAATAAGATTGGTTTGTTCATCGTTTATGAGTTCAAATTTTTGCTAAATTATAGCATCTGGAAGATCATGTTGTTCAACAGGAGAAATCAATCTCCAAATAGTCATGTGAGGTTCATTTTTCAATTTATCTTTGATTAAGTGAATTGATTTTACCACAAACACTTGTCTTGATTATGTTTCCAAACTAGATGTTTATGTCAAAAACATCATAACTTTCACAATGTCCATTTCGTGAAAATCATGAGGTCAAAGCCATAATTGACTATGTTGTCTTTGGGGAAATATGGGTTTGAGATTAATGTCAAGATATTTAGAAATCACTATGGATGAGTCCTTAGGGCAAGCAATAATATCAAGGCTAACTCAAGAAGTCCATATTTATGCCAAAGTGTTTGAAAATTTAAGGATGATGGTGAGTGTTTATTTTTGGATTGTTTTGAAATCAAGAAAAGTGTTAAACTAACTCACAAGCATTACAACCCTAGGATAGAAAAGGCTATATTTGTTGAATTCCCACTTGGATTTCTCCAACTACACTTATTCAGAGCAAACGATTAGAAGCTTGACCACACAGGCTCCCCCTTATAGTGCACTCCCTTCTCGGGTCAGCCAAGCTTCAAGTTCTCATGAATCTCCCATGAAAAAAATTTCATCTCTACGAAGAACTACAAGTATGTGGGATGGTTTCAGAGGTCCGACCTCCTGACACCAACAAATATTAGGGATTTTTGGCTACTACACAAGGGTTTGTAATAAGTGCATCCAGTTCAGAGGATACTATGATACACTCCCTCAAGAGGTCTCCCAACCCTTAGAACAAGGGCTTTACACATCATAAAGATATTGGGAAAGAGCTATCATGCATCACTCAGTTGATTGCAAACTTTCCTTGCAACCACAAATTTATATAGCGGTTCGGAAGAGCCTGGCTTATGCTCGTTACCGCTTGGGTCGTTCCCTTGAGGTGAGTGTTTTTTTCAACCAAAGTAGACCCTCTAAAGGTACATAATAGCAAGGAAGTACTTTCATAGTTTGATTATCTTTATTCACATGAACAAAGAGAGAACACACGCTATGCCTTTTTCTCACACTCGCATGGTTTGTTCAATTTTAATCCAAATGAAAGATGGAGGTGATTTTGTAAAGTGTTAGAGAATTTTTTTGTTTCTCAAGATCACCAAACAGTGCAAGAGAATTGCATACGCATTCACTAACAATTTTGAAAAATCACGAAACAAAGCAAACAATTGTTAATTTTATCCTTCAAAGCAATAATGAGTTAATTTTAAGCACCAATTGAAAGATGGGTTTGCCTTGTTCAATTTTAAGCCCAATTGAAAGATGTGATGTGAGGGTTCATTTTTAACCAACTTTGAACATTCATTTTAAACCCAATGGAAAGCTAGTACGTTGCCTAAAACTAAAAGTAAAAAAGCATGCAATTGGGTTATAATTGCCCCAAAGCGTTGAACACTTGTTACAATTAGAGAATGTTAAGATAGAAGAGAATTTATTTAATTTCGATCCATGCCTTTAAACTCTGCAAAACCCTATTATTCTAATAATGAAAACACAGTCAGACATTCGTCAGCAATTAGATAAACCAAAGAAATTAAGTCACATGTCAAAAAATAAATGCAAAGTTTCTTACCCTGTTTGGGCATTGCACACGATAGAATGGAAATTTGAGATTTGGATGTCGCTCTGGTGAAAACGAGAATCACTCTGCAGTGAGACCAGTGAGCACGATTGTGTCGCTATTTTGATGGGCGTTGTTCCTGACAATGGCGTTGTTGTTTGAAATTTGAAAGCGTCAGTCTGGTGATTTTGAGCGTCATCGTTTTCGTTTCATGATATCTTAAAATTAAATACGCGTCACTATATTTAAATTGGCATTGCCAAATTAAATAAGTGTCATTTTAAATTGCCCGAGAGTCGCTATATAGGGACACTATTGAAATAGCATTGTTGTTTATGGTTTGAGCATCGTTGTGACCTACAAAACAACATGAACATGAATTTCGAGCTAAAAAATAGTTAAATGATTGGTTTGCCCTCTTTCTAGCGCCAAAATGTTGATGTCAAAAATACCAATATGGGCCAAATCACGCTTGATCCATGAAGAATCGAAGCATAATAGAGCCACGGGTACTCAAATCTCAACAAGATCAATCAATCAAAATTAAAACTAAACATTTCATCAAAACCTAACATACTAAACTATGAAAACCTTTTAAAACATCTACTCTAATCTATTGAAACTTATCCCATTATGGACTTGGTGTCGTGTTGATGTGGAACGATGACCCTTTCCCAATCTCGTGATTAGTGACCTTGTTTCGGTCGATTCTATGGAAGAGAATTGATGAAACCATGGTTTTTGGTGTATGAAAACCTAGTTTATACTAAAAATGAACATGATGCAAGCTAAGTTACCATTATTTTATGCTAAATATGAACTAATTATGCTATTGCTAAGCTAATCTAAGCTAAAATTATGCTAAAAAGATGAAACCCTAATTCATATACAAACTAAGATGGATGCATAGAAGCCATTAATGGATAATCTAAGCTATTATGTAATTAAAATAAACTGAAATAAGTAAAAATTGTGCAAATATGAGTGTGAGTGTAAGTGAATTCAACAACATAAGTTTGCAACTGAAAGATGGATCCATTTGTCTCCAAATAGTGATCTATTTATAGGAGATCAAATGAAGAATGAGCGATTGAGATCAAAAAGCTTAATCAACAGTTCAAGATGAAAGGAAAAGGAGGCATGGATCATGGATTCTCATCAGCGAATGAGAATGCATGATGAAAGTTAATTAAGGGCTCACACTTGCTTCAAACAAACACACTTTTGACTTGATCACACAGGTCAAAGGTAACTTGCTAGAAAGGTAAGAGGGTTAACTTATTAAAGAAGCTAAGTGGGTTGATTGGAGGAGAGGGAATATTCCTTAAAATATCTCATTGGGTGAGGATAAAGGTGAATTTACAAATTAAAACAAAGTTTTAATTATGCAAAAACGGGTAAGGAATATTCCATGGGAATATTCCCCTTTGATTAGACGAAAGTTAGTTTAATTGTTAATTAAACAAGGTTTAATTTATGCAATTAGGGAATTAGAAGACTTAAGATGATATTTATTAAATTAGATGATTTAATAAATAGGGGAGAGAAGGGGGGAATAATAATTAATTAAATAAGATGAACTTAGGAGATTAAATTAAATATTTTGATTTATTTAATTTAATAGGATGAGGTGTTAGTGCAAAAAGAGATGAATTAACCGGATTTAATTGATTAGGTCAATAGATGAAAATGATATAATGAATCAATTAGCTAGGCTAATTAAATCAATTAAACGAAAAGATGATGGATTAAAGAGGAAATGATGTTAATAAATCTGATTTGAATGTATGGCATCAATTAGGACATTTTTCAGTGTCTACAATTATATATACATCTTTTATTATTTCAAACCTTACATGCATAATAACAATAAAATATATGATTGATATGCAATTTAATCATTGACATGGAACTAGATTATAGACATGCAATCTTGATTATTGACATGCAACTAGATTATCTAATGATTTTTCTCAATTTCATGCAATATTAATGCATATGTAATTCTGAATAAGTTTAGATGTCTTGCAAGTTTAATCCATGAGAAATTAGTCCACAACATATGATACATAGTTGTACTATTATTTACATAGTTATATCTATATACATATAAATATATATGTGTGTGTGTATAACTAGGAATATACTTTTGATATGCTAATGGAAAATAAAAGAATGACCATAATAGTAAAATGACAGTTTCATATATATATTCAGATTTATTCAGAGCACTAATAAATTGTTTACCAATGTTGACTCCATGGAAAATAGTCTAAAATCATATACTATTATTCAAGTTGTTGACTTTACAAAATAATACAATGGTTTAATAACAACAAGAAGAATTTATGTATGGTTACAATTGTATGATCATAACTCAATTGTTGTAGGTTTGGATACACTATTACAAGTTGAATAATCTTCAAATTCACACATGCAGGTCATGAGAGGAAAGGATATACCTCATACAAACCATGGATGAAAGGATAGAGGTTTCTAGGATATTAATCCTTCACTAACATGTTTTGAAAATTCAATCAAGTTGTAGGGTAGATTCAAGAAGAGATAATACGAGTCAAAGGTGCCAAGATAAGAGCACATTAAGTTGGTGGGAGAAGGAATGATCCAAACCACACTAAAAATGGAAGCTCAAAACTATTTAAACATATGCATGTAAGAATTGGAAGCATAGACATCTTGGGTTAACTTGCATCAAAACAACGAGGTCTTCGGATTACAATGGTTACAGAGAATGCACACAATAGATTTGTTGAAAAAACTTTTCATATAGTTTCATGTGGATGCCTTTGGCAAGTGTAGAATGAGGCGTTAGAATAGAATAAGACAATATATCAAGGCATAAAAGATAGAGGATTTTTGTCAAACATAATGTCAATCTCTCTGGAAAACATCTAAAAATCAAGGAAACATAGACCAGGTACATAAATTTATTTATTAGAAGGTTATTATATTGAAACAAGCTAGATATTGCAAACAAGATCATAGTATCAGGGATGTTTTTTACTTTAACTAGAATTAATTATGATTTCTACCCGTTGCTACTTTCTTTAATCTACTAAGTTAACAATGTTCCTTACAGTTCTTAAATAATTTGGGGTTAGTCGTTCAATTATGTACAATTTTTTATGTGATATAAGCAGTAGTTTTAACAGTCTTTATTATGTACAACTACTGCTAACTCTACATTTTGATTATTTTGTAATTTTTCATACCCCTCAGGAGCAATATTCATATATATCTTGTACTTTCCTAGCCAAAGATAAGTTCACTTTAAAAACTCAGAAGGGAATGTGTTGATTGAATTCAAGTTGAATTTACTCACAACCTTGGAAATGTTCAATATAATCATGACAGTATAAAAACAAAATAAGTTGATTAAATAATTTCTACCTTGACCTGCTCTAGAAGTAGAAGTGAAGGTTGCTATTAAATAAAATAAATGATATATGTTACCACAAGAGGTGCTCCAAGGGCTGAAAAACTACCAAAGCTGCAATTATGATTTCCACAATCATGTGTAAAACTTTTTCTAGTTCTCTCCTCTTTTTAATGTTTTTTTTAATCTCATGCAAATAAATTCAACTCCAATCCTTTATTTAGAACTAGACTTCCCTCATGCATGATTTCATGCAAAAGTATCCCTCTTCTCATTACTTATTTTTAGAACTAGTTTATTTAATTTTTAATAAAATGTATTCAATTTAATTTTGTTTTCTTTAACAATAATAATCATGCATTTAATTTTAAAATCATTTATATATTTTATTAACTAGATATGTGTGTATGCATGTATATATATACATATATATGCATGCATACATACATACAAACATATATAATTATATACTATAAATATATAAATAATTATACAGTTTATTATTTAAAAGGAAAATAAAATCTTTTATTTTTCCAACCAATCATTTTAATTTTTGAAAACATAATAATCATATGGCATATTTTAAATTTTCCCAAATAATTTAATTTTCACTACATAATAACCATAAAATATAATTATTAATTTAAATCTTAACACACAAAAGCAATGGTAATAAGATAACATGGTGAAATCATATCATACACAATGCAAATGTGAATGCAACTACCTATGTGTGTGTGTGTGTCAGTTTCCTTTATAGCAATCATTGCCAAGTGGCTAGGATACCTCTATGTTAGTTGTGTTCTTGCCTTCGACATGTTCCTGCACTCATTCACACTCAAATTTAGGTCAATAGATTAGCCCCAAAAAAACCATAGCTGAGCCATGTGTACATAACATCTCATTAAATTTTGATTTCATGCATTTAAAAATAACATCTAATTTTAGAACACATTTATCCATAATCAAACAATCATAAGATAATCAATACATAGTCTCAACCAGTTTTTTCTATTTATTACTTAAGTTATGCAAACAAAAATAATATGTGACAAAAAACAACTATTTCTAATGGTACAGTGAGTGATTTTATTGTGAGAGTTTATACCTATTACACATCAGTAGGTGAGCTAATTGGCTCATCTACAGATGTATCACTTGATGTTTTAGCCTTGTCTACATGTTTTGCATCCAATGTTGGATTTATATATGGTAGAAACTGTTGTTGCAGATCATGTAGAAGTTTCTCCTTATGTAATGGCTTTTTATAAAGCTTCAGTCTATGTCCATTGACCATTAAGAGAATCATACTGAATCTACAGTATTTAGCTAGACCGCTCCATTTTGAAAAACATGTTTAATTTCATAAGGACCAAGCCACCATGTTTGCAATAACCCTTTGTGGTCTTTATATCATGAATCATAAAGCAATGCCCAATATCCTTCATTGAATTCCTTGGTTTTAATAAACTAGTCATGCCATCTAATTCTAATGTAGGGGCATCATGAAGCCGGTATTGGCATGGTGTGATGGTTTAAAGGTGGCATTGTTGTTCTTGCCACCAAGGTTCAAACCTCATTGGGGTGGTATTATTGAATGGTTGTATTCCAGTTCATAGCTTCGGTCAAAAGCGTTTACCCCTTGAATAAAAAAATATGTAGGGGCATCATGAAATTTTGGTTTTGTTTGTAGTTTTAGTTTTGTTTCCTTGTTGAACTTTTGGTGCTATTGACAATTCTGGGTTGTGTTTGGATGGCATCAAGCTACTTTTAGTTGGTGATGAACTTCTTGCTTGCGTCTTTGCACATTGAACCTTCCACTTGGTTGGTTACACCAATCAAGAAAGAAGAACCAATAAATAAAAAACAAAAAAAAGAAGGCAGCATAAAAATTGTTTGGGAAGAAAAGAAAGAGTGAATCGGCCAAAAAGAGAAGTCATTGACCTATGAAGAAGCGGGACAGTTACAGGGGAACGTCGAATTGGTGTGTAGTTGCTGCCAGAAAACACAGACGGTTAGTGGAGAGAAGCCAAAGAAAAATAGAGCATTGGTGATTGGGAGTCGTTGTGGATTGGGAGTGTTTTTTTATGCCTGTACATAGTTGGGATCGATTGAGCAGAGTTGGGGTTTCAAACAAGGAACAAGATACTGGAAGCAGTGACCCTGTTGTTGAAGAATTAATTGATTGCAAGATACCCAATGCTTTGAGAAATGTAAACAATCCTTGTTGTATATGCAGTGATATGTAGCTTGTCTCTCCTTGTTGAGACGTTGGTTGTGTGGTTGTTAGCATTTTCTCCTAAATGAAGTGCTTTTGTCCTAATCCCTCTTGATTGTCACCTGGTAAAAGTGGATTGCAGTTTTGAATGAATAAAGGAGTCTTTTGCAACGTGATTACCAGATTGGAAGTCCTGCATTTTATGTGATGAGGTGATTGATTGTCTTTGTTTTTGTTTCTTGCAAAGGGATAATGTGTAAGAGTTACTGCCTCTCCATTAAATGAAAACCATTTTCTTGATTTGAGTTGTGCAAAAGGTTGTGTTTTAGTTTGGAATTGTTTAGGGATTTATCATGTACTCAGGCTACATAATATTACAGTTTTCCATCATTTTTTTGGTATCAGAACTATAAGAGTGGGGAAAAGTGGAAGTGGGCATAATGCCACCGAGGGTGATGAGACAAGTAGGTGCTCAGGGTGGTGGTCAAAGAGGCCATGAAGACAGAATCTTGGAGATGCTACAAAACCTGACAGTAAGAATGGATGCAATGGAACAAGCAGAACAAAGAGGAGTAATGGCGGATGATGTGAGTGAAGTTGTAGAAGAAGAGCAACCCCAAGCTATGATGAAGATCAAGAAGAACCAGAAAGGGTTGAAGAAAGATTTGTCAGAGCTATGATGAATGTGGGTGTCAAGCCAAGAATTGAAGTTCCTACGTACTCGAGAAGCCTAAATGGAGAAGAGCTTATCGACTGGATCAATGACTTAGAGAAGTATTTTGAATATGAAGGAGTGGTAGAGGAAAGAAAAGTGAAGTTTGTCTGTACACAATTAAAAGGCCACGCTGCAATGTGGTGGGATTACATCCAAGCTAAGAGACGTAAGAAAAATAAGGATAATATCTCTTCTTGGGATCAAATGGTTTCCAAATTGAAGACGAAATTCCTTCCAGAAAATTATGAAACAAATCTTTTTAAAAGGTTGCAAATTCTAAAACAAAAAGATATGTCAGTCAAGGAATGCACAGAAGAGTTCTACAACTTGGTGATTCATATAGGCCACAGTGAAGAGGATATGGAAAAGGTGGCCAGGTATTTGAATGGTTTGCAATATAGTTTGCAAGATGAGTTAAGTTTAGTGTCTCCACGAACTCTTGAGGAGGCCTATCAGTTTTCCATTAAGGCAGAAGAGAAGCTTGTGAAGAAGAAAAATCAGCAAGGAAGGCAAAGAGGAAGAGGCTTGAGAGGAAGAGGACCATAGTCTAGTAGGGGACAACAAACTCATCATGATGAAGGGGTTAGAAATTCTAGTGGATTAACTAATCCAAAAAGAGGAGGTTATCGGAACAAAGGAGGTAGATCATTTGGTAGAGGTGGTTATCAAGGAAAAGGAAGAGGATTTGCAGGTAAATCTTTTAAATGCAATCAGGATGTTGGTCATAAGAGTTGGGAGTGTCCAGAGTATGTGAAGGAAGGGCACACAAGGCTATAAAGAAGCACATAGATCATGCAAGTTGAGCAAGAAAGCGTGGGATCACCTATACATCATACAGAGGAACCTGAGATTGGAGAGTCTGCTATTCAAAAGAGTGATGTTGAAGCCACCGAAGGAGAGTAAAGAACCAAAACAAAGAAGAGCTCTATTCAAGACAAAGTGCAAGGAAAAAGGTAATTGTTGCAAATTGATTATTGATAGTGGTAGTACGGATATCTTAGTGGTTGTAGAAATGGTGGATAAGTTAGGATTGAAGAGGACTAGGCACCCCACACCTTATAGAGCTTCTTGGCTTCAAAAAAGGCATCAATTGTTAGTAGATGAACAAGCTGTAGTAGAATTTCAAATTGGAAGTTATAAGGATAGTGTGATTTGTGACATCATGCCTATGGACGTGTGTCATGTATTGTTGGGTAGGCCTTAGCAGTTTGATCGAAAGGTTGTACATGAAGGGAGGAGTAACACATATACCTTTGAAAAAGATAGCATCAAGCATACTTTGCTACCTATGTGTGAACAAGAAGAGGACAGCCGTAGTAGTAGCAATGTAAGATAATGTTGGTGAGTGGAAAGAGTTCTTGCATCTCATGAGGGAGGACATGGGAGTTGCTTTTGTGCTCAAACCTAAGGAGTTTCTTACCTCTACAAAATTGGAGGATCTACCCAAGGAGGTACAATAAATCTTGGATGAACATAAGGATATTGTTGTAGTTGATTTTCCTGATGAGTTTCCTTCTATGCGTAGCATTAGCCATCACATGGATTTAATTCTAGGAGCTAGCCTTCCAAATAAGGTTGCATACAGGTTGAAACCCCAAGAGAATGAGGAGATTAGAAGGAAAGTTTAGGAGTTACTATGGAAAGGGTTGATAAGAGAGAGTTTGATTCCCTATGCAATGCCTACAGTCTTGGTGCCTGAGAAGGAAAATGAATGGAGAATGTCCACAGACTCTCGAGCCATTAACAAGATCACTACTAGATACAGATTTACAATTCCCAGAATAGATGATGTGATGGATTTCCTGGGAGGTGCAAAGTATTTTTCAAAAATAGATCTGAAGAGTGGTTACCATCAGATTCAGATCAAACCTGAAGATGAATGGAAGACAACATTTAAAAATAATGATGGACTATACGAGTGGCTGGTTATGCCCTTTGGGCTCACAAATGCACCTAGTACTTTTATGAGACTCATGAATGAAGTCTTGAAACCTTTTCTTGAGAAGTTTGTTATTGTGTATCTTGACGATATCTTGGTGTTTAGCAGGTCTAAAGAGGAGAATCTACAACATTTGAGGATGGTGATGACGAGGTTGCATGAAGAGAAGTTGCAGATTAATTTGAAGAAGTGTGTGTTTATTCAAACTGAATTGGTTTATTTGGGTTTTGTGGTATCCAATGAAGGGCTAAAAATGGATAAGGATAAGGTACAAGCTATCATTGATTGGCCAACATCGAGGAGTGCACTTGAGGTAAGAATTTTTCATGGGCTTGCTAGCTTTTACAGGAAGTTCATTAGAAATTTTAGTCATGTAGTTGCTCCTATACTTGAAACCATTAAGTGGTCTAAAAAGTATTTCATATGGACACAAGAGGCTGAAAAAAAAAAAAAAATTCTTAAGCATAAGGCGACTGAGCAACCTATACTTGCATTGTCTGATTTCAACAAAGTGTTTCAAGTAGAATGCGATGCCAATGGCTTAGCAATAGGGGTTGTTCTTAGCTAGGAAGGTAAACCAGTGACTTATTTTAGTGAGAAATTGAATGAGGCTAAAAAGAAATATTGTACTTATGATCTTGAATTCTATGCATTGGTGCAATCATTGAAGAAGTGGAAGCATTCCCTACTTCCTAAAGAGTTTGTTGTGTACACTAATAACCATGCATTGCAATTCATTAATAATCAGCATATGCTAAATTAGAGGCCTACCAAGTGGGTGGAATATTTGCAAAGTTATAATTTTGTGTTGAAGCATAAGAGCGGGCAAACAAATAAGATTGTTGACGCATTAAGTAGAAGGTGTTTATTGTTGCATGAAATTCGGGCTAATAGTGTTGGTTTTGATAGTTTGAAGGAGTTATATGCAAATGATGCAGATTTTAAAGATGTTTATGAAGCTTGCAGTAGTCCAATTAGTAGAGATAGAGGATCTTGGCTAGAGTATATGATATAGGAGGGTTTGTTGTTCAAAGGCAATCAATTGTGCATACCTCGAGGCTCAATGAGGGGCAATCTCTTGAAAGAGAAGCACAATGGCGATCTAGGACACTTTGGACAGGATAAAACTTATTTACAGTTGAGTACACACTACTATTGGCCAAGAATGAGGGTTGATGTGAAGAAGTATGTAGAGAGATGTAGGGTATGTCAGCATGCCAAGGGAAGAAATCAGAATATAGGGTTGTATCAACCATTGCCAGTTCCAACTCGACCGTGGGATTCTATAAGTATGAACTTTATTATGGGTTTTCCTAGGACTCAAAGTGTCAATGATTCTATGTTTGTAGTTGTGGATAAGTTCTCTAAAATGGTGCATTTATCCGATGTAAAAAGGCTATTGATGCAACCCATATTGCTAATCTATTTTTCAAAGAAGTGGTTTGTTTACATGGTATTCCACAAAGTATTGTATCATATAGAGATACAAAGTTTGTTGGGAATTTTTGGAGAACCCTTTGGAAGAAGTTGGGAACTCAGCTTAGTTTCAGTTCAGCCTATCACCCCCAAACAGGTGGCCAAATGGAAGTGGTGAATAGAAGTCTTGGTGACATGTTGCAGTGCCTAGTTGGGAAAATGCCTGGTAGTTGGGATATGGCTTTGGCACAAGCGGAGTTCACTTACAAAGATTCTCCAAATCGGAGTACAGGTTTCAGTCCTTTTAGGTTGTTTATGGCATGCATCTGAGAGGTGTCTTGGAACTTAGAAATCTTGGAGATATGGAGAAACAAAGTGCAGATGGGGAGGAGTTTGCTTGAGTTATTCATGACCTTCATGAGGAGGTGAAGATGAACATTGAAGCAAGCAATCAACAATACAAACAGTATGTTGATAAGAAGAGGAGGGAAGTTCATTTTTCAAGTGGGTGATCTTGTGTTAGCACATCTACAGAAAGAAAGATTTCCTACAGATGAGTACAATAAACTAAAAATGAAGAAGATTGGTCCGTGCAAGATTCTTTGCAAGTTTTCAGTGAATGCCTATGAGATCAGTCTTCCTCCAGGCATGGGGATTTCACCCATCTTCAACGTAGCTAATTTATATCCATATCAAGGTGCTACAAAAGATGAAGCAGCTAAGTTGGAATTGAAATCCATTATTGATCAACATGTGACCAAACCCATTCTACTGGAAATTGAATGCATTCTCAATAAATAGTTGTTGAAGAAGACTCGTGGCAAGGAGTACTTTTGATATTTGGTGAAGTGGTGTAACCATCCTTTGGAGGATGCTTCATGGTTGACTGCACTTGAACTTGCCGCTTATGGTCATTTTGTCGATGACCTCATAAACAGGAGTTCATGATCCTTTGCTTCCCCCAGGGAGCCTGATGCAAGGGCATCATGAAATTTTGGTTTTGTTCGTAGTTTTAGTTTTGTTTCCTTGTTGAAATTTTGGTGTTGCTAACAATTCTAGGTTGTGTTTGGATGACATCTGGCTACTTTTAGTTGGCATTGAACTTCTTGCTTGCATCTTTGCATATTGAACCTTCCACTTGGTTGGTTACACTGATCAAGAAAGAAGAACCAATAAATAAATAAATAAAAGGTAGCATAAAAAGAAGGCAGCGCAAAAACTGTTAGGGAAGAAAAGAAAGAGTGAACCAGCCAAAAAGAGAAGTCATCAGCCTGTGAAGAAGCAGGACAGTTATAGGGGAGCGCTAAATTGGTGTGTAGTTGCTGCTAGAAAAGATAGACGATTAGTGGAGAGAAGCTAGAGAAAAACATAGCGCTGGTGATTGGGAGTCGTGGATTGGGAGTGTTTTGTTTTTGCCTGTACATAGTTGGGATTGATTGAGCAGAGTTGGGGTTTCAAACAAGGAACAAGATACTGGAAGCAACGACCCTATTGTTGAAGAATTAATTGATTGCAAGATAGTCGATGCTCTGAGAATTGATGTAAACAATCCTTGATGTGTGTGTAGCGATGTGTAGCTTGTCTCTCCTTGTTGAGACGTTGGTTGTGTGGTTGTTAGCATTTTCTCCTAAATGAAGTGTTTTTGTCCTAATCCCTCTTGATTGTCGCCTAGTAAAAGTGGATTGCAATTTTGAATGAATAAAGGAGTCTTTGGCAACGTGATTACCAGTTGGAAGTCTCACATTTCATGTGATGATGCGATTGATTGTCTTTTTTTTGGTTTCTTGCAAAGGGATAATGCGTAAGAGTTACTACCTCTCCATTAAATGAAAACCATTTGCTTGATTTGAGTTGCGCAAAAGGCTATGTGTCTTAGTTTGGAATTGTTTGGGGATTTATCTTGTACTCAGGGTACGTAATATTACAGTTTTCCATCAAATTCTCTACTTTTGTGCAATCTATGTATGATGGAGTGCTTCTATCCTTATTCCATCCAGAGTGTTGAGATTGTGCAATTTGTCCTTCTAAGCATCTGATAGGTCCATTCCAAGTTGTATTATTGTTTGAAGTGTTTTATGCTCAAATTCAATTGGAAGTGCAGCCTTTTTTCCATACACCAATTCGTATGGTGTGAACCTTGTGGTGGTCTTCTAGGTCATCTTATATGCCTAGACAACTACAAGTAACCTTGTTGCCCAGTCCTTTCGTGCAGTTGAATTATCTTTGTTAAAATGTCCTATGTCTCCCTATTTGCAACTTCGACTTGTCCATTTGCTTGCAGATAGTAGGAGGTTGACTTTTTATGACTGACCTCATATTCCTTTACTAACTTTGCAGTCAAATCTGAAGTAAATTGAGGTCCTTGGTCTTGACTATCTCCCTAGGCACACCGTACTTGGTGAATATTTCCTCATAAATGAATTTGACAACATTGTCATCTCTGGCATATTGTAGTGCTTTAAACTCGACCCATTTTGTACGATAGTCATAAGAAACTAGAATGTATTCAAGTAAAAGCACTAGTCTATGTCACACTTTTGGCCAACTAAATAGTTTCGAGTGAAACAGTTTTTCGTGAAATAGTTTTTTCTGGAAACTACGTGGCACAAAGTTTTGAGCAAAACCTTTTCGTCCAAAACAACAAAACAAATTTTTTCCCTTTGTTGATTTAAAAATCCGACTCAATTTGCATGTAAGTTTTTTATTGAAAAGGTTTCGGTCAAAACCCTTTCACTTGAAATTGTCTGTGGCATCCTTGTTGGCAGCCACCTCATCTTTTTTCAAAAATTACCAAAAAAATTTCCACTTGAACATGATATTTCAATTTTAATATTTATTTTTAAATAATGCAATAGGTTGCTAAAATAAAAAATGAGGTTGATTAAAATTTAGAAAAATACTAAAACATATTTTAAAAAATTGAAAAATATATGGTACACTAGAGGAGAGAATCCTCTCCAAAAGTGTAATTTTTTTGTTAAATGATAAAAAATAAAAAAAATAGATAATAGTTGACATTGAATGAAAACTATCAAATTCTGATACATTTGACTTTAACATGTTATTATGAGAAAAATAAATATCAAAATTTTTAAATTTTTTCCATGCACTAGATATTGAAGTTATCTATTTGGGAAAAAAATCAGAGAAAAATAAAATTGTTTTCTATTTTTTTTTGACATCAACTCAATGTCACTTTTTCTTGAAATTTTCAGCAATTCAAAATCTATTCTTAAATTTACAAAAAAAAAAATCAAAACAATTTTGTTAAAAATTGCAAAATTACAGGAATAAATTTCATCAAGAATTCTACATCTCTTTAGTTTACATCATTTTAAAATTCAAAACATAAAGACCACTTTTATGCGATTGAATTCAAGAATTTTTGTTTGTGTTGGCCAATTCTTTTATAAAAGTGACATAGTTTTGTACTTTTACCCATTCCTTATTGTTAGATGTGGGAACTATTGGTTCAATGAAATCCAATCCCCATTATCAAATGGTGCAATGATCAATTGTGGTTGGAGAGGCATTTCATCACTCTTGGTAGATCTACCCATCATGTGGCATCTATTACACTTGTATATTTGACTACATCCTTATGAAGTGTAGGCCATTAGTATCCAGTGGTTAGGATCTTTAGAGTTGTTCACTTGGCTACAAAGTGACCTCCACAAGGCTCATCATGACAATCCTTTTAAGGATATCACATACTTTATCCTCCCTTATGCATCTTCTCATTATGCTATCTAGCCTTATGTAAAATAGATAAGCAACCACCCAAGAATAAAGGAAGTTGAGTTCTACCAAATGGCGCCTTTCTCTAGGTGAGAGATGTGGGGGTTGTCCTTCCTGTAACCAAATAATTAGCTATGTCTACATACCAAGTTGTTTGGAATCATCCACTACTTTTTATTTGATTTGCAACATGGAAATGAAATCAGTGACTATGTTTGCTTTCATTGGTTTATCCACAAAGGTTATATCAAACTCCTGCAATAACAATAACCATCTAACAACTCTACCACCAACCACTAGTCTATTCATCATATATCTAATTGTTGTGTGGTTGTGTGAACAAAGAAAAAATATCCAATGATATAGTGTTTAAATTTGTTAATGGCATATAACACTGCTAACAATTCCTTCTCAGTAATAGTGTAGTTGAGCTCAACAACCTAAAGATTTTTACTGATGTAGTAAATGACATACTACAAATTTCCTTGCTTCTGCCCTAAAACAACACCTATTGCAAAACCAAAAGCATCTACATGTATATGGAAAGGGATTGTCTAGTTAAGGCCTCTCAAATAGGCGTCCTTGTGAGAGCTATTTTGAGGGCTTCAAAAACTTCCTTGCAGACATTGGTTCATTCAAATTCAATGTCTTTAAATAAAAAAACAAACAAGGGGGGCTACTATTTTATTGAAGTCTTTAATAAACCTCTTGTATATCTTGCATGGCCAAGGAAACTCTTTACATCTTTTTTCTTTTGAGGGATAGGCAGCGTGGAGATCACCTCTATTTTGTTAGGATCCACCTAAATCCCTTTGTTAGACACAAAGTGACCCAAGACCACTCCTTCAATCATCATCATGAAGCATTTTTCATGGCTTAAAGAAAGGTTGTGATCTTGCAATCTTTGAAGGACTTTTCCCAAATTTACTAATGTTTCTTCATAAGAGTTTCCATAAGTGGTGAAGTCATCCATATAGATCTCCATGGATTTATGCGCAAAGTCTGAAAATATGCTCAAGGCTAGTCTCTAGAATGTTGCAAGTGCATTACACAGTCTGAATGGTAAAATTGAATAAGCATATGTACCCCATGGGTAGGTAAAGGTGATTTTTTCTTGGTCTTTTGGAGCTATATTTATTTGGTTGTATCTAGTAAACTCATTTAAGAAAGACAAGCATTTCTTCCTTCCTAGTGAATCTAACACTTAATCAATAAAAAGGAAGAGGAAAGTGACCCTTCCTTGTGGTTGCATTTAGCTCTCTATAATCTACACATTCTCCATTTATGTCATGTTCCCAATTATTTGAATTGATTTTGGAGGGAAATGATTTAAAAAGTGTTTTTTAACACTACCCTAAATAATAAATAATAATTAATTAATAAATTTAAATTATTATAATATTTAAATTTAGTTTCTTCTGGCCAACTCTTTCATGTTGGCGCTAGGATTTAATATTTAAATTTCTTAATGTTGGATCGACATCTTGTTTGGCATTTGTATTTATGTTGGGTTTTCCACCTTTGAGAGATCACCACAAATCTGGAGAACATCTGTTGCGAATTGTTCAGGGACGTACTCGCCTGAAATCCAAATCCCAGTGAGACGACCACCTCATCCTGGCTGATTTGTGAACTGTGTTCATTTCAGCGAATTCATCTGATTTATTTCTGGGCCACACAGAGGTTGACACGGGAGTTGCAGAAGGGTGAAAGAGTCAACCGAGCCTTAGAAGCGATTCACTGCCTTGGCTGAGCCCAAGCTCTAGCCAAGGCGACATTAGTGTGCACCTTTCCTTGGAGTTACAGTCAGAGAGGAGCGACAGATCCAACAGTGGACGGGAGCGAAGGAGTAAACCAATTTGGGAGAAACGACACAAAGGCATCCATCCGGGTGACTCTATCCAGAACACACTCTTCTAAGATTGCTCATTTCACACCTATCGAGCGCGTCAGTATTCCCAGAGCGCAATCACACATACCATCCACCGATCATTTCAAGCAGTATCAATAGAGCATCATCTGGGACATTCGCAGGAGGAGAAATCTCAGCCAGTGCAGTCTTAGAATCGTGTCATCGCTCCTATCATTGAGCGACGACATTTCTAGGCACTTTGCGGAACGAAGGCACAACGGCGGACCATTTCTTGAGCAGTCAAGCAAACACACGGGATCTCAAACTCGCAATACTAAGAAATTATCATTTTGGAATAATTCGATATCAAAAGTGGTGACAATCGGGCGATCGATCTGGACACAATCCATTACAACTAGTACAACTGGTGCACAATTATATCACCAATTGGTCTATATAATTCTACTGCTATGTAATGTCCTGAGTAGTTGAATAATTTGGCAATTTGTATTGAATTTCTCATTAACAGCTTGTATCACTTGCCGAGCTTGCTATCTAGTTCACATTGTATATAATTTTGTTTATCACAAGTCGGAGGAGCTTGATATTATTGTTGGCTTATGTGAATACGATTTTGTCAGATCAGAATTGTCTTTCTTTTTAGTAATTGGTGCCAGGCACTTTACAATTTACGTCCTTTTTTTGGCACAATCACTAAAGGGGAAACCCATTGACTGTCTGATATGGGATAAATAAACCCTACATCTAGCAACTTCTACAATTTGTTCTTCACTATATCTCACACAGCTAGGTTCATCCTTCTTTTTGACTGCCTGATTGACCTGTATCCTTCATTAACATAGATTTTGTGCATACATAGACTAGGATCTATGCCCTTCATGTCATGATATTCCTAGGCGAATGTTGTGTGAGCTTGCAGCATTGCAAGTAATGCAGATTGTTGGGAGACTGTCAATTGTCTATTGACATTGAGTATTATGCTCGGTGTTATTTCCATGGTTAAGGCAGAAGTCATGACAAAAGCAACATCTAGCCCTGAAAGATTAGGATTGCAACCGTGTGGGAGTAGTGTATGGAATAGTTGGGAAGTGGACTCAGAGGCATTTGTAGGTATGATATTGTGTAAGAGGCAATGTAAGCATGCTAGACAATAATATTGTTGAGTCCCTACCATGAGAATTTTGCATAATTTGGGCAAGAAATTCATCTTCATCCTGAATTTCAATCATTGGGCTACGTTCTATAGTCAAGTGTTTGTAGAGAGTATTGGTCATCTTCTTCCAGGGTTGGCCAAACAGTTTGTTCCAATTCTTTATGTGGTTGTACAAGCGAGTAAAACCAATTTTTTGGTTGCATTTGTATTGGAAATTATCATGCTACTAGACCTACATCCAATAAATGCATCTACAATGGCTAGCCATGATCTTCCTAAGATTAAGGGATATCCTGCAAGGTTGGCTTTGGACTGCAAAACCATAAAGTTTGTTGGGTATTCCCATGAATCACATCTCTTTGGGTGTCATGGGACATCATCTATCCACCTTGTTGCTTCAAGGATTGCATTTATATCCTTGCCTCTTTTTTCTCTTTTTTTCAATTATGGACAACAATTGAAAAAAATGCATATAAAAGGCTACTCATTACTTTTGTTGTGTTCTACAGTTTTTTCAAGATGGAAAACTCATTTAAAAGGAACAAGTACCAAGGAGCATACTTTCGTATTAATATCCTTTTTATGTGCATGTGCATTAACATTCACAAATCAGCTGCCTAAGCCAAATCAAATCTGTAATTGAGAGACCAAGTTTGCTATTATCAAAGTGATCAATCACAACAGAAAATGCATTCATTACTCCGAAGAGGTCGCCCAAACATCACTAATATTTCTATATTATTGGAAAATCATAAGCTATCATTTGTAAAAGATTTTTTCAACTTAAAATTTTCATTGTTTTATACATTTCTAAAACATTTATTTATTTAATGCATTATCTATTTATCATTGTCAACTCTTACGTCTATAATAAATTTTGAATATTGGCACTTTTTCTTTATCATAAATCTATATAAACGATTTTTTTTTCTCGAGGAGGGTTGATTATTTTCTTTTCAAGTATAAAAAGGTCTGATAGAATTCTATGACAATGAATTCCAACATAACAAAAATGCACTTTCCCAAAAGAAAATGTGACCAATTCAAGGAATCACTAATATTCCCATTTCTACAAATATCAACTCATAATACCACAATGCCAAACTATATCCCAATCCCAACTGGGTTTTGATAGACAAGGATACTTGACAACAAAGCGTTTAATTGTAGCCATGCTCTTGTCAACACTTCCTCTCACTATTATGTTCCCCATCCCCACTTTGGACGTCCTGCATTTCACCTTCCTCACCTTCGACAAACGCTATTAATATAAGGAAAATCCCTTTGAAGAAAACTATTAGCATAAGGGAAAATATTTTGACAAAAAGCCAAGGAAAAGGTCTTCAACCAAATCTATTGGTTAAAAGCGATCCCATAGGTTCTTGAACCTTCTTAGACAAGTGATTATTTTTGTTAGCATGAGTTGCAATATATAAACCTCTACAAGGAAATGAAGTAAACAAAGGGTAATAGATCAATGTATTAAATTCTCCATTACTGAAACAAAGAAAATATAATTACTGAAAACAAGAGATAATCTGATGGTGCAAAATAGAACTTCAAAAGATTCTTGTAAGTGTAAAGAATTTAAAACACAATAAATACAAATTCATCCAAAACCACAAACTGTTTTGTCAGCCCAAGCTATCTTCTTGATTGCTCTTAAATCTTTTGAATTGTTATTTGTAAGAAAAAAATGTTTGTCATAATCTCAACATTTTTCTCGTACATTAATGTCTCCGTAATAAGATTCCACAACACTCTAAATTTCTTTTGTTCATATTTTGGTTGTCAATTCTTACACTAATTATTTGTAATATAATTGTCACCATCTACATTATTATCTTAATTGTCAATATTAATAACTTGGCAAAATAGATAAACAACAAGGCACATTGAAAATCATGTAAATACTTTTCAATATGAAATTATATTTATGGAGACCTTTATACAGAGTAGCCTTTAATGGAGTAATATCCACGACATTTAGTGTCAAAGGAACACAAATAATCTCCAAAGGTATTAGAATGTATCAGAAACAAGAAATATAAGTTCCCATAATGTTTAAGAAGCTAAGATTTATCCACTAGAGTGGTGATAGCTTATCCAGTTCCAGCTTTACTTCATTGACAGTATTAATAAGCTCACGGTGCAATGAGTGTGTCGGATCATCACTAAGTCCTATCCACTCGTCACATTGGTTTTTAATCTCATCTTTCTTATGTTGAAAGTGAGTTACAATTACATCTTTAAAGCTACAATCCGGTTGTCTAAGAGCACCAATAATAGCAATTTTCAAAGTATTGTATCTGTGTTTTCTACTCTCTTCTTTAGCAGGCCCACTAAGATCTCTAAAACGTGAAGAAAAGACAGACCCTGGTTCATTGTAGAATGGATCTGCTACCAATATCAAGCTCTGGATTGAAACAAGTACTTGCAAAAGAGTTGACTTCCAGGGTTGCCATCCAGGACCATAATAAGTTCCAAGCAAACTTAAGCAGACCGTTCCATTAAAATATAGGTTTGGATTGAAACGCACAGTTCCACATCCTGTTGTGACAAAAGTTACCTTCGGCGGAAGTTGAGGATAGTCTAATACAAAGAAAAGAAATCGTGAGCAACCAATGTAGGTCCAACAAAATCTAACGGATTAAATCATTTCATATTTCTAACATGATATCAATGGTGATCAGCAGTTTTAAAACTCTTTCCATGATAATTGTAAGCAATCAGTCAGTTAATTTCTAGCCTGTGGTTTTAAGTAGAAAAACTAGATTTTAGTTATCTATTACAATAATCGAAATTAAAGATTACATTTTCACAGTCAAAACATAATATCATGATGTATCAAGATACCACCTTGTAAAGTTTTTTATTCATGGTCTCTTTGAAGCTGCATATGAAAAAAAAATTTAGTTGAATATGTAATTGGTAATCTCTACCTAGGTAGACCTTAAAATGTTTTATATATCATGCAATAAAAAATCATCATCAATTTTTTAAGTCTTAAATCACCCAAAAGAATTTAGAAAATCTAAAAAACACTTAGGATATATATATATTTGTTAGAAGGGCTTACATTTTTATTAATTGTTGCTTAATGTCATGTCCCCAAAATAGAACACTAAAACATTGAAATATGAATAACACCAAATATATTGGAAAACAAATAAATGTCAAATATGAGGAATTGTAATTTAAATACAATAATAACCATCGTAGATAATTATAATGTTAAATTATTATCTTAATCATAATTATCATAGATGGATATTATAATTACACTATAGAATAACTGGTATTGTAATAGTGAATCTAATCCTAATAATAATATAGGAATTTATAAACATCATGACCTATATCAATTCCTAAAGAATCAGAAATAATAAACAAATATAAAATATACAATATAACATATAAATTAAAAGCAACAAAGATCCTAAAGCCGATCCCTAGCTTGAAGGCAGTTTAATTAAAGCAACCCGATTATTTCTAAAAGAGCCGTCTAAGTTGTGAATAGACTCCACGAAGAGTAGCGGCGCTTGCATAGAAGTCATGTCCCAAGCAAAGTCCTTGATCGCCATAAAAGGAGGTCGATGTAAGACTAAGAGACCATGGATGAAGAAGTATCGGGGTTAGAAGAAGAATCAATTAATCGTGTAAGAAGGAAGGAAAATCAGATAAGAATTGTAGCGTCCAAGAGTTTCTGAAACCCGTCTGAGAATAAACACATAAAGAAAGAAAAGGGATATCGGATTAGGAAGGTACGACTGAAGTACAGAGATAAGTAACTTCAACCATTGATTGTCCTTTGAAGGATCATGAAATCGATAACTTCTACTATGGCAGTTGGTACTGAAAAATGATAAACCCGATATCCTCTTCAATATGCAATAAATGCTTCAACAATCGAATCTGTATTAATGTGATAAGCTTATACATACTAATAACACATTGCAAACAGTAGACATATACATATACGTATCATCAGATTGAATTCATATTTGTAACAATGAATGTTTATAAACACTCCTATCTGTGGTTTCAATTTAAGATAATATGAAATAGGAATGCATAGAGTCACTAAGTGATACAACTTGTAATCCGTAAATAAATGTACGTCAAATTATTAAAGACTTCTAAACTAAGTAAGACAATCTGAAGATTAATGAATACTATGTGTCAATAACACAATAATGTTGTGTGCCGCAATTATTGTGATTCCTTAAGCTACTATGACTTTACCTTGAGAATAGACTTCGGGCCAAAATTCCCTTTCGCTAGCACTCAATAAGGATAGGGAGTTTGTGGAGGGAAACGCTGGTAAATCGGTCCAATTATGGACGGTCCCAAGACAGGTAGGAAACCTTGAGGGAGTCCAATTCGAGACCGTGCACACACTCTTGGCACAGTAAACCTACCATCCAATGAGGTTAGGAAAGGGGAAAAAGGCAAAGATCTATTCCGATCAAGAGTAATAAGTCAGTAGATTATAGTTATGCAAAATTATGTGTTGGTTAAAACAAATTCTTGATCCTAACTTGTCCATTTTATGTCTCTAATAAGGTGACATTACACTTAAGTGAAAACAAAAAGGGGATTTAGGACCACATAATAAGCCCAAATAACAAGAGTATAAATGATAAAAGATATATTTTATAGAAAAAATTAATTTATAATAAAAATATTAGTTGAAGTGATGATAGACATTAAAGATAATTTAATCTAGGTGGGATAAATGAAGGCCTTATTAGATTATTAAGTTAAGTTATCATATTATTAACTCTTGTATTTAGATGAGATGCATTGAACTACAGATAACTAAAAGAAAAATTATACTACCTAAAACATATATTGTGTCTGTTTTACCAATCACAGTGAAAAGGTGTTACGATTAACAGATGCATCTATATAATAAAAGCCCTTCCATGGACTGATTTTTTTTTTACCACTAGTTATAGATCTAATATCAAATGTCAATTTATGAAGTTTTCAATACTTGCAATTGCTATTCTTCCTAACATGCAAGATACAAACATTGAACTAAGAAATGGAGCGAAATGGGCAGATGATGAGGAAAAAAGAAGACCAGAGAGGAATAGTGGAGCATTGGCAGGACAATGAGAGACGACAAGAAGCAGAAAGGAGTAAACCAAGGAATGCATTCAACAAAGCAGATCAGTACCACCACTTCTACTACCAAGACAGAAACCAAGGCACAAATGGATATCAAAGGCAGGAACTCAATGGTGGCAGGGAGTGGAAACAGAGAGGGAGAAGCCATATTTGGAAAACAGCTCCAAAACCCAACCTTCTTGAGCTCAAGGGGAAGAAGCAGGGCATGGCAGAATTTTGCAAATGTGGCTCATGGAGGACCCCCTATGGATTGGCAAACAATCCCAGGACCACTCAACAGAACCAAAAGATCCTCAAGTTTGGCGGGACAAGAGGTTTTCAAATGATAGGTTTCAGCAAGAAACTCACAAGCCAAACAACTTTGAAACAAGACGATTTCCCAAAAGCCCTTCTAAAGGAACTCAATAGGATGGTAGAGCATGACACTGGAGATATCAAACTATCACTTCACAACACAATCTTGGAAAGAGATTGTCTGCACTATTGCAAACTGCCATTATTAGAAAAAGTTGCAGGGTTTGGCCAGCCAAAGAGAGAATCGAAAAATGTATCGAATCCTTCTAAGGGGATGCCATCTGTGCCAAGTTTCTTCCAAAGGGTTTCTTCATTACAGAATGCCCTAACAAAGAGACAAGGGAAAATATTTTGTCAAGTGACCCAGGTGGTTGTTGGATGGGGCAGGCCTATTTCTAAAGAAATGGACCCCCAACTTTTACTCCACAAGCTTTCGAATCCCAAAGATCCCAACATGTATTAGGTTCTAGAATCTCCCAAAGGAATATTGGAATCGCTCCATTATGGAGCAAATTGGCACATCTTTAGTAAAATTCCTAAGTTGCAATGAAGAAATCCTCAACAAGGAGTCAAGAGTATATGCCAGAATTTGTATACTCAAAGATCCATCAAAGCCTTTGCCCAAGCATATTCTATTGGATTCAAGTAAGAGCACATGCGGCAATCCGTGGAAATTGATTTTTTTTCAACTCTGCAGATTTTGTAAATCCAGAACACACTACTCAACGCTTAGACGTCCAAAAAACACAAAAAACCAAATATCCTTGGAATTCCTCCAAGGAGAAGCATCCTAACACAAAGGAAATGAAGGACACCAACATCAAACCATCCAATGTTGACAGGGACCTCATCTCTTCCCACTTAGCATCTGAGGTTGAGGAAGAACTCCAAAAAATTCTCCACTAAACTGACAAAAGCTGCATCCGAGAATGTCAAGATGATCCAATACCAAAGGATCAAGAAGTAGAAGCAGAGATGATTGAATAGGACAGGAACACAGTCAAGCTAACCTCAACAATCATTTGCACAATTGCACAACATGAGATAGAGAAAATTAAAGCCAATTGTGGTCCCACAAAAAAAAGAGACAAGAAAACCAAAGAAGTCAACCTAAAAGAGATCAAGGTAGGGTCGCAATGAGCTCTAAATTTTGAAAAACAAAGAACAATGCAAGGGGGTAAAATCCCCTCATAGACACAATGAAGGTCTTTTCATGGAATTGTAGGGGTCTAAATGCCCCTAACAAAAGACGCTTAGTTAAGCATAAATTAAATCAGCAGAAACCAGATATTATCTTAATTCAAGATACCAAGTTAAGCATTGAAGATGCAGGAAAGCTCACTGAAAAATGGTTCAAAATGGAAGGGTATTTTCACTTCAGCTGTAGGGACCTCAGGAGGACTTGGTATATTGTGGTTTGACAGATTTTATAGTATCAACCCTCTCAATCAAGAGACAAAATGGCAACTCTATTAGGTAATTTTTTCCTCCTCCAACATCTGTTGGGGATTTCAGGCAAGATTGGAATAATTAAATAAACGAATTAAACAATTATAATGCAGATTTGAATAACAAAACAGAGAATGAAATTCATAAAAGCACAAGTCAAAATTTTTAACATGGTTCAACCTTTGGCTACGTCCACAAAACAGTAATCCAGCTTTATCTTAAAACTTCTAGCGAAATACAAATTACAAATAACCTGCAGCAAAGTGCAACTCCAATTTCTCGTGTTTTTCACAGCTAATTCACATGCACTCTGCTGCGTGCGCACTTCACTAAAACCGTGACTTCTCAACTTCTATTCGTGAAACAGTTTGCTGTGAGTAACCACCAAACTGTGTGGCCTTTCATTTCCCTCACGTGACTGTTCACAATGCACACATACAAAACCAATCCGCAACAAGAAAACTAATTATTTCGTGCAGTTTCCAAAATTGTTTTTCAACCGAATTATGGAATTGACAATTAATTTGGGGGGAAACCACACTGGGCAAAGTGACCAAAATCTCAACCTGGAGCATGATCAGACTACACATACTAATAGCCTCAATTTTTTTCTTTTCAATATTCATGGTCCCAACCTTCTTTCTCAACAAAGGACCCTCTAGGGCACTATCACCATATCACAAACACTATCAACAAGCAATTGGTCATGTTGGCAGGGAATTTTAAGGCAATGTTGATTATCAATGACAAACAAGACAGCCTCAATTGGATTATTTAATCACAACCAGAATTTACCATCTCTGTACCACAAAACTCCCTCATTGATGTCAAATTGAAGAATGGAGTATTCACATGGAACAATAGAAGAGTGGGGGATCTAGCAACATTTTGGAAAGGCTGGACCACTTTCTTCTATCCCCCAAATGGTTGAGTTTGAGTCTTATCACAAACGATGATATTGTTCTTGGCACTAGCTTTAATCACTTTCCCATCTCTCTTTCATGGTATGAAGACTCACCCAAGCCCAAGTGCCCATTAAAGTTTGAAAACATGTGATTCGGAGATGACACTTTCCTCAACTTGGTCAAAGCTTGGTGGGAGACCTCACCTACAATTAGGGCCACCAAAACATTTTCTTTGGTCAAGAAATTCCCTAAAGGTCAGGGTTAGGAATGCAGCAAGAATAGCTTCAAAAACACTTTCACTGAAAAAAAGAAGAGTTGAGGAAGAGCTCTCCCCCTTTAACGATGAAGTGGTCAAAGATGGCATGTATTAAGAACATCACAAAAGGGAGAAAACACTTATGGTTGAGCTTGTAGATATTTAGGCTAAAGAAGAAATTTTATTGGAGGAAAAATTCAAGAGAGATTTGGCTGAAAGAGGGCAACAAAAATGCCAACTTCTTCCACAATTCCACAAAAGTCAGAAGAAGCTAGAACAAGATCACTTCCATTAGCACTTCAAGGGGAATCAAACTAACAGATCAAGAGACAATAAGAAGTGAAGTGATATCTTTTTTTTCACATTTTCTTAGCTATGATGATGCCTCTCGACTGAAAGAGCAAAATGATTTCATGAGATATATTCCCAATGTGATCACTGATGCAGATAACCAAATGCTAACAGCCCCTTTCATGAAAGAAGAGATAAAGTTGGGTTTATCCCAAATACCTCCAAACAATGCCCCGGGCCCTAATGAGTTCTTTGCAGCATTCTTTCAAAAATTCTAGCACATAGTAGGCAAATAAGTGGTAGATGCTTGCAATAAAATTATAAAACCCAAAAATATAGAAAGCTTCTAAAATCACTCAATTGCACTTTCATTGCATTCATTCCAAAAAAGCCTCACCAGATACCTTTGCAAACTTCCAACCAGTCTCACTCTACAACACTCTATACAAAATCTTAACCAACACTTTGGCTAACAAACTCAATGTGGTACTCCCTACCCAATTTCAAACTCATAGAATGGCTTTGTTCCTAGTAGGGTGATTTAAAAAGGAATCATAACTACCCATGAGATCATACATTTCAATTCCAACACAAATAGTAAGAGCATGGTGATCAAACCGGACATTGCAAAGTGTATGATAGAGTCAATTGGAGATTCCTCATGAAGGTTTTAGAATAGTTTGGATTCATCTTGTAGTGGCAAGAGATAATTTTTGAATGTATCTCCACCCCTCAATATTCAGCTCTTGATATTTGTGGCCCCAAAGGAATTTTTGCTCCTTCCAAGGGAATTCGCCAAGGTGATCCTCTATCACCATATCTATTGATCTTTATAGTAGAAACATTGGGTAGATGCATCACACAAGCTAAGTCTAAGGGCAGCTAGAACGAATTCAGGCTACTGAAGATTTCAAATCCTTCATGCATCTGCAATTTATAAATGACACAATTTTGTTTGGTGAGTCCAATCTTAAGGAAACAAATATTATCAAGAACATTATGGATTCATATTCCACAACTTCAAGGTAATAGATAAATGACAAGTCTAAACTATTCTTCTCCAATGTCTCCTCAAGAACACAACAAAGGATGGCCCACATGCTTGGCTTCAAGCGCAACACTCTCCCTAGCCAATATCTTGGAGTCTTGATGTTTGTTGGTGCTTGCAAATCAGCTCTCTAGAACTCTCTCATTGTTTCACTCAAATTGTTACACCACGTCTCTTAGTTACTGGATTACTTTTACCATGTAAGTAAATATGATGATAAATGTAGATCGTGAACTTTAATATGCTTAATAGGTGAATGGAATACTGAATATGCATTAAGATGTTATTGCTTTTGAAGGAATGATTATGTTTTATATTGATGGAAAATGCAATGAATGAATATGTATTGCAATATGAATACATTAATGCTTTGATGATGCAAATATATTTCATGTGAACGGATAACTACCTTTGTATTGCACTAAGTTGGATGCAGGAAGGAGTCAAGCCCTTAGGTACGAGAGGGGGAGTATCACTCAAGAGAGGAACTTGGTTTGGTAACCCTTGATGATTCTAACTGAGCATTCACACACTCACACCCTAGTTGGTCTAGTCAAGTCAGGATAGTCATAAAATGGTAGGTAATCTTCAATCTTGGATTGAGAACGTTTTGTGTGGGTTTGTGGTTTTCGTCTTTGAATGATCACGATTGGAATACGCAAGTCTTTGTGTTATGAATGAGTTCTTTTTTGTATGGCCATATTTAAATATTAATTAATATATATATATATGAATATAATAATATATATATGTATATATGTATGAGTTTATGATAACTCATACATACGAGTATATACATACATGAGTAAACAAAGGTAGACATATGTACGCATGCCTACTTATGTATGGATATATTGTGTGCGTGAGCATATTGTTTGCTACGACATACTAATATACATATACATTATATATATATATATATATATATCATAGTTACGAGACTCAGACTCGGCTAGGGTGACTCGACTCGGCGCCCGAACTTGGCGCAAACTCGGCAAAATGAAAAAACCCTAGAAATTTAGAGATTTTTAAGGATTTAAAACTTGTTTCAAGCACCCTTTATTAAATAAACCTTAAAGACACAATAACATCATTAAATAGAAGCAAATTTGATCACATACACAAGTATACATCAATCACATAAGTATAAAGTACGCAAATTGTAGTTGAGTTGTTGAAGGAAATAGCACACTTAGATATATAAATATAGTCAAATGTATACAAAACTCATAGAATATGAAATCCTTGACATCAAATGTTCCAAACAAATATGAATATGAAATATCAAAACAATAACTACAAGTCTATGGCTCAAAGGAGCCTACATCCTTCCTAGGAAGGCATCTAAGGTGGGTCCTAGATGATGTAACAGATGCAGCCATAGTCTCTGCTTGTGACTCCATGCCACCCTCACCAACATCAATTGTGGATGTGTTTGCTCGTGCTCTAGCCTCCTCTGCCATGGCTATAGCCTCAGCCTCTCTATCTACGCAGTCAACCCAATCAAGGTCCTCGTCACTAACACAAGTATTAACACAAATTGTAGCTAAGCTGCTAAAGGAAATAGCACACTTAGATATATAGTCAAAGACTCAAATGTATACAAAACTCATGGAATATGAAATCCATGACATGAAATGTTCCAAACAAATATGAAATATCAAAAGATTCAAAACAATAACTAGAAGTCTATGGCTCAAAGGAGCCTGCATCCTTCCTAGGAATGTGTCTAAGATAGGTCCTGGATGATGCATCAACCATAATCTCAAGTTTCAGGGCAATTTCCTTAATGAGGTTGAGGGGCCATGCCCTTTTTGGGGGTCTAGGGGTAGTGCCCCCAGTGGGGTCGAGGGGCAATGCCCCTCGCGGGGGTCTGGGGGCAGCTCCCCCAATAAGGTCAAGGGGCAATGCCCCTTGTGAGGGTCTAGGGGCAACGCCCCTAGCGTGCTCCCTGTCGCGATACAGGGCGAGGTTGAGGAGCGAAGCCCCCGCCACCAAGCCCAAATTAAGACCTCCAAAACCATACAAAACTTCATGGCGTACATCATTTTGCATTTACAATAAGTAGAAAAAAAAAACAAGTTTTAACTTTAAATTTCATGTGATTTTTGCACTTTTCAAACTTTGCCTGGCTGCCGAGTCCGCCAAACTCGACGAGTCCAACCAGGACTCGGCTAGGGTGACAACTCGGGACTCGCTGAGTCCTGGCGAGTCTTGTTTCTGTGATATATATATATATATATATATATCCTTTAATGAATATATAGATATATGATTATGTATGGATATTAATTTATTGAGATATGTAGATGTATATATATATTAATATGTATGTAATAAACGTATGTATTAATACATGTAAATATATATATACGTGTTGATAATCATCGGTAAATATATTAAAATATAGAGTGATTTATGTGCAAATATATATATATAATAGTATATACATGTATTATAACAGTAAATATAATACATATTAAAATGCTGGCAAATTATATGGGGCACATATGAATGGTGCAGCCCATAGTAGAAGGTTTAGCTTATTTAAGAGACAGCAAGCAAGAAGTATTTGCTGCGCATAAATACATGAAAGGTTAATGTAGGTCTCATAGTTGCGCTGAAAGAAGGAAATTCATATTATATGCATCACTTTTGATTGAGGCTATGACTTACTATGCTGTGCATAAGTATGGAATACTATGTTGGGCGCACAGGTTATGGTGAATACTAAATGCATAAGGGTGAGAATTAAGTTTAAATGCAAAGCAAATAATATTAAATGGAGCATATAAAGCGCTGCCTCATGCAGTATGAACCTGCGCATAAAGCAAACATATGACCAAGTCAACAAAGACTATGAGGCACGTGTGGAATAAGCGTTGTTGTGTACACATTGCAAAAGGAAGTGAATGCAGTTTTAAGCAATGAAGAAACAGTCTAACCTGCGCTATCTTCAAGGGTGCCAGTTTATGAAATGTGGCGCCAATGCTGCAGTATGTGGAATGCATAAGAAGTCTTTTTATTGTGCATAAGTCTGGAAAAGCAATATCTTAGCCATGAGACTCAGTCAATGTAAACTTGGTAGAAATATAAGGAATTCGATTTGCAAACCAAATAGGAAACTTTCTTAGAAGCTTGTTGTTCATTTGACTCAGTAAAAGAGTCTTGTTGTCCCTTGAAACAAGTCGACTTAGCCATTTGAAAGGTGACAACTATTATGTGTTGCAAACCTGTAAGTTAGTTTGTTGAGTCATTGCATGGGGATAGAAAGATGGCAGAAGTATTAGCTTGTTTGTAGGCTTTGGTTGCTCACATTTTAGTATATATGGAGGTGCTCTTTCTACCATTTTCTACACACTTTTCATTCCGATTACTCTGTTGTTATTCTGCTGCAATTTCTGTGCGAGTGGGTTGAGAGCTTGAGAGTTTGTAAGATGCTTTGTTATTTTGCATTAGTATTTGTTGAGAGATTTGGTAAGAGGTTAGAAGTGGTAATTGGGTTGATCTTAGAGGAAGTAGCAAGCGGACTTGAGGAATTGAGCTAGGAAGAGAGATTTATCAATTGGAGCTTATATACAAGCATGCTGATTTCTATTCCTTTGTTACTTATATTAGAAAGGTTGATTATTTATGTTTTCCAAGTTGGAAAGGAATGATTTAAAAGTATGCTTGCATGTTCTTAATTGTTTCTAGCTTTGATGGAACCTATCTATTGGGTCAATACTTTTATATACCTTATATGGGAATTTATATGATGGTGTTTTTATTTAAACTATACGTAGTTTGTCTATACTTGATTGATTACTCGTATCTCCTTGAAAGTAGGAAGAGAGTCTTATCCCTAGGGTTAGGGTATAAACTAGATGATTATATCAATATTCAACAATAGGGTTGATAAAATGTATTATGTGATTATGTTATTATCTTATTTTGATTAAGAGTCTATTCCTTTTTACGGAATTCAAAAAAACATATGTTCTGGCAACCCAAAGCCGTATGAGGACTTGCAGGTGCAAAAGCACAAACTCTTCTCATGATAATGTCCTCCATATTATATACAAATATAGTGAACATTGTAAACATGAGAATATTTGAGGTATACTGAAAGAGAGATTTTATGATTTATTTACAATCACTTGGTCATTACTTTACTCTAATTGAAACCCTAGGTTGAGAATAACCTATTTGGTCGGGTTGTTTACTTGATTATTGATTGAAGCAAATAGGTTGGGATTAACCTATATGATCCGATTGATCATTTGATTGTTGATTATACTTTTGATTGAGGTCATTTATTGTTGAAGATCATACTTTTGATTGAAGTCATTTATTGTTGAAGATTATACTTTTGATTGAGGTCATTTATTGTTGAAGATTATACTCTTGAATGGAGACTTTTATTGTTGAGATTGTACTTTTAAAATAGTCATTTAATGTTATAACATTATGTTCATCGTATGTCAATACTATATGTACGTAGCATAAGATAGAGTTGCTTTGAGATACTTGTAGCAATGTCATTTAGATACGAGTTAATGGGAAGGTTATTCCTGGGGTTAGGATAATCCATGGGAAAGGGGATAACCTTAGAATAGAATACTAATGGTCAATACAAATCAAGCAATTATTGTGGTGAATAGATGACCTCACTCAAAGTAACTGGGTGATGAATCTTTGGCCAAAGTAGTGTAGGTAGCCACTGTCTACATTGTCAATTCACTATGTGACCCAATTTACATTCTAGGCCGAGGTAATCATACACGTAGAAGTAGACATTATGGTAGCTCTAGATATGTAGGGCACATTATTCTACTCAAGAAAGGCTATTTGAAGGATAAGGTTACAAACCAATCTCTTCATCGAAAGGAGGGCCATCTTACCAAGTTTGGTAGATGTGCAGGGAACCACAGTAAGTCCATGGTTGGAAGAAAAGTGTTTGAGTGATGCTTCTCCTCATGTAGTTGGCAGCCAAGATTTGGGAGGAGGACATTCTAGACCATTGGTATTTCTAATTCAAGATTTGAAGGTGTATGCACCTGTATTGGGGACAACTAGAAGGTATCCACCAAGGAAAGGGGACATCTAGAATGTATGAACCAATGCTGGGACATCTGAATTAGTTTGTATTTCTAGTTCATGTAAGTTTGTTGAAGCTATGTTTGTAATCATGTGTCCATCTATATGGAAATTGTAATTGTGAAATGTTATCTTGAATATATTTATGTAAAGTAAAATCATACTTATACAAATGAAATGATTATTTGATTATGCAATGGAAAAGTTTGGAAAGGTTATGTTTCAAATGGTGCATTTATTATTGAAAAGAAAAAAAAAATATTGCTCCTTATGTTAGATGCATAAACTATTCACTTGTGGGTAAAACATAGTAAAATTGCTAGGTAGAACAATTGGGCATGTTCGATCTTGAAAGCTCCAAATGGAATTTTGGTGATGATCAATAAGGCAAGAGGGATTTCGCCTAGTAGGGAATTGAGGATAAGAAAATCCTCTGATTGCTTGGGATAAGATTTTCCTTCCTCAAGCAAACGATGGAGCTAGTCTCAAAAGAATGCATCTCCAAAACATGGCCTTGGTTTGTAAGCTCTTGGACTATCTTTGCAAAAAAGGATTCAATTTGGAGTAAATTCATGAGGAAGAAGTATTTGGATTCTCACCAAGATATTCGCCACTCACAATCCCCCTGGAGATCCCATGTTTGGAATTTCATTATGAAGTGTAGGCACATTATCACTAATCACCTCTACTGGGAAATTAACAATGGTAGAAAAGCTAGCTTCTAGGAAGTCATGCAGAATGATCATCAACCCCTAAATGATAAGGCAAATATGTCAAAAGATTTCCTCTCTCCACGATGGAGCACCAAGGTGGTAGACTATGTGTATAATATTCCCAACTCAAACCAAGAGGATTGACAACATATTGGTTGTCCTTTCCTTGGTTTACCCAAGAGGAAGAGGACTTAGAGCATCATTGGGTTATTGGAGTCTTTGGCTTGTTCTTAATTCTATTCTTAAGTTGTGTGCACATCTTTGTATGCAACTTAAGTGAACTTAAGTTATTTTAAGTAAAGTTATTTTAAGTTGAGGGAACGTCATTTTAGGCAACTTAAGTGACTCCTAGCCAAAATGCTTAAGTTGTCCCCTTTTTATGTAATATAAGTGAATTTTTAAAAAAAAAACATGTGACAAAAGGCAAAAGGGGGCATAGGGTTTCAAGGAGTTTATCTGATCAATTTTTAGGTTTTTAATGTGGAGCTTTAGATTAAGAGGTGGTGATTAAAGGGCTGAGATAAATTCATCTCTTTGGGAGTTATTATATAACTCTCTAGGGTTCTTTTAGAGATCATTATGTTGTGAGTTTCTGTTTATTGCTACTACAACTTGGCTTAAGGTCTGAAACCCTTAAGTATCCCTGGTTTCGGAGAGACATATGGGCTCCCCCTAGTCAAAAGGGTGTGTTTCGGTGGAAGAGCTTTGGTTTGTAAAACCCTAGCACATCATCTTTTCTGGGCTGCAATTGTTTATCAGGTTTGCAGTCCAATTTAGAGGTGAAATTCAGAGTTGAAGGTTCAGATTTGGTTCAGCTATGGCATGATATCTTCACATTTCTGAGCATTCTTGAGGATGGCAACAAAAGTGCAAGTAAATCAGACCTAGCGCTACCTTGTCTTGGGAGTTTGATGCCATATTTGAGAGCAGATAGGGTTTGAACAAAGACTGACGTATTTTCTATCTAAAATATGCATACTTTATTCTTCTCTATCTCAGAAAAAAATAAAGAAAAACCATTGTGTTTCATTTCTACAATTTCTGGGCAGAAATAAGAGGATTCTTTGTACTTTTCATAAGGTTCAATAATACTCAGAAATTTATTTCTTTTAGCAAAAAAATCAAATCATTAATTTGATTGTAAATCTGAGTTTGTTATTGAAATTCTTATATGCAAATTAAGTTTCAGTTTTTTCTGTGCCCTAGTTTTGGAAATATTGTTATTTTTCTATTATCCCTATTTGGGGATATTACAATGTGCAAACATACTCTATAGATGGAATCAAAATACACAAATGGAAGGATATTGTAGGTACTCGTGATCAGGTAGACAATACCAACTCTCTTAAGCATGTCCAAACTTCACCTTCGTGAGAAGGAGGATGAGCTCAAGTGGATGTATTCAAACAATGGATCATACTCACTAAAAGTTGGATATGAATCCTTTATTGTAGACGTGGAGGATCTCAATTGGTCAACAATCAAATGCTAGCACAAGGACTAACTACCCAAGGCTAGCGAATTTGCATGGACTGCCATCAAAAGAAAAGCTTTAACTAGGGAAAGATCCAAAAGCTTGGCTTCTTAGCCCCCTTCTAATGCACCTTGTGTTTGCAAGTGGAGGAGACCAATGAATACCTATTTATCAATTGCCCTTTCACTCAAAAATGTTGGAATTGGTTGAGCAATCAATTAAAAGGGACTATCTCTTCTAGAATCTTTGTTGCAACTATTCAAAGATTGATTGCTAGGCAAACCAAAAGTAATATTCTCCTATCTTCGGAATACAAACCCATCATTGCTGATTTGGAATATATGGAAGGAACAAAATTGGAGAATCTTACACTTCCTTATTAATTATCCCGATCTCTCCCTCTCTCCTTATCACACTCCCTCTTTCTATTTCTTTCTACTTCTCTCAACTGTCTTAGATCAAATTTGCAACTACTTTGACAACTTTGTAAATCTTGCTCTTCAAAAGGTCTTCAATCTTTCTTCAACCTAAATCTGCAATCACAAACACGAGAAAAAAATGTTTGTTTTTGGGTGAATGGGGGTTTGCCTTGGTCAAACCCCGTTTTGGTAATCAAACCATGAAGTGAAATAATGCATGAAAGAGGGAATAAAGAATGAACAAAGCTATGTTACCATTCAACAAACCCTTGAATGAAACCTTGATAATGGAGATCTTAGGAGATCTACAACTTGCACAAAAAGGCCGAATTGGATGTGGATCTTGACACTTGAAATGATGCTTTGAATGCTTGAATTGATCTTGAAACCTACATCACAATGTTAGCTCCAAAAACATGCATGATGCAAGAAGACTATGACATGATCACTATTTTTTTCATTATTTGCATCTTTGTTGCAACTATTCAAAGATTGGTTGCTAGGTAAACCAAAAGTAATATTCTCCTATCTTCGGAAAACAAACCCATCATTGCTGATTTGGAATATATGGAAGGAACAAAATCGAAGAATCTTTCACACAATCATTTCAAAACTAGAAATGGCTATATTAGACATAAGAATGAGCAAAATCTCCACCAAACCATAGAAAAAGAGCACATTTGGGTATGTGCATGGGAATGGGGGACCAAAAGGGGGTCAAAACTAGCCACTTTTTTCTTGAAATCAATAAAAAATGACCTTGATTGAGAAATTTAAGATAGCCACGCTCAAAATTTGAAGATGTGACAAGAACAAGATTAGTAGTGGTCAGAATCTAGTTTGCAATCTACTTTTTTTTCTTTAAATTGTGGAGATTACTAGGTTCAAAAAGAAGGAGCATACAAAGTGGTCCTGTTTTTGTCAAAAAAATATAACATAGCATTTGATGTAATCCCCTTAAAATGTTGACATTTTTTAGTATTTCCATAGTTCCACAGAGTTTCCTAATAGGGGGATGCACGGACAGGGGGATGGGTTTCGAGGACAGAGGGACCAAGGGTCGAAGTTTGGGGATGGTGGGCGGAGGGTGGCAGGGTGGTGGCGGGGGGGCAGCACTAAAATACATATAGTACTTGAAAAAATAGTTATAAAAAAATGTATAAGTATAAGAATTACAAATGAAACTTTGGCAAACTAGTTTTAAACAATTGAATTTTGAAGTGAACATTAACTTGGTCTCACTCTTCTTGCTTTTCTTTTTGCTCCTCAACCCTCTTGCACTTCATTCTCACACTCTCACCTTACACTTGCAGCTCTCACTCTCATACTCACACTATTAGCTTCTTGTTGATTTGTTTTGTAAATTAAAATGAGGATAGGAGGCAGTTTTATAGAATTTATGGGGTTTGGGTGGATCCCATAGGCCATTAGGGTTCAAATTTGGACACAGAGTTCAAAGAAAAATTTGATTTTAAAAAAAAATTGGTTTTTTATCATCTGCCTAGAGGAGACTCTTGGGTGTCCCCGAGACAATCTGGATACTCCTACGAGTTCCCCAAACATCTTGGGGACATCCCAGTGTCCCCGATGTCTCTGCGGCATTTTGGAGACAACAGCGCTGGTGGCGGGGCGGCCGGGGGATGTCCCCCCAAGTCCCCAAGTCTCTAAGACGTCCTCGTCTCGGAGACGCAAGGTTTTGGGTGGGCGGCACACTGAGTATTTCACAAATCCCTTCAATGGAAAATTAGCTAACGTTGCATAGTTTATGCTTTATTTTTTTATAAATTTAAATGAATATAAGGTTTATTACTAATTTTCAAGTTGACACATCCTAAAAAATGAAACCTGAACATGCTCCACCTTTAATTTTGAGAAAACCAATAAAAAATAAATAAAAACAAAAATTTATTTTGTATACAATGAAGTCTAGAATGTAAAAATGTAATTTGTTTCAAATTTGGATGAGTGGATAAAAAATAAAACTAGTAACATTATACATAGGTTTTCAACAAAAAATGAAGACATGAGCAAAGACAAGAACCTTAATGTTTTTGAATTTTAGAAAAGAGTAAATGTATAGAAAGGTAATAGACAACTTGATGTCATTGTGGCATTTTTTCAAAATAACATCAAAAAATGTGCAACTTAATATAGAGTACACTGGACATTTACCTTTTTTGCATGTTTTATACAAAACATGTATTTGGGCATGTGACATGTACGTCCAACCCTAAGGGTTGAAATTTCCCAAAGCAAGATATAACACATACACATTATAAAATGATTATACAATTAAAAACGTGAGTACATAAAAGTTAGAACACACTTGCATTATAATGTGATCATGTTTGGCTTGGTAGTAATGACCGAGCCTTAGGCTTGTTACTACCAACCCATAACATGAGAGTGTTATGGTTTCCATAACACAATCACATTATTGATTATTTCATATCAAAAACATTTTTTGGCCACTTTTTTCCACCCCATCTTTGCGCACATACCCACTTACTCCTAAGGACAGAGATTGTTGAGAAATTAGAATAGGCTCCCACTCCCTCCCATTCATGGGGTTTCTAATTCTCCTCCCCTCAGTTGATCGCACAAAAAATAAAATGGAATCCTGCTCTAAATGGTTTATGGAAACTAAACTTTGATGGAAATTCCCATGGTAATTTAGGTCCCTTAGAAGCGAGATATGTCATCTATGACTTTTCTAACAAACTAATCAAAGCCATCTCCAAGAAACTCAAATCAAAAACAAACAACAAAGAAAAAGAAGAGGCTTTGTTCCCTGGGCTACAATTGGTAAATACTTGTTGCCTTGATAATATTATTATTGAGGGCAACTTCATGGTTATAACCCTATGCTTCAAAAATAGACACTCATCAAATTGGAGGATTAATAATATGCTTAATGAAGCATGGTCTATCTTAAACAACCTACCTTCATTTTCTATTAACCATTGCTACAAGGAGGGCAACAAAATTGCCAATTATCTTTCCAATCGAGGGATTGATCAATTAGAGGAAATAGTTATCAGTGACACCACCAAGAAGTGGCCAGATCTTCAAAACTCTATGGAGACATGATTGTGAATTGACCCCAGCATCACAATAATTATTTCAAGTGCCCTCAAAGGTGGCAGTGAGGATGATGAAATCATTTCTCATCATTGGCAGTGCTGATCATAATTTTATCACTCGCATAGGACTTTATAATTGCCAGCCTTGATAAGTTATTTTCATTGATTTATGTTGTCTTCTCCTCCCATTGCTGTGGAGCCACTGTTCTAGTTGGGTTCAAGCATCTGAAAAATGACATTTACTGGAGAAATTACAGAGGCCAGACTGAGAAAGGTTTCTTTTTTCAGGAGGACGAAGTGTTGGATGCAATTCAAGATGTGTTGACCTGTGACTTCCTTGAAGGTGCTGCAAGACATCGAGTAAGTTCAGAAATCTCCTCCATGTTTGTTGGTAATAGCTTCCTCATTACTGGTGACAAGAAAATCACAAAGGGTCTTAGTAAATATTCTGTCTGGTATAAATTTTGTATTGGAATTAATTAGGTTGTAGACAAAGCAACTCCAGTGAAGCTATCATCTCTTCTGTTTAATGGTTACAAATTCATAGGTTTGGTTTTAGTGAGCATTGTCAAAGCGATGGAGGCAAGGTTAGGGGCTCTAACCAGAGAAGTGCCAGCCATACAACTCTTTCTCACTGGAGGTAGGGATACCAACACATAACATGAGACAATGGATGTTCTCTAACTATGCAAGCTGGAGAGACTTTCCCCCCACCAGGAAAGATTCAACGCAGCGAAGGAAAAAAAGTAAATAAAGTTCCTGATGTGATATGCGGTTCTGGTGAAAGAGAGAAGATGATTCTTATGGTTCTGACTGCAATAGTATGTCATAGTTCAATCTCTGGTTCAATTGTGAATGTGCATAGTTGAGGTTGACGGCAGTATTTTGTAATCTTCACTAGGGTGGTCAGAACTAGAAGAAATTTCCTTTTGGTCTGCTGTCACAATAAGAATATCAAACAATGTAAAAATGAAATCTGCTATTCTGGTCAAACTGAAAGGCAGGAACTTCTGTATCAGTTCAATATTTTAATAGAATGGTAGAGGGCCCTTACCCCTCACTTGATCTATCAAATAAAATAATTGCAGTTACCAAAATAAATATTGTAAATAAGAAAAAAATGGAAACAATTGATAAAATTTTAAATTGAAATACCAGTAGGTTTTGAGATCAATTTATGTGGAAGTCACTACTCAAGTTGCCAAGTAAATTTTAGTCCACATAAAATTAAAATGGAAATAATTGATAAAATTAAAAGTTGAAATACAAGTAGGATTTTTGTGTGTTCATGATGCATACCTGGAGGAAGATAAATATCAAATATGAAGACTCCATTTTGATACGGAGTTCCTTTGGGACCCACTATCAAAGCTTTCAACAAATCCATTCTCACAGGATCCACTCGAACATGTATGCTTGATTCCCACTCTAAAGGAAGATTTGTGGCCAAAGAAGCTATTTCTTTAGCAATATGTAACATCCTTTTCTTGTTGTGCACACCTGTATTGTCAATCCTTTTAGGATTTGATCCTGCCTCATCAAAATACTTACTGTATGTGTGAACTGAAGAACCCTGGCCAATAAAAGGATATTCACCAAATTGTAGTAGCTTCAAACCCTCTTTATACAGAAAGACATTCTTACAATCGTCTGAGCTAACATCATTATTTTTCATGCTGTCCGGACCTTTCACCTCTAAAGCTAAGGTTGTATTGTCTGAAGCTTCTGTACCATCCCCTGTCATTCTTGAATCATCCTTTTCCGAAACAAAAATCACAGAGGGACTGGAAGATGCCAGTTTCTCTGCTGCAGATACCAATCTCTCATAGCACTCCAAAAGAGACCTAGCAATATCAAGTTCACCCTGCACATTTATGTTCTCATTTCCATCTTTGACTCTGTTCACAACAATCTTTGATTGCTTATATATGTTCCTCAGATTTTTAATTACAGAAGAATCACTCCCAAACTCACCATCATCATGAAATCCTTTTCTTATGTCTGTTTCAGATCCTAGCAGCATTTTAAAGAGCTCTGGATATTGCAGCATAGCATTCAAAAGGTCTACCAACTGAAGATATAGCGCACTCCTTGCACAGATATCCAACATTGAATCATTCATCACTAAGTATTCTAAAAGTTGGCCAACCACGTTTCCCCTAGAAAGAATAACAGAGGAAGAGAAACTTAATATAGGTTGAAGCTGGTTTTCAGCTTTATTCTGAAGAGTGTTTGTTAATAATTTGAGCACACTTTCTGCCCTGCGGTCAAGTTCTTTTTCCACCTTTCTTATTTTCTTCACTGTCGAATAAGTCCCCAAACAATGAAACATAAAACCATTTTCTCTCATGGTTCCTCTGGTGTACTCAGTATAAATTAATTCTATATCAGCCACAATACCATTGATTATGTAATTATTTGCTTGGCTGCAAACATGACAACAGTTGGATCCAACTTCTGTACCCTCTGAACCAAAGGCAAAACCACACGCTGGACACCAAGAAAAACCACACTTTGTACATACCCATGAGTCTGGACATTGAATACTTCCTTTACTTGTTGAACTCTGCAATTGATCCACACTATAGTTATTCTTTGCCCTTTTTGTAAAACTCCTCTTGAGGATGTTAAAACCTGTAACAAAAGGAAACACAATTGACATATGAGTTTAATTGTCCATACATTTGGAAATGTGCAGTGCAACTCTAGAACCCAATGAGCCGTTGTTTTTAACAATTTGTTCTAGTGAATGATATAAAAGTATTGTCATAAATAAAGAAGAAGAAAAGCCTTGAACTTGTATCTCTAATGTAGCATACCTTTTCCTTTGTTAGAAGACATTATTGAACTTTGTATTGCATTTCCCCGCCGGCATTCAATACAATTAAGCATATTAGCTGTTGAGATTGGACCATATAGATCTCTATAAGCATTCCTCAACCAATTTTCATAGCTTTTCATAGTATCAATGTCAAGTAAATTGAATATATCTGTTGTCTTGAGCTCTACCCCACACCTTGCACACAACAAATCGCATAACAAATATTACAAATATTGTTTTACTGAGCAATAATAAAAATCCTACTTCTTCAAATTAACGAAGGCTGTCTTCTTCGTGGAATTTTCTTTTCAAACTGTTTACATGTGCAATTGGATTGCTTAAATTTGAACAACCATGTTACAATTAAAAAATTCAAAATCTCTTGCATGTATTCAGATGATTTAGCTTTACCTTTGATCGGGGCATTGCAATTGTATTCTGATGGCCTCATATGAGGGTTCTGATCTTTTGATTGATTTCTCCACCACAGATTCCACATGAGACTTCAGGCAGAGTTTGCATGTGACATGCATGCAACTAGTGACAAAATTACTTGTATTTGAACTATGTTCACAATTGAATAGTAAACCTGACAGAATAAAATATGAAATGTCAAATCTATTTTCAAAATAAAAAATCTAATCAAAATCAACAAGAAAGAAAAAAGAAAAAAAAAACCAACAAGAAAGAAAATTTGCTTGCCATAACTAGAAATTTAAAATTTGTTCCTTGACCAAAATAAATAAAGCTAACAAAGAAGGCAAAACCCACCTTGTGTAATGCTGTGTTGATTAGGTATTTGTTTTGATTGCCTGTAATTAAGAGCTCTTTGACTTCACATTATAATGTCTTCTATATGGGAATTGTCAGAAGAAATGATTTTCAAAGGCACATATCATTAATAAGATCGCATACTATGTTTTATGGTGCTTGTTTTCCAACAAGCAAAAAATTTCAATATGATTTCAATCAAAAGAGCTCCACAACTGTGAAAAAAAATGTTTACCACACTTAAATCATGAAGTAATAGTCTATGGATCGGTTAAGACTTTGATACAATTTCCATGATAAATGGTTCTTGTCAAGCACTACTCTTGACATATGTCATATGAATCAATGAAAATTGACTCAAAAATATATAGTTGAATTCCAATAAATCATTACTAAACTTTCGTACAATGTTAGATTTTCAAAATCCACTTTAAATCTAGAACCTACCACATACATGCTAGTGTGATTTAGCATTGAACTATGAGCTCTTTGTGACTATCGACTTCTTTTGAGTTTTAGTGTAATTGTTTTTCTCCAAACATTTCCCCCTCTCTGTGACTAAAAAAATTACTCTCATGTTTTTTTATACCATAACAATGGGATGAATCTTAAGATGCAATCTCCAAAGGATTGGGATCCACCACATCCACTGTGTACATGTGAAAAAGAAGATGTTAAAGAGTACAACTAAACAATCATCATTTTATTTTAATATGACAGGCATTAATTAAACCATTAATTAGAAAAATATCATCATGGCAAAGTTTTTGAATGATCATCTCGGCAATGGCCTTGGTTAAGCCAATATTAATTGCCCTCTAACTCCCATTTGAGCTAATGACACTCGTATGATAGATCTAAAGTATGAATAATTTAGATTGGAAGTGTGTGCAAGTAAATTCTGTTATATGCTGGACATTAGGCATAGGCCTACACATATAGAAAAAAATCAATTTTGTGATGTTAGTGCATTGGTGCAGATGGATTGATCACTCATTTTTTACCAAGACTGAATCTCAGTGACATGCTTACCTTGGTCTAGAAAAGGAAATTTCTTTTTCCCACAATTTTATTTAACTTTTATAACTTATAAGGTTTTATTTTTGTACGAACAGACTACACAATTTTTTGATGATTTTTTCAATGACAGATGGATTTGAGTGGACAAAAGATATGGGTTTAAAGGGTTGCACATGCAGATTTGAATGAGAGTGAGCACAAGATGGTTTAGCGTGTGCAAAGATTGTGGGTTTCTTCACACAGGCTATAGAGAGTAGGTACTTCACATAACACTTAATAAGTCATAATAGACATGATAGTGGTTACAGGAATCTTTGATGATGACTTGCAAGCCTATGAGAGTTCAACACCTTGGCAGGACCAAACCTTAGTTGGCATATGGATCAGTTATAGGTAGATGATTATGTATATCATTGTCTCATAGCACATGGGGTGTAGACAGTGGGTTGGCACGGCAGGGATGCCCACATTTGACTTCGTTTAGAGGTTTGTGTGAGCTATGTATACAGTTCTTTTTTCCTACACATCAGATGGTTATCTACGTGTTCCAGTGGGATGATTAGTTGTTATACAAACATTGTTGGGTTGTAGTAGGATTATAGTGTTCTTTATACCATCGATCTGATGGATATTTGAGAGTTATAGAGTACAGATGACAAACAGTGACTCGGGACAGATGCAGGGTGTAAGATAGATGGCTTGTACTTTGTTATTCCCCCTTGGTTGTGATTGATTTAGCTTGAGTGTGATCAGATTGATTGGGTCTGTATTGTGATTCAGGTGTTGGTGTATATTGAGGAGACATCACATTTCGCATATCATTATGTAGGTTCAAGATTCAGATTTTTGGTAAGTGAGATGCACGCTAAGGATGTCATGCATAATGCAGATAGTGCTTTGGAGGATCATGTGAAGCCTTGATCACAAGACTGATGAGTTTTGACTGTACATCACTATTTGATGGATCCCTTAATGGAACAGGGAGTGCATTGTCTATAAATTATGCGGTTATCAGAGAGACACTGCTCAGAGTTGAGTAGACATGTTTAGTTGCATTTAAATATGGAGACATCTGCATTGAGAATAGAGATGTCTATTTACGCATAATGTACTTTCAAAACTTACAAATGTGAGGATATGGTTTGGCCAAAAGATAGGGCCCACTCTATATGGTCAGGGGAGCAGTTGAAAAGGAGACTGCTGCATACGGGAAGTAGAGCACAAGAGAGAGAGCTGCAGATGATACAGATGTTGAGCCATCATGTCTAATGTAATAAACTATCTTTGGTCTAGTCAACATTAGAATAATCTTCTTCTTTTTTTTAAATACTACACGCATAAAGCATTGTGTCTTGAGAATATATACAGATACTGAAGGCAAGATTACAGGAAACGCAACTTCTTTGTAAAATTAGGTGGTCCCTGTAATTGTATAAACATGCACCTACAATTGGTGAGGCCATTCAGCCTGGCATAGCAGTTTCAATGAGTGGAAGGCAGCAAAGGTTTCTTGAACAAATTGGCATGGATGGCTTCGATTAGTATTGGCAAAATTGCAAGTTTTGTTTTTTTAAGTGTTTTTGTTTCTCTAAATGCAATTTTTTTTAAAGGCCTGCGGGTTTCCCCCTCAGATTCACTAGGGAGCGGCCCTGGAACATCTGAAACATACCCGTGTAGAATGGCCAACTCGGAGCTGAACCCTGATCAGGATCTGAACCCGCCTGGATCAATCCAGATTCGTCGAGGGCCCCTGGCGAACCTGATAACATAGGATAAGACTAGCTGACAGATTGATGCTATTTTCCACTTCTTTTAGCATTCCAGCCCATAAAGCGTAGATGCACCTAATGGCTTCCCTGACAATTGACCTCTTTCTGACAATATTATGATCTTATCAATAGCGACGCTCAACAAGTTATATATTCTCATAAATGACGAATTTCAGTGAGAGCCGATAAAAAATATTGGCTTAGAAGATGAATGCATGCATGGAAACTAAAAATTCCCCATTTCAGAGAATATCGAACCAAATTGGCTCACCAAAACCCTTAAATTTTGTTAATTGCGACCGAAACCCTTACAATACCCTGCAAATCCAGCATTAATCTTTATGCCAACCAAATTAAAATGGAAATACGGAAGAATGAATTTCTACATTCAATTTGGTGTGTTCAACCAAATGAATGTGCTGAATAACTTAAACATTCATTTAATTTAATTAAGCCCCAATGCATTGCAATTTTTTTAGAACGCAGAGGAATTAAGAACTAATGGGTACTCACAGCTTTTAGTCGTCATCAAACTCGAGTTTGCTCTAGCAACCTTTGGTGGGCTTTGTAATATTAAACTGAATTTAACCCGCCAAAAAATAGAACTACTTATTTACGACAAATATCCTTCCGGGTGTGAGTTTGCAGCTTTATCCTAGACTCTTTCTCTAGATGTCATAGAGAAGGAAAGGCTTTCATACTCTTTGACTTTTTTTCATCTAAAGCTGGTGGAATTTAGACTTAAAGCATAAGAGAAAAAGATTATACTAATTCTGATGAATAGTGTAAAGTGGATATTTTGTATTTTGTTTTTAATTTTGGAATTTTTTTGGTTTGTTTGATGCAATGATTAGTGTGAAGATATATTTTGTTTCGAAATTGACAAATAATTTGATTCTAGTTTTGTCTTAGTTGATTTTTTTTTAGGGTCTAAAAGTACTCATTTTGTACTTATTTTTCGGTTACGTAAGCGCTCATTTTTACACTATGTTGTATTGGGTCAACAATTGCATTTAAAGATATTCTATTATTTGACAAAAGTGTTTTGCACACTCAAATAATTGGTCACTTTTTCACTTATGTAGGTTGTGGTGACTTTAGTTCATAACCCTAGTCTTCCTTGGTATCCTTTTGGACCCTTTAAAACATGTTTGCATTGCTTGTGTGCTTTCTTAATTTAATTTTTTTTCGATTTGTCATTTGTGATAGAACCACTGTTTTAATTAAGTAGTGGTAGTATGATTGTTGAAAAGAAGCTAAAGTGTGAAAATGTTTCATAGGCTAATATATGAAGAGAGAAAATGCATAGAAGGTCAGATCTAACAACTTATAATGACAAAATCACCCATGCATTGACATATAAATGGCATGCAAAGAATTTCAATAAACATGCAACTCATAAAAATTACTAGAATTATAATATAAAGGTATATATGAGGAAAACCCTGTCGAGAGAAAGATCCTATACTCCAAAGCATGAAACCAGTTGTATTACAATAATAATGTGGTTACATACAACTTCAAGCACATGCCTTACACAAGTATCACCAACATCAAATCCTAGAGTAATTTTGGCAACATAAGGACATCGTTGCAACACGCACTGTCATCCGAGCACCCCAATAAATAGAAGAGACACAAATAGGAAACATAAATTAAAAATGATAGAGCATATAGAATAATACAAAATATTATATTGATTTCATTTTCAATCAATCTTTGTTTTATTATTTTTACATTGTTGCAATATGGCTTATAAATCCTTTCCCACAAATAACTTTCTTAATGGGAAGACAACTAACTACATACTAACAATATTTACTTATAAAATATTATTTATTTATTATTAACCTTATTTACGTATATTAAGATGTAATAGTCCAAGATTTCCCCTTTATTACATTATTTTGAACAAAGGATGAAATATTGCATAGACTAGGCACAACAACCCATCTCAAAACTTGACAAAGTATCTCCACCAAATCTCCTTACTCACCCAAGACACACCAAATTGAACCCATTAGCAAATATCTTGACTAAATTCTCTATACCACATTAGAGACCATCCTACATGCACAATATTACAAAGCATCATAAGACTTTCATAATGTTGGTCAAGATTCTTATGTAACCCCCTCGATCATGGGCTTATGCACCATAAAATTCGTCATAAACAACGCACGCATCTTACACTGCCATTATGATGTGAATTATAATGTCATAAGATGCTCTTATCTACCATAATGACATGAGATCCTATTATAACTCCTTACATTCCAAGATGGTTGAAACATGGAAAAGAGTGTCACCTCAAAATGGGATGCTCCACTTGTCATGAGAAGACAAAAATAATAAATAATAAATATGTAACCTTGGGTAGGAAAAGTTGAGACATGTTAATATGTGTTTTAGCATGTCAACACATTGAAACAATAATAGTCCCCCTACTTGGAAGTTGTTTAGCCTTGAGAGTCTTTGATATGTTTACAAATCACAAAGTTTCTTGAAATAACTCAATTAGAGAGATATTGATGGTCTCATTCAAGGGATTCCAATTAAATACTAAGAGTCGCAAACAAAAATCTAATGGCTTAAGATGCTACAATCAATGATAAATAACATATAATACACTTCTATTCAATATTAAATTTATGCACATGAATTGGTTCCTAAATTAATTTACAATTTTTAGTATATACAACATTAATTTTAGTATGTTGAATAAGCGTCAATTAGACGATGTGAATTGGCAACTAGCCTTGGCAGTTAAGCAAATCATTTATTTGGGTGGGATTTTGGATTTGGTCACCTTTTGCCATATCCCACGGGAATGGAATAAGGTGGTGGACGGCTTGGCTAAATTGGCATCAGAGCGGATGGGGACTTGGAATGTGGAAGAGTGGGGAAGTCTTCTAGAGGACCTTTCCCAATTGTTGGAAGAGATTTTTATGGAGGATATGAGATGTTTCTTGGGATTTTCTTGATGGTTTTGCTTTGGGTTTCTGACCCCTGGTGAGTATATTGTACTCTTTTGTTTTGTATTGATTTTATGGCTCAATAAAGTTTTTACCCTCTTTTATTTAAAACATTAATTTTAGTATCAATTTTGAATGAAAAATCAATTCAAAGATTCATGATATCATATGAATCATAAAATTAAAATTATATACTGTGGAAATTGAACAAACAATTCTATTTTCTACCTTATATACAAGATATTTCACCATTTCACCAATTTATAACCTAACATGGTTAATTTTAGTGTAAATTTGAAATAAATTGTATCCTTTAGTTTTGTGTAATAACATGTGAAATAGAAAATCATGAAAAACATATGCAAAATAGAACTAAGTGAAAACTCTATGACATTGCTATCAAGATTCAACTACATAAATTTTAATTCAAACTCATTAACCCATATTTAATTAGTGTTTCACATGAACATATTTCTCATGGAATGAATAGTCGACTTAGCACTCATTGCTTATAGATGATTCTCACAAGGGTGAAGCATCAAGACTACCTAGGAGGTCACCCATCCTAATACTACTCTAACTCAATTGCACTTATCCCATGGTGTTTCTCCCAAGGTTCAACCCACTTAGCTTGCTACTCCATTTGACAAACCTTCAACAAGTGTGTGTCTTATGGAATATTCATTGTAGAGACCCTTTATCTCATCATTGACAAGTAGAAGGCATTTTCCATAATGTGAACTAATACTCATTAAATATGGATCAATTAGTTTGACTCAAAAACTATATAACTGAATCTTGATAGAAAAATTATAATGTAACACATTTTAAAAATACCTCATGCTTATTAGTTGATTTTTTTCATTTCTTTCATTGTATGTAAAAAAATTTACCACTATGTAATTTACAAAACCCTAAGAGTAAAAAAATCTAAAATAAAATAAAAATTCTAGGAATTAAATCTATTTTATTAGCAATTATATAAAAAAATTATAAAAATAAAAGTGAGAAGGAAAGTTTTAGAAAATTTGAGCTTATCATGTACTCCATACATCATTTGTTAGACCAACAAATTCAATTTCAAACCGCTCTTGGCATGGCTTGAAACATCACAACCAATGTGTAAGATGGTGCAATATTTGAAGGAAAAGATGAAATAAAAAAAGTCACAAACCCAACCACATGACTCATAATGCAAATTGAATAAATAACTTCATTAACTCAAAGTGTTAAAAATCTATACTATGTTATTGTTGGAAGTGGAATTACTTTGAGAGGGGGGGGTGAATCAGAGTAATGTATAAATTAAAACTTTTTATGACTTGAAATGCAAATTTGAACTTTTTGATCTTGAACAAATGAGTGACTTGTATATGCAATGTGAAAACTGAGTTTTGAATGATTGTTTTCCAATGACTTAACCAAACATAACATGAATGCTTAACTCATATCAAAGCATGATATGTATTGTTCATATAAATCTGAATGAACAACCTTTTGATGCTTTCTTTTACACAAGACACCAACTCACTTATGGCAGAATTTAACATTCATACAATGAACATGAACAATTGAACATTGATCTTAAAGACAACTTGAAACTGTGATAAAGTATCAGAGCATTGCATAAACCATTTTAACATATAACAGAATGAGAACTTAAGCAAGATAAGCACAAACCACACAAAAGAGAAACACATAATTTTGATGAGTGGAAAACCCTCTTGGGGTAGAAAAACCACTCCAAAATGCCTTACAGGCTTAATTCCAAATTGTTTACAATATTTTTCAGAGCACCAATGAGCAGTAACAATGTGGAGCACCAACTCCAATAACAAACTGAAGCACCCACTTCAAGTTAGAAGCACCAACTTCTTTTGAAACAAAACCTTTATGAAATTGCAAACTGTTAGGACCTTATAACTGTGTTAACGTTTGTAGTCACAAAATCACAACAAAATACACAATGATATTTTCAATAGTGCCCACTACAGAATGTATTTGCATATGACAGTACAAATACCCTCACTGAAAATCTTTATGTAATCTTTGTAATACAACCAAAGACATAAACAGCATAAACCCTATTTTCACCTTTTTCAAATACAAAAGATATCACTGTAATAAACCCTTATACCCTTTTCAACAATACTCTATTTTTTTCTTATAACTTCTCATCACTATTTTCTCTTTTTCAACAAATATTTTTTTTAGAACCTCTCAACCGAATATTGGCTTATTGTCATTCTTTGTATGCAACACAAAAACTGAAACCCTTGTACCAAAATGTGAGACCTCAAGTCAAGAACCAAACCCTCGAGTTAGGGTTTCTAAATCAAACTAACAAATACAGTTGAAATCAAAAATATTTCTTTCTTTTTCTGAATAAAATCAATGGTAATAATCTCTTTTCTTTTTGAGAAAAATAGAGACTATTAGAGTAAAATTTCTTTCATTTTTATTTATTGCAAGACAAAATGTAAATGATCTTCTTTTACCTTTTTCACTTTCAAAGAAGAAACTTGCAAAAGTTACCTCATGGCGATTTGAAACAAAATCCCATAAAATCCTCTATTACCTCCACTTCCTGCTTGTGGAGAGTCCACCAACCAACTCGCCACTCTTCATAATCTAACATATCTAAAAGCCAAGCCAAAATACCATCTAGAATACTCTCAAGCTGAACTGTAATCTCTTCATGGTGGCGCAACTAGGGTTTCAAACCCTATATTCTCATCTCGTGCTTCTTTCTTTATTTTTCATTTGATCTCTAAGTCTTAAAGACTTTATTCATAAAAGTATAATCTTTGAATTCCACATCAAATGATATTAAACATCATTTGGAATTCGGAAGAGACCGACACAATAATAATCAAATGATAAAACTATTATGTTGTCGACACCCGATATCACTCAAGAGTTTGAATATTCCTTGGTCACTGCCATGTGACTTCAAATAAAGTCAATCCCATGTCAAATATAGGAGGCCCGAAACAATATTACTTGAACACTATTTGTCAAATGAACACTTAGCCCAATAATAAACACTATAGTCAGCTTGAGTGCAAAGTGAATGCACTTTAAAACAAAAAAACAAATGCCTTGATGCCGACCAAGGCATTTACCAAAAACTTATATCACTTATTAACCATGTGCCAAGATATATGTAAATATGACATATGAATAAAACTCAAATATTGAACCCATGTAAAATGTGAAGGCCCAAGTGTATGTCGAAATACACTTTGTATGAAATGATATGGTAAGTCCAAGCAATACCATTGCTTATTGCCTTTTGTAAACAGAGGCAATAAATATATGTATTATTTTGAGTCAAAAATGAACTCCATGTAATGAAAAACTTATGAAGCTATATGCAATAGCCAACTCATGAATACAAATCTAACTCTGTATCAATACCAGGTATAGCATGAAATATAGCTTGAAAGAGCCCTGTGAGAAAGCAATATACCTCATGTGAACTGAAGCCAAATGCCATAGAACCAAAACCATATTATCTTCAATCTGAGTAGTGATGTAACAGAGCAATCACCTGTATATGTCTGAATAGAATCAAGTAAGAATTGAAAGTCATCATGCCAAACCACAATAGCCAAATGCACCAATGAATATGCCAATGCCAAACCAAGAACCAATCAGTTTTGACATCAAGGACAAATAGCACAAAAGAGAAGTCAATAGTTATCACTTCTGAATTTTTCAAAACCATGCATTAAATATACAATGTAAAAGATAGCATGCTTAGAGATGGGAAAAAATGCATAAGTGAAAGAAAATTTATAATGTAGAAGCAAAATTATATTAATTTTTATATTTGTTTCCAACCCTTAAAAATGAGATACAATTACATATTTGTATGTTTAATAGGTAGGGGAAGATGAAAAAATTTCCCTCCCGAAACTATGCAGGAAAATTTTACAATGAAATACCAAAAGCCACATGACTTGCACACTTTTGGATTTAATTTTACATTACATGTCATCTATAATTTTATATGAATATACAAGTCATGACTTCTTTTTTCAAGTCCTTTTATATTTTTTTCCCTTATTATTGGGTTTAAATTTGGTGTGCAAAGACATGTAATACTTGATTATGCAACTCCTTATCTTTGTCACCCTTGTCTTTACATCATGATTCTTCTACCATTCACTTGTAGAACTCCTTTAGGCTAACATGGCCAACTCTATGTCTAAGATGATGGAGATATTTGTCATGATATTTGAAAGAGGAACTACACTCTTAAACTTGTGTTTCATCTATATACACAAATACATAGTACATATTATTGATCCATCAATCAAAATGCAAGACAATATTAGCATTAAAATCAAAGGTTAATTCTACAAATTTGAAAAAATAGACATTTTCTAGCACTAGTAGGATTTAAGGGTTTTTGTGCATGCTTGTAAATCCCAATGTTTCTTAAGAAATTTTAGTGTTATAAGGAAAAATTGTAATATTTTTGAGGTTTTGGGATTTCCTTGCACATTTGTAAGTATGTACATTAGGTTAGAAAGTCTGGATTACATGTACTACAAGTGTTTTGGGTCTTGACACACATTTGCAAGTATGTAAATTAGGATCAAGAGTATGGATTGTATTTATTTTTGGGTTTTAAGGTCCAAATACACATCTACATGTGTAAAATAAATGGAAAATTCTAACGTTTGACAACTTTAGGATTTTGGGCCCCAATTGCATGTTTACAACACACACTTTTGACTTGGAGGCCCAACATAAAAGGTCATCAAGGTTTCAAGCTTCAAATGTAAATTTTCTCATTTGCATACACATGAAAATTGGTCAAGGAAGTCTAGTAGTACTAGAATGTTTGGGTTTCAATAATATTTTGCAAGTTTATAGCTTACAAATCAGAGCGAAAAACCCCTAAAAATAAGCAAACTTCCAAAGACTATAACTTTTGATCAAGGAATTATTTTGATCCTATTTTTTTAGATTTAAGATCTTGGAGAGAATGACATTGTAGTGACCTAATTACACTAGTCTAGGACCATTTCAATATTTTGGAGGCTAAATTATACCATATAAAGCATCAAAACTATTTTTAAAGTTAATCTGTTTTAGATTTTTAGCCCTCATAATTATTTTTTAGCATGAAAATGGGCTAACAATTATTATTGATACTCATTTAAGCACACAATAGATAGGGGATAATTCTTAGGCATTTTCATGAATTCCAAAATTGAACTAAAAGTATAAAGTTGATGCCATAAACCTTGAAATTGTATCATAGTGTAAAATAGGTGTGAGACCCACATAAAGAGCTTGTCTAAAACCTAATTAAAGAAAAATCAAAGAAAATTTGAACCAAAAGAATCTCTAATTTAAAAGAATAGGAATGTGTTCTAGAGGCCACAACAAGATACCTTTTCTAACAAATGTCATGACAACCTCAAAATAGTTGCAACAATTATGTGACCACCCCTATATGATCTAAAATAGAGACACAAAATAGACCTTGTTGAATGAACAAGGTGGCAATTTGCATGATGGATGTGACAAAATTTAGCATAAAGATTATTTTATTGGTTATTCAATTATTTATTTATTTTTTAGGAAAAATTTTGTCGAAGGGACAACTCCTATTTTATTAATATTAAGAAAAAGATAAAAAAATAGACCAAGATTAGTCCAAGCAGAAGAAGAGAATTATCAACCCCTCAATTCCATTCCAAAGTTTGTCTAATTGGGTAGGGAAAAAATATTATCATAGTGAGACATGTAGAATGCATATGTAGACATGTTATTTATTTCCATTCCTTCACACATGACTGTGATTTGTTATTTCCTCTCCTCATCTTTTCAAGCAATTTTGATGAATATTGCATCTCTAACTAGGCCTATTTAATTATTTAGTTTTTTGACTTGATTAATCTAATTTGGTTTATCTATCTATGACTATATTTTTGGTCATGTTAAACACATTAATCACTTACTTTTATTTGATTGTTAAAATATTATTTATTGTTCATTTATAAAGTGTCGGCCATTTACAATAGTTTTGATTGGATCAAATAGTTTCAAATGAAATTTAATGTTTTGATGCTTGTTGTGGAATGTTCGATTGATTGATTGCTTGTATGAATTTGGGCTATTGTTTAAATGCTAATGTTTTGTGTTTTCATGTATTTTATATGTTTTTATGAAGTATCACAAGGAAATCCAAGTCTATCAAGAGTTGGTTTATCCTAAGAGATAAATTAGATAATTTACTTATGATAGAAGCAATCAAACTAGTGAATGGCACAAATAATAAAGAAGCATATAATTGCTTATGTTGAATCCAAATGGAAAGAGAAACAAATATCAAAGAGATATCCATTAAAGGGGAATCCTAAGTGATCTTTTTTGCAATCAAATTTACAAAGACAATTATTGGAAAATATGATACATCCTCCAATATATTTGATCATTACTCAAAGAATTTAAATCCTATAAAAAAAATGGTTTTTAAAAATAAGTGAATATGGCTATAAATGCCCTCACTAACATGCGTGTCAAAAAAAATCAAGCCAGCCTAAAATTAAATTCTACCTCATCCATAGAGAATCAAGATCTAATAAGATCCCTCTTTAAAGATTAGAAAGAAATATCATGATTATCAAATCAACTACAAAAGAGGCATGTCTACCAACCTATTGTTGGAAATGTGTGCCTCAATCCCACAGGCTGAAACCTCTAAGAGAGCAAAGTTGTTGTGACATTATTCATGTCTGGCTGACTAGCTGCTTTGAATCCTTTTGAAATGTTCATGTCGCCGAGACAGAGTTGATGTCTTGCTAAATGAAGTCTATCACTGTGACCTATTGTGTTCGGTGTGACCATTTGTCGAGTGGAGACCTCTGGTTGACAGAATGCTCTTATCGGGCGTCGGGGAGACTCATAGCGACCGGGGGCTTCGAGGTGACTTGAACACTTGGGAAGAAGTCCTAGTGACTGAAGAATGTCTCACCGATAGCATATGGCCATCGGGGTAACACAAGGGTCTCAGGAAGAAGTCTTTGTGATGAAGAGAGATCTCGCTGACGGGGAAAATCTTGGAGTCATGAGTGTAACACACTTGCTTCGATATGAAGTCTTACCGATGTGTGGTGTCTTGCCGAATGGTTTCATCGGTGTAACATGTGACTTCGATAAGAACTCTCGGTGAAAGCGATAAGTCTCACTGACTATTCGATGCTTCAGAATAACATGAGAGTCGGTGTGATGTCTTGGAAAAAGACGATAGTCTCACCGATGTAAATTCTACTGTCTATGTGACTTTGGAGCTTCGGTATGATGTCTCACGAAAGCGATAAGTCTTGCCAACTGTTGAACATCTCGGTATAACATAAAGGCTCGCTATGAGGTCTTGGCGACATGGCGAAGTCTTAGCGATAGCTCTCTGGACTCGATGTAACATCTTGGCGATAAGGATGACTCTTGGGGACATCGATGGTGAAGCCTTTGGGCATCGGGGAGACACTTCTTGTATCTCACCGACATGCCAACATAGGTTGATCACTTTGACCGAGAGAAGACCATCCTACGTGGTGAATCAATAGCCAATCAAAGGAGCCGAATGGGAACCGCTAGCAGTTGGACTGTTGTGGTCGTTACTGAGAGGAAGCTCGATAGACAGGGGCGTCATGGATTTACTCAAAAGTTGTAGATGATGTTTGGTTTGATGAATCAACGGATTGTTGTATGATTGTATGATCACTGGATGAATTCTATTCTGTGAAGACTATAACGTGAATGTTTTGTATCAAGATTGTCAATGGTGAATGATGTTGTAAACTGACATCAGAAAGATAAGTCATATCTTTGTATGTAATCTTTATTATTGTAATACAAAGTGACTTCTCTTGGTGTGGTGGGTTTTTCTCCCGTAAGGGTTTTCCCACGTATATCCGGTGTTCATATGTGTTTGTCAAATACTTTGTTTCTATTATCTCTTTCATGTGCATCTTAATTGGACTATAATTGTAAAATTTAAAAGGTATCTTTGCATTCTTCCCTGAGTTTTTGACATTAGGAGAGTTGTTTCCGCATCTAGCTTTCCTTACACCTATCCTCCACTTCTATTCGACATTCCTCTTAATTAATTTTTTTCACATGGGAAATTAAATTGGGAAAGAAGATGCTAATCTCATCCAAGATCCAAAAATCTCCAAGGCCTGTGTGTATTAACTCTTCTCTACCACTTTCATCATCACATGGACCAATAAGTATTGGAAAATACAACTAACCCAACCGAATCTCCAATGGGTTGTTAATCAATTTATTTCTATATATTTCCCCATTCATTTCCATTTTTCACTCGCCTCCTTTCTAACTTTGGCTACTATTTATAAGGGAATGTCGAGGAACAAGATAATATATTTGCCTCCACATATATGGGAACCACCCATAGTGGGGCCGCTGAATTTGACTCTAATGGAACATAACTTTTATATAGACTATCCTTGTGTACAATATTCCCTTAGATTGATCCTAGGAGAGGAAATTATTAGGGCTGATGCTAGGTTAATCTCTACTCAAAAATTGCATCAATCTTTCTCTCCAACTATATGTACCTAGTTTATGACTCAAATTTCTTAGACATAATGGCCTTTAGGTAAATTTAGGATTACTTAATCACTCCCTTAGTATATCACCGAGATATCACAACATATTATGATGCAATGGGGAAGTTCCTCGAGTTGGACTCTTCACTCATGAAATGATTTCCAACAACCACATTACATCTTACACCTTCAGTGCATTTTGAACCAGGGTCACCTATAATAATGCCATAGTTTCATTCACTCTCTACACACATAAGGAATAAATTGGAGAGCCACTAGTGGAGAGGGATTTTAAAGTTTTTTCTACTCTTCACTTCCTCTACAAACATGCTCCTACCACACCTCTACCTCTTTGTTTACTCTAGAACTTCCACCAACTCACTTTTAATACACTATATCATTAGAATTTATGTAAATACACTTTTTTTTTATTTTGGTTTTTAATTAGTCTTATTAGCTCTATATCTCTAGGTTCGCAGTGCTCAATGAGGACTACACCCTTAAGTTCTTCAAAAAATTGTAACATTTTTTTTTGTATTTTTTGTTATATTATAATATAAATTTGATCCATCACATTTTAAAATATATCTATATATAACATCTAAAATACATGAAAAAAAAAAACATTAGCATTTAAACATTAATCCAAATTTCTACAAGCAATCAATGATTCAAACATTCCACAACGAGCATCAAAACGTTAATTTTTAATTTATATTTGTATAAAGAAAAATATTAAATTTATTTGGGGAAGGAAAAGAAAGGAAGTTAAAACCTCTACTTTGGTCAAAAAAATTGCCTAAATGCTAGATTTGTTCTCAAAACAAATATTTACCCTAATAATGATTCAAAATCAATTATCTATAATAAAACAAGATTAGTTTTAGTTTTGGGGATGAAAAACAAAGAAATTACTAAAGATAATTGACCTAGAAAAAGTGTCAACTTTGAGTTGAAATGCCAAAATTAAGAAGACGAAGAAGATCATGTAAAGGATCACACATTGAAAAATAATGGATGTTTTCCCCTTTTGGTGGAAATTTTCTCTTTAAGGAAAAATAATGACTCAAGGAGTGAACTAATAATTTTAGGTAAAAAATAAAGGTTTTTAGCTTAAAAAGAGGTTGAAAACACTTTGTTGCTAGCTTTGGTTGACTTAAAGGTAACACATGAGGGATTCTAAGAGGTTAAAAAGGATTTTTCACCATGGAAGAAGAAGCTATATTGTGAAGCTATATTAATTTCATTCCATGTAGGGTCATGTGCTTAGATTAATGGATCATCATTAGACTATGATGTACATGTCTATATATTTTTAGACACTTACAACCTAGATAGTATTTCTTTCCATACAAAACTCTTGCAATAGCCACAGTAATTTTGAAATAGCTTGTCTACTTAAAGAAAGAGTAAATTTCTCAATTTGACTAAAAATAAAATTGCATTTTTTCATCTCCCCATTTGATTTGTATTGTTGCACCCACCCAAATCAATCTTGGAATACCTATTTTTGACCCCCAAACATCATTTAAACTTAATTTTGATCTCTAAGTCCTCATTCAAGAAAACCTTTAGATGTTGATTTATAGCTTTCCATCATTAAAATATTACACAATTTCCTCCCTTTCCTTTTATCTTATTTAGTTTTTTGTTCAACCTAGTTCATTATCTCTATAGGACTTGTCCATAGATAAAAAAATAACCAAATGAAGTAAAATGACATAATGAGGATCGTTTTTACTTTAGCATACTTAAGCTAAACTTAGGCATGTGCTTTTTTGTCTCATAGTTGTAGTGTAGAAAAATGTGCACCTTTACATTTTCACACCATGTTTGGGTCCCTTAATTAAATTGGACTTAATTAAGCCTCTAATTGACCCAATTATGCATTTAAAAGCTAATTAATCCCATTTTTTGAAATGGGAACCTACATTAAACCATTGAAAACATCAAATTAAACACTTTGAAAATTGCGTCCTGGATTTAGGTCCTAGTACCCATTCGCCCAAGGGCGAATGGGTCCCCTTTAGATTCCAGAACCCAATTTAAAATATGTTTTTGGTGGTATTTTTATGATCATAATTCAAGTTGCAATTGTTGGCTTTTGAATTTTAATTGTCGAGAAATTAGAAAAATAACTATAAATACATAGTTATTTTATCAATTCAAAACATCTAGCTTTAAGGAAACTTTCACAAGAGCATTGAAGAGAAGATTTTTTAGTCATCTACAACAACATTGAAAATCTTATCATGATTTCAAGATTTATGTGTGTTCATGCATGTTTTTGGAGCTAACATTGTGATGTAGGTTTCAAGAATTCAAGTCAAGACTCAAGCTATCAAATCAAGCATCCAATCAAGCCATTCATGCAAGATCAAGGCCTTAGAGAGATGTTGTAGACTCTAGTCCTCTAAGGAACTTCATTCAAGGGTTTGGTGAGTTGCAAAAAGCTAGTGTTCATTCATCATTCATTCCTTTCATTATTTTTTCATTTCAAGGTTTAATTACCAAACCGGGGTTTGACCGAGATAAACCCCCATTCACCAAAAACAAACATTTTTCTCCTCTTTTTGTGTATGCGTAGGTTCATAGGTAAAGAAGGATTGGAATTGAAGATCTCAAAAGTTGTTAAAGTTGAAAAGTTGTCATCAAAGTTGTCAAGACACAAAATCTTACTTAGAAAATTTAATTCTGACTTTTCGACATTGAGATCTGGAGAAATCAAGAGCACAAATATAGGAGCAGAGGACTATGAAATCAGATTTTGGACCCCTGTAGTAGGACCCATTCACCCTAGGGTGAATTTGTCCCAGGAGGACACTCAACAACTTTTGGTGACTAGTACACATCAACTTACCCTTCTCAAATCTACCAAAATTCTATTGTTTCTGATTGTTTTATGCTTTAAGTTGATGATCTAGGTTTTACATTGCATAATTGAGTTCATTTAGCATTTTTATTTTTTCTCCCCAAAGTGCATTTTAGTCATTTTTACCTTGTCCTCAATCATAAGGAAATTTGAAAGATCTCCAATAGGGTTGACTCACCTAGGGTTTAAAGTCAATTCTACCTTTGGGGATCTCGTTTCCTAATGAAATTAATAGAAAGATAGGTTCATCACACACCATTTCACATCCATTTTAGGTTAAACCCTATTTTCCTTTGTTCCATTTTGGTGGAACCTATTTTTCTATGTTTTAATAGCATAGGATGAGAATACATGTCATGATCTAATTTAATCTTCACCTAGTGTTTCATCTAGGGTTGCTTTTTGTTTTTCTTTATTATAAGGATTCATTATTGTATATTGTAATCATTCAAAAAAATAAATTAATTAATATAATTATTAAAGTCACTTAAAAATCTAGTTGTTTTTCTCTCTCTTTGTGATAGGTGTTATAGTTGTCATTAATTTTTGAGAGCTATGGGTTCAACAATCAACTCCAACATGGTATTAGAGCACTAGATATGTGACTTCCTATCCTCCTTTTGAGATATTTAGCCTAAAAAAAAATGGTGCATTATGGAGAAATATGGACCTCATCATTGTGTCCAAAATACCCAAAAACCTTAAGTTTGACAATCAAATTATCAAAATCTAAGTAGGACATTTTTGGCAATTTATTTAAGCACAAATTTTGATGTAAAAAGTTTCATACAATAGTGATAATCCATAAAATCATACAAATATGTATGTGTATAACACCATATGTATGACCACCTTTAAATATGTCAACTTTATGTAGAAATATAGCTAGTCTACATATTTTTTTGCTTTCTTCATGATTTTCCTACGAGTTTATAATTTCTCAATGGTGATTGGTTTTTCTAGCAATCTGACATGAAATTATAGCATGTTGGTGTAGATTCTTGATATGTTGATGTCATATTTTATTTACCTTTATTTTTATGCTAACCACTCGCATGTTGCCTTCACACCTCCTACACCTCGCTTGCACACCACCTAAACCTCACCTTTGCCACTGCTATTGCTTAATTTGCATTGTAGAGACATTGACTCAACCATACCAAGCAATAGTTAAAGATTTTATTGGAAACCAAGGGCTAGTGGCCCATCCAAGACCCCCTACACTGAGTGACCGGTCTGCCATAGGACTAGGAGTCAACCCTTATTAGCCCCTAATTTTCCTTTCTTAGCCATATTAGAGTAGTTTTAGAAAAGTGGCTATAACTTGGGTGTATGCACTCGAATTTTGTAAATAATATATAGTCACAAAATTGGGTTTGAGCTCTTTCTAGTGGTTCTAGTCATTTTTTCAAAAATTTCTATTGGTGAATGTTATTGCCTATTAAATTTAGATTTACCTATTTTCACTCCCAAGCTCATAACTTTTGACTTAGATCTTTGTGTTTCATGATTCTTGTGATGTTGGAAAGCTATTTTAGCCCTCTATATGGTACATAGATCAATTTTTATAGAATATTTACTAGGTACCTATTATTTTCATCAGAAGTTAGTTTTTCCTTTTTGGTTTAGTTTTTTAGAAAAATTACAAACAACGTAATTTTTTTTGGAACAAGGGGGTACTTTTCTTGCATTGTGAATTGGTTATATTATTGTTTATCCTTCTTGTAAGATGGAGGAAAACAATTCTAGCCTAGATAAAGTGACAACCACAACACTTCTAAGCTGAAAACCTCATCTCAAACAAGAGAATACAAACAAGGAGAGAAATCAAAATGAAAATAAATAAAATAAAACACTCCCCATTATAGTTGATTCATTCTCTTGCTCTCCTATTTCTCCTTTTGCAAAATTTTCCCTCAAATTTAAAGTAGGACTTATGCAATAACCTACAAATAGCAAGTAGAAAGTTGGAGATAATATGGTTGTTAAGGAAAAAATGGAGGAGGAAGGTTGCTTTTATAGACAGTCATTCAAACGGATGGACAAGATTAATCCTCTAGAAAGATTCCAAGATCGACAGATAAGAATTCATGAGAGAGAGGTTATGAAACGGACGATCAAGACCAAGCTTCTAGAAAGATGCCAAGATCGACAATGGAGGATTGATGCACCAAAAAGAGGTGGGCTATTGATGACTATGACACTAACGACTATGAAGAAACAACTTTGATGAAGACGGCTATGACAGAGATTAATGAGCAAGTGGAGGAAATGAATGAATTAAAAATTGGAAAATAATTAATTCATGAGACATGAATATTTGACCAAGTGGAAAATAAATAATTCATTCAAATTATGCATAATTATTTTAATTAAATGAGAGGAAATATGAAAACGGGCATTAAATAATTAAATTGATTTAATTATTCAATACAAGAGACACATGGAGGACAATTAAATAATTTTGACAATTATTTAATAATGGATGAATTAAAAGGGGGAGTGAATAGTTAAATAATTAATAACAATTATTTAACCATAGACAACAAATGATAAACAAATAATTAAATAAATAATAATTTATTTAATTATTGAAGAAAGGGGGATATTAACGATGCAATGAATTTATTTAATTGATTAGGATAGAATAAAGATTAGAAAGTGAATTAATTAAATAATTAAAAATTATTTAATTAATAGAGGAATATGATCAATAATAATCAAATAATTAAAAATATTTAATTATCGGAGGATGATGACCAAGAAAAATGACGCTCGTAGACTGACATTTTTCAGTGTCTACATTTTTCCCCTCTTTGACACAATGCAGTTCATCGCATTGTTTCACGAAACTCATTCAAAGGATGCCCCAGTGAAGTCAGGGTATAGGTATGCCCCCTCGGGAAATTTTTAAAAATTTCAAAAAAATTCAAAACAATCTAAAAAATTATCTTGATAAGACAAGTTGATGGCCAGGAATCCAATGGTGAAGACGAAATTAAGTTTTGAGGTTAATAAAGGGGTCAAATTCATGTTCGAAGTCATCAAAAGGTGCACCCAATAGACAAGCCAAGTGCAAAACCCTAATTTTGAACCTATAAATAGAAATTTGAGTTTGAAAAAGGGTCATTTGTGTATTCTCAATTTGGAAATTCTTAGAGCTCTGAGTGATTTTCCAGCAAATATTTCTCCTATTCCAGAGGCCGCCCACTGGGCATACCACATCTAGAGGTACCGCCAACCTAAGGGAGCACCCGCCTCGGTACATACTACTAGCCCACCTTTTAAGTTTTTCGATTTTCGTGCATTTAGATAAGGAAAAAATTTAGTAGGAAATTGCATTGCAGAATTTTGTGATGGACTTGTGGGCGCATTTGACATAGATGATAAGCAGTTCACTGCAATCATCTCATCGCGACACAATTGCATTAGGGTTAGGGCATGGGCGTTTACATCGTGACACATAAAATGATGCGACACAAGTGACTTTTTGAGCTGCATATGCAAACGAGAGTGACACAAACAGCTGGCTGTGACGCATATGTAGTACATAATGACACATGCAAGAGGAGAGCGGTGCAATTGTAGTTGCAAACCAATTAAAAATTTGTGTGACACATTTGACAAAACTGCAATGTAATTGCTTGGTTAAAAATTTTCCCCAGATTAGAAAATTTTGACTTGGTCAACTTAGGTTCAATAGGTCAATTGAAGGTCTGGGATTGACATAATAATTTTCTTGGAGATTTTAGGAGTGTCTACCTCCTATTTATACACGAGACTTGAGACTAGATGTTTTCTAACTATAGGACCAATTGGGCGAGGAGGAGAGATAGGCATTACTAGACCTGGGTTTATTCTATGTGACCTATATGCCTGTGATTAGGGCATACAGGGGGATGTTGAAAGCATTGGCACTCAATAGATGAGTTTCTTCCATTTGTTGACAGGGGAGGCAACAATCACCTTAGAGGATGTGTACAGGATCCTATGACTAGTTATTCATGGCGAGCGAGTATGTTATGACCCCGCTCGAGGACTGTAGGAATTATATGAGTACTATGAGTGTGATGATGATGCAGAGCTTAGGATCCAGGGGTACAATATCAAATGGGAGACCCTGACAAAGATGTATGATAGATATGATTGTGTTCTATGCGCATTGATAGCAAGAGTGATGATTCCCAACTATAGGGGCCATGGTTTCCTAGTGGGCTGGGGAGAGATTCTCATATCAATGGTTCACTTCGGGACAGTGTATGCGTGGGGGCCATGTCTATTGGACATGCTTTACTTTTAGTTGCATGATATTACCTATAGGGGAGGACAAATTCTGAGTTGCGGGGTGACATTGCTGACAGTTTGGGCTTGGGAGCACATAGCAATGTTCCAACCTCCAGTGGTTCAATAGCTAGCAACAGGAGCACCATATTCTTATATGTATCAGGGGGCCCTTACACATACACATGTGGGGGATATGGGTTACTAGAGGCATGGATTGGATACATTGGTCAGCTTCATTTGGAGGCCATACAGGACCTGTGATATGTAGATCGATGAGGACGTTTATATGTCATGGTGTCAATAGCCTAGATATCTCATCGGGCGCACTGTATAAACCCAACATATCACTGAGTTGTATCTCCCGAAGAGGGTCTCTATGGAGGTTCAGGGAGAGGCAGAGTGTTCCAGTTGGCACTACAAAGTTTGCATGGTTGTCCCAAGAGGTGCATCCCTAGGGACCTTAGATTGTGGTTACTACAATAGAGAAGGAGATCAATTCCCTACATGCATTAGATTGGGAGTGCAGAGGAGGGGATGTTGATGCAGGTACGACACCAAAGTATGATGCCTGGTGGTTGATTCATAGACCTGTTCCACTTACAAATCCACAGTAGCCAGTGCCAGTAGAGTGCATAAGCAAGGGCCTAAGAGGTCGACTAGGAGACAGGAGTTGGAGGAGTGGAGGGAGAGGAGACGGTGGATGAGGGGATGGAGGAGGATGGGGATATGGATAAGGAGGATGGGGAGGAGACTGTCACAAGAGGAGGAGGGATGGAGGACAATGGGTGGCTAGACAACTACCACCTATCAGAGAGGGGACAAAGTTGGAGGAGGATCAGTCGGAGGTGAGGGTAGTGGCAGAGGTGGTAGGGCAGGAGGGAGAGCAGGATGCAAAGATGCCCACATTAGAGGTAGCCCAGCCAGAGGTTGAGGTTATGGAGGTTGAGACAAGAGGAGGGAGGATAGGATGAGTAGGCCAAGGAGGCAAGAGGAGAGGAGGAGATGGATGAGGTAGAGAGGGTCCTCCATGAGAGGATCATCATGAGGGTGGAGGAGGTGGGATTGGAGAAGGGTCGAGTAGATGAGGTAGTGTAGACTAGAGGATAGCCACCCTATAGGTGCATGTACAAGCACTATAGGCCGAGCTGCAGACTATTACTATTGAGAGGGACGACCTTAAGGCCGAGAGGGATGCCTTCTAGGTGGAGAGAGACCTAGCCTTGATTAGCAGAAAATAGACAAACCAATAGATGATTGATTTTATAGCTACATGGAGTGGATCTATCATGGAGGTTGCATAGGAGTATGCCAGAGCTAGCAGGGCCAGTCAGTATTGCAGAGATATGTATGATAGAGTGGTACCTTCAGAGAGGAGGGAGCCCTCCTTTTCAGAGATTGGCAGTGGCTCATGGGGCAGGTCACGCAATAGGACACATAGCAGACACACACATAGCAGGTCTGAGGAGGAGACATCAGATGCTAGACGAGCCACCCCATATGGTAGGCCTCATACCACATAGCACAGGTCTAGATAGTCACCGCACAGGGAGGACAGGGATGCCCCGAGGATAGGAGATTAGCGTAGTTCAAGCTAGGATCTCCTTTTATTTATCATGTTAGATGGACACTGATATTTTTTATTATTGAGCCTCTAAGCTCCATTTTTATTGGACACAAAACATCATGACATTGTACCTATGACACATTATTTTTTGAGAGATATATATAATATGATTTTGGCGATGGTTGATGATATGCATTATTGTATGATTATGATTATATGTTTTTGATTAAGGAAAAAACAGGTTTTGAAGGGGCCCCAAAACCCTTTAACAACAAGCAAGAGAAAAATTTAGCAAGTAAAGTACCCAAGCAAGAAGTCAAAACAAGACGTGAAGTTGTCGAAAGAGAACATCAAAACCAGCCAAAATGCAACACCACAAAATAACCTAGCAAAAACCCAGCAACATATTATGATTTTATGTTTATGTTGATGACATACTATGAATGTCCATGTTGTGATTATGACATTTATTGATGCATTCTATATGATGATGTGATGGTTTAATATGCTTTATGATTATTCTTTTATGACTATGTTATAAATTTTTATGCCTCTTATGATATGTATGGATGGTAAAATGCAATATAGAAGACCTAGTTTGATAGATGTGATGTGATATGATGATGTGATGCATTTACGATTCTGGATGCTTATATTATTATGATATGTATGATTGATTAATGCAATAGAAATAAATTATGCAATGTGACATGCAAATGTATTGATGTGATGGAATGTTTATATGGTAATGCAAAATGTAATGATTGAAAATGTTAAAAGAAAAATGTGATGTATGATGTGGTATGCCATATTATTATTAATGTGATGTAATGCAATATTATGATGTGAAATGCAATGCAATGTGATATGATGGATCATGATGTAAGATGCAATATGATATGGGATGTAATGTTATGCAATGTGATGGATGAAAAGGAACTATGATGCAATGTATAATACAATTTCATGAATTGTGATAATGTGATAAAATATTAATTCTATATGGATGATCTGTATGTTTTTGTGTTTTCTTATGCAAGTATATGTGACTTAATATGATAATGATGTATATGATGAAAATGCTTTCTATGATGTTGTCTAACATGATTATGCATGCAAGATGTTTTTGTGTCACAAGACTCTGTCGAGATGCAGACGGAAGAAATGTTAGCGCGGAAGATATGGAAGTTAGTGTGAAAAAGGAAAGGAAGAGGGAGATAGAAAGTTAGATGGGAAATGATAAGGGACCAAATTTCATGATTTTGTATTTATCATCATCGAGTGTCAAAAGTGTCACAAATGGAACACAAACACCATGGTATGACATAGACCAAGGTGTGCAAGGTGACCATTTTCCAGAGACAAGCAGTCAAAAGACAAATTCAAAAGAAAAGGAATGGTCTGGCTCATACTAAGGACCCAATTATCCCAGTCTTTTTTCCAGTACAAACCAAAAACAACAATCAAAGAAAAGAGGACATGATCCATCATTGTCCCTCTAAATCCCTTAATAGGACATCCTTGAGGTAACTAGTAACATGACCGAAGACCAATCAAAAGATAAGACAAATCCAAACCAACAAAGTGTTTGCTAATGATACTAATAAGATTATTTGAGTTGATTGATTAGGTTGACCAAGATAACCAAATTTGATTGATAGGTTGAAAAGGAATGATTGATAAGTTTGAAAAGGATTGATGATAGGTTGACAAAGGTTAACTAATTGATTTGATTGACTGCACCTAGTTTCAAGAAGGACGCATCCTAATTAAGGCAAGTTTGATTGACAAGATTGATTGATTTTGACAAATATTGATTGATAAGGTTGACAAGGTTGATTAATAATGATTACGCCTAGTTTCAGGAAGGACACATCCTGATTAAGGCAAGAATAATTGACCAAGATGACAAGATTGACTGATTGCTTGATAAAGATTGATTGATTGTTTGTTTGATAAAGATTGATTGATATGACCAAGCAATGTGAGGATACCTAATTTTAGGAAAGACATATTCTGTTTAAGGCAACGAACACATCTGATAAAGTTGACCGAGTGACCAATGTGGACAAGGCACCTAACTGCAAGAAAGACTTATCCTACTTAAGGTGAATGACCAGATTGACTGAAGACAAAGTCTAATCTCAAGAAGGACACATCCTACTAAAAGACAAGAGATAGGATCGAATGAGAAAAATGACATAATGCCCCATTCTGATGCAAGATCAATGACCAGATCAATTGATTGATGATAAGATGATTTGATTGATTGAAGATGAAAGATTTTTTTGGTTATGTTTTCCTGTTGATTCATGATTTGGTTTAGATGATGAGAGCTTACAGACCAAGAACATGACCAAACTCGACAAACCCTAAAGGATTGACCTAGGTGGCTTCAGGGGCTCACCGATTGATGGGTTGTTCCTACATTATACATGCAGAGACCTCGTAGTTCGACACAACTTGGCTTTGCCTTATTTTGACAAAAGATTGAGTTATGATTTTATTTGGAGAAACCTAAAAGGACCGACCTAATGTCTCGGGGGCTCATTTAAGATAAGCCTTGCCTACGTAGAAAATGTGCAAAGACAATGTAGTTTGACCCTACTAACACAAACTGACTCAAAGTCAAACTCTTAATCTGACTCTATTTTTGGAAGTTTTGATGCTTTCTGATGTTTTTGGATTTTGAAGGTTTTTTTATTTTTTTTAATTTTTGATGTTTTATTTTGATGTTTTATGATTTTTTTGGATTTTTATTTTTATGATTATTTTGGATTTTGATGTTTGATTTTTTTGGATTTTGATGTTTCGATTTTTTTGGATTTTGATGTTTTCTATTTATTTTTGGATTTTGATTTTTTTCGGATTTTGATGTTTTCTGATTTTTTTTGGATTTTGAAGGTTTTCTGATTTTTTTGGATTTTGAAGGTTTTTTTATTTTTTTTGGATTTTGATGTTTTAGAAGGTTGATACCATGTGTTATTTTCCCATGAAGACATAGGTCGAGGAATTTCCCCCAGTCAAGAATAGAATCACTATATTATTTGTGAGGGGAAGCAGCTAGTGCAAAGGATGATTATGAAGGTAAAGAATATTAAATGTTCGTGGCTCCCAGGCCATGAGAAGGATGACATAGCTTTATTATGAACAAGTGACATGTGTGAATGGATGAGTGGAAAGGATGAAAGACCAGATAGAGTGACAATAGATGGAGGAGCATAGACTGATTATGCATAGCGCCTGTTTTCCAGGTTTTCACCATGGTACTTATCCAAAGCGCCACCGGAGTGGTTTTCACTTTTGGACGAATTATTTCTCTTTACTATTTTTTTTATTTTTTGATTTTTTTGTTCTCACCAAGACACTTGTTTGCTAGGTTTTCATTAGGGTGACTATTTTTTTTATTTTTTTTTGTATTTTTTTTACTTTTAAGGGGATACTCTAAGAATCAAGTGTAGTACTTGTGAAGGTGCATTGTGTTGATTAATTTAGACAATGGTTCTCCTTTAGGATTAGAAAGTTGATAAGCATCGGATCTATATGATGTTGTGATGATATAAGGGCCCAACCAATTAGGTTCAAACTTTCTGGGCTTCTCTCATTCTACCTGATTCTTCGGATTTTCTTTCAAGACTAAGTCACCAATGTCAAAGTTTTTGGGTCAAACCTTCTTATTATAGTTGTGTCGAAGGAGATTCTGATATGCTTGCAGATGTGTCAAAGCATTATGTATTTTATCATCAAGTAACTCTAGCTCATGTAGACGAGATACACAATATTCTTCTGGATCAATCAAACCTTGCATAGAGACTCGTAAGGATGGTGACTCGACCTCTATAGGAAGTATGGCTTCGGATCCATAGATAAGGGAATAAGGTGTGGCTTTTGTAGGAGTGCAAAAACTTGTACGGTAGGCCCATAAAGTAGGATTGAGTTGCAAGTTCTAGTCATGGCTAGACTCATTAACAGTCTTTAATATTTTTAGGATGGTCTTATTAGATGCCTCAGCTTGGCCATTACCTTGGGGGTAATATGGAGTAGCAAAATGATGTTAGATATGAAATTTTTCACAAAGCTTGCAGACATCATCATTCTTGAAAGGGTGACCATTATCTATAATGATGGACTGTGGGACACCATAGCGACAAATGATGTAATTCAGGATGAACTTGGCTATCTCCTTTCCAGTAATGTAAGTCAATGGGATGGATTCAATCCATTTTGTAAAGTATTCGAAGGCAACAAGGATAAACTTATCTCCATTAGCAGAGGTGGGATGGATCTTTCCTATGAGGTCAAGTTCCCACTGAGAGAATGGCCACGACAAAGTAAGTGGTTGTAGTTCCTAAGCTAGTGCATGTATAAGATCTCCATGAATCTGATATTGGTGATGCTTCTTCACGAAGTGATAGGCATCAAGTTCCATTGTAAGCCAATAATATCCCACTCTCATGAGCTTTTTATCTAAGGTTGGACTATTAGAGTGACCACATATACTGTTGATGAGACAAAAAATGTCTCATCTATTAGCCAAATAAAAGCATATATTTTGTTTAATTATGAAGTTTATCAAGACTGGGCATGATGAGGAAAGTAAGAGATTTTTAGTTGTAGCAATCAAAGATTTCATCATATATTGAAAATTACAATCTGAGTTCTTGAAATTTTTGGATAAAAATTTGAAGACAAGAAGACAAAAAAACCCATTAAATTTCACAAAAACCCAGTTCGTGGTTTGAGAGAAAAATTTACCGGTCTGATGCTCTGAAAATTTGCTTCCACGCTCCAAAATTTCTGGAATGTTTTCATTCATTTGCTTTTATGCTCCGAAATTTTTGAAACTAAGTGAAGGATCATTTATGAAGAGGTTGAACAATTTGGAATTTTATGAGCAATTAAGGGACAATAGTTGAGAGCATCTAGGGGGAAGTTTCAAGCATTAAGGCAGGTTGTTGGGTTGTGCAAGCAAATGGAGCATATCTAGGAGACAATTTTGGTTAGTTTGAACCTTTTTGCAAGCATCTAAGAGTTGTTTTATGAGATTTAATGATGCACAAGGGAAAGACATAATTTTTTCAGCAGTCAAATATCTTTTTGGAGCTTGTTTAGGGGCTGCAAAATAGGCATATTTGTTTTGGACGACCAAAGAAGATTAACTTAGCAAGATGAAGGAAAGACTTATCTTTTTCCCTCAACACATGTTCCTATCTTTTAGCAAGTTGTTGCACAACAATTAAGGCTCATCTTTCAGATTAGTTGAAGATAAGAACTCTATAAATTGATTGTAATCGAGGAATAAAATGGGGAAGAGTTTTATAAAATAATAGAATTCAGTTTTTAATAGCAGTAGTTGTTTTGTAGTTTCATTTCTTAGTAGTCATTTCATTTCCATCTCTTTATATTTCCAGTTTTTCCTTTTACAAGTTTCTTAGGATAGATTTAATTCCAACATTTCATTTACAAGCTCTTAGATTAGATTTGACTCCAACAATTTCTTTCATGCATCTCCTTTCAATTCCATTTGTAGAAAAAACATGTCATGCAAATGATTTCTTCTCCCTCTTGCATATTGCCATGGACACCGCCCTGGATTGAAATTTATATTTAAATGATGAGGAATGCAGTAACACTCATCAACCATGATGTACCTCTTGTAAGGTTGTTTTGAGTCGAGACATTAGAGGAGGGTACTATCTAGGCTACAATTATAAAGGGTGTCTCTGATGATGGAATATTTAGATGCTTGTCAGATAAAGGTTTTGCACTAGTTGAGGGATAAGTCAGGGGGGATAATTTGGTCATGCAAGTAACTATAGATGTCTTTATACCAATGGGATTCAAGACCAACAATTTCACACACAAGTTCAGTTTCGGGGACATAGAATGCAGGGATCTGCAATTGTTCTACCAAGAACTCATATTGTGATGCATTGTTGGGAATGTCCAAGAGAGATCCAATTGTATCCATTGCATCAGCTGCTTTGTTCTGGATTCTTAGTATCTGCTAAATGTAATGGTATCAAAGTATAGTCTGAAGCTATCCACCATGCACTTATAGGGCATCATTTTCTCATCCTCAGTGTCATAATCATCATTAACCTACTTAATCACTAACTAAGAATCAAAATAGACTTGAAGTTCCTTAATTTTCCATTTTATTGCCATTCGAAGTCCTGCCAATAATGCTTGTACTCAACCATGTTGTTTGTGCATAGAAATGCTATTCAGAATGACTTGGGAATGGAATCTCCTTGAGTTGGTGATGAACAAAATACTAGCTCTTGAACCATGACTTGTGTAGGATCCATCGAAGTACAACTTCCATGCTGTTAATGCCTCTATTACAAAGATTGATTCATCCAGGAAATGAGATATCAGAGGATGGTCTACTTTTATTGGTGCATCTACAAGTTGGTCAGCTATCACTTGTCCCTTTATTGCTTTTTGGTCAACGTACTCAATGTCATACTCACTTAGGATCATAACCCACTTAAAGCTAGTCTTCTTGCCAGAGCTTCTTTGCTAAGAAGGTATTTCAGAGGGTCAATTTTGGAAATCAATTTTGTCTTGTGATCAACATATAGTGTCTTAACTTCTATGTTGCAAATACCACTACTAGACATGCTTGTTCGATAGGACTATAGTTCAACTCATATCCAACTAAGGTGCAAATGATATAATAAATTGCTCATTTTTTACCATCATTGTCATTTTGTGCTAACAATTCCCCCAGTGTTGATGTAGTTGTTGTCACATATAGTATTAGATGTCTTCCATCGATTAAAGGCATAAGAATTGGTGAAGTCAATAGATACTGCTTGATCTAATCAAATACTTCTTGGCATTTCTCTATCCAATTAAAGGGAATTCCTTAGCAGATGTTGAAATGGATGGATTTTGTCTACTAGCTGAGCAATGAACCTATGGATTGATTGTAATCTTCCTTGTAATGTTCTCAACTGAATGATATTGGTTGGCGGTGGCATCTCCAAAATATCTTTTACTTTGACGGGATCAACTTTTATTCCTCTACGAGAGACAATATGTCCTAGGGGTTTTCCTAATTGGACCCTAAAAACACATTTCTTTGGATTTAGCTTGAGTTGGTACTTTTCAAGTTATTTGAAAATTTTGTCAAATACTGCTAAGTGTCCACTTTGTTCTAGAGATCCAGAGAGAAGGCCATCAACATAGTCTTCCATAAGGATGTGCATATAGTCATGGAAAATAGTAGTCATGGCTCTCCGATAAGTAGCTTCAGCATTTTTAAGCACAAATGGCATGAAATTCTAGCAGAAAGTTCCCCAAGTGCATGTGAAAGTTGTTTTTGGTTGATCTTCAGTGGCAACTCTTATCTAGTTATAACTTGAGAATCCATCCATGAGTGATAGCATTTCGTATCTGGTAGTAGGGTCTACTACGATGTCAATGTTTGGTAAAGGAATATCATCTTTGGGATAGGCTTTGTTGAGGTCTCTAAAATATGTACATACTCTGATTTGACCATTTGGTTTGGTGATAGGAATGAGGTTTGATATCCAATCTACACAATCAATCGAGTGAATGAATCCAACGTTTAAGAGCTTCTTCAGTTCCACCTTGACAAGGACTGCAATCATTTTCCTTAACTTTTGTTTATATGGCTTAGCATTAGAAAACAATGGTAAATGATGTAGGACCAGTTCAGGACCCAATCCAGGCATATCAGCATATGACCATGCAAAATTGACTCATCTTTCTAAAAAGAATGCTATAAACTCAGGCTTTTCCTTGATGGTCAAAGATGTTTTCAACTGTATGATTTTGGAATTGTCTTGTGTACCAATGTTTACTTCTTTTGTTTCTTCTATAAGCAATGACGATCTCTCACAGTCTATAGGGAGATAGTCTATTCCTTCATCCTTGGACACCTCAGAGAGGTTTTCACCTTTGGATACATCCTTTATTTTCACTTTTTCATGGTCAGCAGGCACCTTTCGATTTTCACCTAAAGACCTATTATTTTTATTTTTACTTTTTTCATTTTCACTTTTGTGACTAGAGGAAAGGACGTCCTCACCAAAGTAGGCTGCATAATTGAGTTCTATGGAAAATCCAACCTTATGATCCCCACTTAGTATTCCTTCAAGAAGTCCCATGAACTCAACAATTGCTTCGTCGTTCTCAAAAGTGTCCAAACTTGGTGGTTCTTGTTGATCCCAATCTGTGAGTTGAGGGTAGACAAGGGGTAAGCCATCATCGGTACTGTCAAGAGTCATTATGTAGGAAAATAGGGTAAAGACAGAATTAGAGTCATCAGGTTCCTAAGAGGCGGAATCAATGGTTTCCCAAAAGTGTTTGATCCACTCTTCTTTGTTCAAAGGGGCTTTTGGACGGGGGCTTAGCAAGCTTGGTAGGGAATTAATTGTAAGCATTTGACTGAATTATTTTTCAAGGGGAGGCTCGTCAAATACTCCAAACAATTTATCAAGGTCCATGAAAGTAGTGGAGGATAGGGAATCCCATTTATATTCATTGGAATTAGCATCATAATCCCAAGGGTCCTCGTATGTCTCAATCTCATCTAAAGCATTAGCAACCACACTCGAAGGTAACCCAATACCTCAAAGAGTCACTTTTACTGGTACAAAGCCTAGCCCTTGGTGTTTGATTAACTTAGGAGGTTGCAAGGGTTCCATAATTCCTGGTTTATTTAGGCCAAGGCCATTGTGTCCATCATATCCGTGTCATTTCATTATTGGAACCCTTTTGGATACTGCTCAACCGAAAATTTCTTAGTTTCAGTTTCCTTCTCTTCTTTGTACAACCATGTGAGAATATGGTCATCTAGAGATTATTTGGCAAGTTCCCCCATTTAGTGAAGGTGGTAGGGGGATTATGGATGATAACTTTAGGTTGCATGAGATGTGGTTTTCCATATGACTTTAGTGATTTAGGTAATTTTCCAATGAAAAAGAGACTTTTCATATTGTATTTTCCGCATCCTCTATCCTGAATTTGGATTTTGGGTATGGAAGGTGTGATGAACATAGTGGATGATTTGACAAGAGTGGATGGATCAATGTAGTGAGATGGAGTGTGTTATGCCTTGCATAACCACCCCATTTTTGTTTTGGTCAAAATGGGTCCCCCTTTGTTTCTTTTATCCTTGGTGTTCTTGTTCGGTTCTTAGGAGTTGTTTAATTTTCTCCTAAGTCTTGGTTTTCCTTTATTTTTTGAGTTCAGGTTTTGGACTGGCACTCACGCTTGTTACTTTTGAAGGTTCAAGTTCATGTTTGTGTTTCGATCCTGACCCCTATGCTTTTCCTTGTGTTTTTCTTTGTTCCGTAAAATTTGGGTTTGGGGTCGGAATCATTACCTTGCACCCTTCAAGGTTTAAGTTTTTGTTTTCATCTTGATCTCAACTTTCACTTCTCTTCCTTATGTCTTTTTGCTTGTGTGTCAAAATTAGACATCAGACCAGAACTAGAACCAAGAACTTTTCTAAAATTATTTCTCCTATTTCCACCCCGATCCCAACTTCCGACTCTCTTTGTGTTTTGCGGGATCAGACTTTGGATCGGAACTTAAACTAAGAACTTTTCCAAAGCTCTTGTTACATCTCTTGACCTGATTTTGATTTTTTATTTGTCTTTGTTTGTTTGTCAAGTTTCAGACCTCAGACCTTCACTTTAACTTTGCACTTATTGAAATTTTGGTGTCATGTCGTGTTTCGATCTTGACTCCCGCTTACCTTTCTTCTTGCAACTACTCATTAATTACTTCCACTCTGATCCTGAGGCCCAACCAACCCGTATGTAATGTCTAACCGTTTGCATGCACGAATGGGATTTTATTCCTGCTGCTCCTTGATTTCCATTAATTTTAGCTTGTACAAATTGACGAAATGAACCAGAGTGACACCGAGGGTTAGGGTTTGAGGAGGCACTTCGATTTCTCACCGTGCTGTGAAATTATTGGTTGTGTTTGTAGGCAGGGGTTTTTTCCCTATTTTTTTCCTTCGTTCTTATTTTTGTCTTTGTTTGTTTCGCTCATGTTTTTATGTGTTTGCTTTCTTGCCTTCATTTCTTGGCACCCGTTGGTGCATTTTCCTTTGTTCTCGAACCCTTTGATTTAGTTTCCCTTGTTTCATTTTGGGTTTTGTGTGTTTGGGTTTTACCTCACGTTTTGGTTTTTGTTTTTTGTTTGTGGGATTTTTTGTCCTATCATGCCCTAGTTTTCTAGGGTTTTGTCATACTTCCAGGTCAAAAGTGCATTTGAATTGATAAATTTTAAATTTTTACCATTATGAATGAAAAATATTGAATCCCAACCACAATCTAATCTTGAAGGCACTATTTAAAGATACTATTACATCAATTTTCCTTCATTTATTGTTGATTGTTTGATTCCTGATTCTCGCATCTATATCAGAATTAGGAATTGGAATTGCTCTTATGTTCCTACCACTGTATGAGTCTAGCTCTTTCACTTTCTCCAATTCTAACTTTTGATGTTCTCTTAGGATTGGGGATCAAATTGTCACCTTAGAACGTTAAAGGTTTTTGACAAAGTACCACTCTATTGGCCTCCTCTAATGGTTCAATAACTAAGCACTTAGAGCTGTGACTTAGAGATTAGTCATCTACACTAAGTATTTATCTTACTCATCATGAAGGCGCATTTCATTTTCAACCCAGGGACGTAAACTTGAAATGGGTTAGCACTGTATGTGCACTAGGACTCCACTGTAGTCATCCTTAAACTAGAAAAGAAACAGTACTGAAGACAAAATTTTGGAAATAAATTAACATAAGCACTAAGCATGAATCAAAAACTACACTGAGCATCAACAACTAAACTAGAAATGGATGACAGAAATAGAAATCTCAACAAATAGAGAAGAAACTACTTTGTCTACCTTGGCTACAGAAATAGTCATAGAACAAAGTTCCAATCGTTGTAGGAACAAACAACTGTTGAGGTCGAGACTAGTTCTAAACAGGAAAATAAATTTTAAACTAAATGGGTGGAATTCTCACCAAGTGGGCCCCCTTGAGGGAGTCTTCCTTAATCTAACTCAAATGCAGCAAATCAGAATATCATTTTATTCCTTGAAAACATGATTACAACATATTAGCAATATGATTGTATTACTTAAACTCAAAATGCAAGTACAATCTCATAGCATCCAACCTTGTGAAAAGGGGCATCTAACCATTATTTATAGACAGAAAAGCTTCTAATTAACCCTAACTAACTAGGTAGTTGACTCCAACAAAATAGGAGGATGCCATTTATTGAAAACATGGAAAAGAGAGGGAGGAAGTTATGCATGCACCAGATTTATCCAAAGTGGACTTGCCCCAACGAGGATCCATCACAACACACTCCCTAGATTTTCTCAACTAACAAACATGATCATTTAAAAGGTAGTTACAACTTCCATATGAGCTAGGAATTTCCCTCCATTGGAAGTTTCCCTCCATTGAGAGTTCCCCTTTGTTGACCTCTTTAATGACCATCTTTTGAATTCCTTAGCAACCAACTAGCTGGTAGGAACTCCTACTTTTTAGGCTTCATTATCAGCGTCTTGGTGTGAACTTGCATAATGACATTAGCACGCACAAAAAAATTGCATATCCATAATTACCTTAAAGTAACATCCATTCAACCACATGTAAAATTAACATAGATAATTCACATAGCATTTTAATATCATCAAAAGTTGCAAGGATAAGTTCATGCCCAAGGTTCATAAATCTAGGGAAATAACATGGAGAATGTCAACAACCAGGTGCCAAAGTCTATAGTATCAACAACAAATATATGATAAACCCTATCAAAATTGAGCCATTAATTGGACTCGTCATCTCCCCTCAACCTAATGATCTATTGGTAGCAGAGGGAGTTCTATTCTATTGCCTTGTCAAATATCTTAAGTCACCAATTGCTAATTGTCCTGCATTAGTCTCTGCAATATCTGAATTTGGATCCTAGTAGAACCCCTGCTTGTTTTCCAATCTACTCCACCTCAGCCTTTTTGTAGCTATGTCATACTGATAATATATGTAATCTGGTACTGGCCACAACAGAGTAGGTGGTTGGAATGTCAATGGAAGCCAATAGTGTTGCTTCATCCTTCCAATATGTATGTACCTAGTACTTCGTTTACATGTTATAGCATAATTTTGCAAGGAATGGGGTTCAACCTGTTTCAACTGATCAATCAAACTATTCCATCTTTGTGATATGTACCTAAATATTGTTTTCCCTATAGAATCAGCTACCTGCTCATATTCTTGGTATGCTTCATCCCTAACAAGCATGATCCTATTTTTGTAGCTTGGATGGTAAAGAATTGTGTGCCATGTATAGTAAATGTTTGAAGGGTTACTAGACTCAGCTTTGAGAGGAAAGGGGGTATGGAGTTCTCTTTCCCTGTATGTTTTAAACTGCTTCCCCCAATTGACTTCATTTTGGATCCATGACATGAATTCCCTCAAATGGATATCTCCAATGTATAGTAATGGGTTCCAGTCATGATCATTAGGAACAACATAATTATGCAAGTATAATTCACACAATAGATTTTTTAATTCAAGAGGGGAGGACTAGTAGACTTGGAAGAACTCATGTGGGGTTTCAATAGAAGGACTTAAACTTGAAATAACCCTTGATAGCTTGAAGGAAAGATGATGCTCCTTCAAATGCAATGCATATACTCTTGGAGGAGTTTTGCATGCCATCATTTGGGGTACTAGAGCTACCACATTATCTACCTTATCCTTCAAGGTAGCAATCTCTGCATTCTTTCCCTCAATTTCTGCAATTTTTCTTTTTGACTTCTTCATGTAGCTCGAGTCTTTCCTTTTTCCACTCCTATTTCTTTTACATTTCATTCCATAAGTTTAGGGCTACAAGATTCCATGAAAAAGTGGGAGGTTTATCTTTCCCTACCAAGATCTTTCCTTGCACCGACTCATGTTGTTCAAATTGCACCAGTTGTAGTGGTTCTTGTTGTTCATCTTGCTCTGGTTGCAATAGTTCTTGATTTTCAACCTGCTCCACAACAACAGCAAGCTCTGCTAATCTTATGTTTGCTTGTTCCTCAAAAATGTCTTCCACCTCAACATTTACCTGCCCTTTAGTAGCTTATGTCTCCTTCCTAGGTATTCTTATGAGTTTAGGGCTTCTTTTTGGAGGCATGTCAGTAGCTGGCTCAACTAGTTTTGATTTCTTTAGAGGGATTTTATGTTTTTCAATGGTTGCAGGAAGACCAATGTCATCAGCTTTCTATTTCCTAGGGCTAGGTTTTGATTTTTCTAATGTTTGATTCTTGGCCTTCCCTTTTCTAATTTTTTCCTCTCATTTGTGCTTCCTCTTTTCTAATGGTGGCCCTAGTAGGAATTGGAGTTTTAGGGAGAACATTGACATTAGGTTCTAAGAGTGAAATTTTTTCATCTGAATATTTTGATTTAGAGGAGCCAATTTCTATTGTTGATTTGGCTGCAGGAGGGTTTGTGCCAGGGTTTGTGCGAGAGGTTGAAGCTCCAGGAGTGGTTTTAGAAACCTTTTCACCCCTACTAACCCTATGAGCTTGGAGCTGACCTCTATGACCCACATTCTCCACTATGAACTGATCAATGCTTAAACATTCTTCCCATGACATACCAAACACTTCTTGTAAATATTTTTCTACTAACAATTTTATCAAATAGTGATGGGAGATAGAATTGTCCCTACCTTTTTGCATTTCAACTGACATGATTTCAAGGAGGTTGTACAACACATTGGGTACATTCATCCTTCTGCCATGTCTCATATGGTTCAGGAGCTTAAAATGCACTTAATGGAGGCATGACTAGCGACCCTCAGATGTAATATATTTGATAATGTAGACAACAAATTGTTTCCATTTTTCTGGCAGAGAAGTTCTCCTTGTTCCTTGCTTATCTACAACAAGCGTAGGATCACTAGGTTCAGTGAATTTTTCCCTAGCCGACCTCACATACCTAGAAGCAGGGTATGGCTTTCCTTCAGTAGGAAAACCCGTTACCTCTACAATTCTCTCCTCAGTGGCTATCAATTCTAGCCCTTTTACCATTGTCTTACTATTAGAAAGTGTCTGTGCAAATTCCAGAGCAATGTCCTCATTGAAACTTTCTAGTTTCAAAAAGTAGTCCAACCATCCACACTTTCTAAATTCGGCCAGAGAGAGTGCATCTTGCAGTATCACCTCATGAACTGTAGGTTCATTCCTAATCAGCTGACCTCCCATTGTTTCTACTCACAATCTAGAAAATACTGTCACAAAATTTTCTTTCCTGCAATCCTTCTCTGAAAACCCAATTTCTTCTGCTTCCTACAACTCTTCTTTAGTGCTAATGCTAATGTCATGTGACTCTCCAATTTACCTTTTTGTTGATGTTATGACTATGAATAAGGTAGTAAAGAAACATAAATGAGGGGTATCATCAAGGAAAATGGTGGTGGTTCAATGTCATATCATACATGTGAGCCGTCACTTCAACTATATTATTTCAAATTGGCTCATTTTAAATTTGTTCCCATGCTAGCACATGGATGAAATGTATGACATATGGACATGATGGGTTCACACACCCCCCACAACCTAAATTTCAGCATGTGTTTGCATAGGTTGGGATGTAATTATGATGTGATAGGGTAGAGTTCAATTATGTGTTATGTGAAATATCAACATTAATATACAACAATTAAACAAATGCATTTAAGATAATTAAGATATAACAATTTGTTACGCATGTACCTAAAAATTTGGAGTGTTGTTTGCAAAAAATGTGGAAGGAAATATGGGTTACTTTAAAAGTAAAATTGAGCAATTAAATGAAGTGGTGGTTGAATGAAGTGATGGTGGAGTTATGGAAGCGAGAGAAAGGATGGAGATGGATGGGTGGATGGATTTATTGATGGAGAAATTGATTCCCACAAAAGTGTAAATCTTTATTATGACTAGATGCATACCTTGACTAGTTAGAAGGGGGGACACTAGGTTCGCTTCCTTTGATTGCAGGAACTTCAGAGGTTTGGTGCTAAATAAATTGTTGCATGAATTCTTGTTTGGAGTTGGCTTATGATATAACCTGAGATGGTGACCATTGACCAGGAGCTTGAATCTAATAGGGTCAATGGTTATGAGTTGAACACCACCATTAGAGAAGACCTCTACAACTTCATATGGTCCCAAAAACCCAGTTTGTAGTTTTCCTGCATTATCTTAATACCTAGAATCATAAAGGAGGGCCTAGTCACCTAGCTGAAACTTCTTTTCCTTTATGTATTTGTCATGACATCTGATTCTTTGATTTTGCACCATCTCAGCATGATGAAGAGTTGACTTTCTCATTTCATCTAAGGCATTCAGTTGCATGATTCTATCCTTTTGTGCCTCGGATATGTCTATCCCAAGATCTAGTGCAGTTCTAAGAGTTTTATGCTCAAACTCTATAGGCATCATGGCTATTTTTCCATACAATAATTCAAATGGAGTGAAACCAGTGGTTGTCTTCCAAGTGGTTCTATAAGCCCAGATAGCTTCTGGCAACCTATTTACCCAATATTTCCTTTGAATGGCCACTATTTTGGTCAAAATAGCCTCTATTTCTCTATTTGTCACCTCAAATTGGCCATTGGCTTGAGGGTGATAGGGGGTAGATTTCCTATGCCTTACATTATATTCATTGACCAATGTTGTGACAAGAGTTGATGTAAACTGAGCCCCTTGATCAGTCACTATCTCTCTAGAAACCCCATAGCGTGTGAATATTTCTTCATAGAGGAATTTTGCAACTTTATTGTCTCTGGTATGTTTCATAGCTTTGACCTCAACCCACTTGGTCACATAGTTAGTGCAAACCAAGATGTAAGACTTTCCACTTGATGGTGGATCAATTGGACCTACAAAATCAAGTCCCCACTTATCAAATGGTGTGATGACTTCCTGAGGGTATATAGGCATCTCATTAGATTTGGTGGGTCAACCCATCCTCTGACATCTATCACATTTCCTACTATACTTGTCTGCATCCTTATGAAGTGTGGGCCAATAATACCCTGTATTAAGAATCTCCATTGTTATTATCTTAGCTGCAAAGTTCCCTCCATAGGGTTCATTGTGACATGAATGTAGTATATCATATGTTTCATCCTCTCTTACATATCTCCTCATTACATGATCTGGTCCAGTGTAGAATAAACATCCTACAATCCATGAGAAAGGAAAAATTTTCTCAATAAGAACCCTTCTCTCTTTTGGAGAGAAATGAGGGGGAACTCTCCCTGTAACCAGATAATTGGCTATACCTAAATACCAAGGTGTGTGCACACTGATGGGAAACAAATGTTCATCAGGGAAAGAGTCGTCAATGACTTGAGTGTCCTCTGATGTACTCAATATGGAGAAAAAAATTTCCACAACATTTTCCTTTCCCAGTTTGTCAACAATGGTGATATCAAATTTCTGCATTAACAACAACCACCTTGCTAGTCTACCTGAAATCAAGGGCTTATTCATGAGGTATCTTATGGTTGCATGGTTTGTATGGACAAAGATCTGATATCCTGTTATGTAATGCTTGAACTTATTGGGAGCATAGATGGCTGCCAACATTTCCTTCTCTATTACTGTGTAGTTAAACTCGGCTCCTTGTGGGTTCTTGCTGACAAAGTAGGTTGCATTCTCAATTGCTCCTTTTTTTTGGTCCCAAAACAACCCCTATAGTATAATTAGATGCATCTATGTGAATATGAAAAGGGAGCTCCCAATTAGGGCCTTTGAGCATAGGGGCATGGGTTAAGGTTGTTTTAAAATCAGAGAATGCTTTATCACAATCTTTTGTCCACTAGAACTCAACATCTTTAGTGAGAAGATTGTAAAGTGGTACTGACATCTTACTAAAATCTTGTATGAAGCGCCTACAGTATGATGCATGTCCTAGGAAACTTCTAACATATTTTTTCTTAGTAGGAATAGGAAGATTGGTAATCACCTCAATCTTGGTTGGGTCCACTTGAATTCCTTTCTGAGAGATATAATGGCCAAGGAATACTCCTTCTTGCATCATCATGATACATTTCTCATTGTTTAGGGACAAATTATGGTCCTCACATCTCTGCAAAACTTTTCTTAGATTTTCTAATGCTTTTTCAAAATCAGCACCATAGGTGGTAAAATCATCCATGTAGATCTCCATACAATCATGTGATATATATGAAAATATACTAATGACTGCTCTTTGAAAGGTTGTAGATGCATTACATAAACCAAATAGAAGTATTGAATGAGCATAAATCCCCCAAGGACAGGTAAAATTTGTCTTCTCTTGTTCTTCAGGTACAATTTGTATCTGATTATAACCACTAAATTCATCTAGGAAAGAAAAAACTTCTTACCTGCAAGTGAATCCAGTACTTGGTCTATGAAAGGGAAGGGGAAATGATCCTTTTTGGTGGCAGAGTTTAGTTCTCTATAGTCAACACAAATTCTCCATTTACCTCCCTTTTTAGGCACAATTACCAATAGGGACACCCATTGGTTGTCTGAGGGTAGATAAATCTTGCATCCAATAACTTATGTAGTTCCCCTTTTACAATATCCCTCAATGCAAGGTCGATTCTTCTTTGTGGCTATCGTACTGGTGTGCAGTCATCTCTGATGTAGATCCTATGAGTACAGAGCTTGGGATCCAATCCTTTTATGCCATGGTAATCCCATGAAAATGCATGCTAATGGGTCTTCAACAGGTTTGTCAGGGACAATTGTTGTTCTTGACTCAACTTGTTGTTAACATTCAAATGTTTTCCTTCTAAAAATTGTACTTGTTTGGTCAACTCAATCATGGTTGTTTCACTAATGCTTTGCATTTTTAACTCATGTGGCAACAATGTATGAAGCATATTTGTTGTTGCAGGAAATTTAGGTGCAGGAGGAGTAGACAGAAGTGTCTTTAATGGACCTACATAACCAGATTCATGAGTGGATGATTCTTCATGCACCTCACAATGGTTCTAAATTATATGGGATAATACTTCATCTTCTTCCTGAAGCCGCATGAAAGGACTTATGTCCATCATCATGAGTTGTGCCATTGAATTTACTTCCTCAGCCTTCTCCAACATGTGGCCATATGGGGTTATACATATCATGGGATGGTTGAGCAGGGGGATAAAGAACAATTTTTTCAATGCTTCTCCCATCAGAAATAGTCATGTCCCTTGACCGACATCCAATGTAAGCATCTATTGTAGCTAACCACATCCTACCTAGAATAATGGGATACCCTCCCAATGTAGCTTTAGGGGAAAGGATCATGAAACCTATTGGGTACTCCCAAGAGTCTAGAGTTACAACAAAGTATTCTACTATACCATCTGGTTTGAAAATGGAACTATCAGCTAGCTACAGGACAATAGGAGTAGGTCTCATATTTACAACATTTAGTTGATGAAGGACATCCTTAGTCATCACATTGATCGTTGCTCCCAAGTCAATTAGAGCATTCTTTACTTGGATTCCATTTATAATGACTCCTACCACAGGACTACCTGGGTTAGTGTATTTAGGAACAGTAACTTTCCCAAGCATGGTATTTTCCAACTGTCCCACCACATGAACAGTAGTGGGGTCTTTCTTTTTCCTCCCCAGCTTTTTGAGACATGCTTCCTTAATTGCCTTACTATATATGGGGACATCTTTTATGGCCTGGAACAAGGGTATCTTAACACATATGTGTTTCAACTGATCCAAAATATCAAAGGTTGTTTCTTCCTTCTCTTCCTTTTGTTTGACAACTTCTAACCTTTGAGGAAATGGTGGGTCTTGGTCAGATTGCTAAATTGGTTCAGGATTCTTAGGCACACTTGACTGAATAGGGACATTTTGATGCTCCTCTTCTTCCACATGAAGCCTAGTGATGATAGGAGTGGAAGGAGTTGGAAAAGTGGTTCCTGAATGTAAATGAATATCACTCACACTCACAACATATGTAGGAAATTAATTAGGATCTGTAGAGTAGATGGGTTGTTGTTGTGGTTTGTTATTTGGGTTAGGTGTGGGTTGAGTTGGCAACTTAGTAGGTCTAGGTGTGCTAGAATTTGAGCTAGTAGGAGGAGGCATTATGGCAGGATGTTGAGGTTGTCCAGGTGGTTGCATGTAACCAGTTGTCTAGTTTGGCCATTACTATCCTCCCCTCCATTGGGATGTTTGTTGCCAGTTTCTTGGAGGTTGCTGCCAATTCCCTTGGGATTTCTGCCACTGGGGTGGAGAGTTTTGGTAATTGGGATAGGTGTTTGGAGGGTTGTTCCAAGGCTGAGGTGGATATCCTCCATAGTTGGATGGGTATGGGGGTTTCCATTGATTACCAGATGCATAGGAATTGAAATAAGGTCCACTAAAAGTAATGGATCTGGTGGCATACCTTGTCTTGGAGCCTATGGTCTTCTTTGTGCAATGTAGAAAACCTGATCATCATCAACTTGAACTGGCCTCAATTATGGTGGAATCTGCTTGTTGTCAATGTTGGCAACCATTTGGCGTTTGCAGTCCTTCTTTTGTCTACATTGAGGACAATATTCTACCAACATTGCCTCTTCCTCCTCTTGTTTCTTCTTTTCTTGAAGAGTGTCTAGCTGAGTAGCCATATTTGATATGATATTCTGCTTGAAATCTTCCAACAAATGAGTGATTTCCATGCTTGAAACTTTGTTAGTGGAGGATTTACCCATAGAAGATTGGTAACCTCTTCCTTTCTTTAGAGTTGCCCTGGAATAATTCTGACATATCTTCTTAATATCTTCCCAGGGAACTTGAGTGAAATCTCCTCCTCCCATCAAGTCTAGAGTATCAATGCAGCTCTCATTGATCCCTCTAAGGAAGAGAAACTTTTGAGACTCTTCATTGAGTGCATGATGTGGAGATTTTTGTAGGCAGAACAGGAACCTTGAAATATAGTCCTCCAAACTTTCATCTTCTTTCTGATGCATCCTGAAGATATCATCTCCTCTCATATCACTGCCCCTACAGTATTCTTTATACTTCTCAAGGAAATTTATTTTCATATAATTCAAAGTCTCTACAGTATTCCTACTAAGCTCATAAACCATATTAATGCAACTTCTTCAAGGTGGTAGGAAATAATTTAAGCCTATGACCATTAGAGGTATAGTCATAGCTTCTGTAGAGGATATCAAACTCAAACAAGAAAGTGTTAGGGCCTTCTATGACAAGCCCATAGAACTTAGGAAGAACTGAACCCAGAATGTTCTTGAGATTATCAACTTCATTCTGATGAGTGATAGGGAATGGAAAATATGGTTGATTAAGTTTGTTGGGATTTGTGTGAGCCATATCTACTTGATGGAATTTCAAATCAAATGGATTCTCAATCAGGTTTTGGGTAGCTTGGTCTTTAGAGGAAGTTTCAGAACTGGTCAAATTGGGAAATGCATCAGCAAAAGGATGTGCCTCCTCTTCTTCCTTGTCTCTTGGAATATTTTGAAACTCAACTAGTTGGTTATTAGGATTAGGGTTATTAGGAAGAAATATCCCATGAGCATCTCTTCTCTTTCCTCTATTCATGTGGTATTAACTAAGTATCAACCAACTCACACAAAGAATTGGTGAAAGAATAACAAATCATTACTTTCCTCAAATGAAGGGTATGCTAATAATAGACTCTAGAGATTCTAAAACAAGAAATTAACTAAAAATGACTCCAAGGAACTTCCTAGTTTGACACGATCCCCAAAAATGTCATCAAAAATGTTGGCCTCCTCTAATGGTTCAATAACTAAGCCCTTAGATCTATGACTTAGAGATTAAACATCTACACTAAGTAGTTATCTTACTCATCATGAAGGTGCATTTCATTGTCAACCCAGGGATGTAAACTTGAAATGAGTCAGCATTGTATGTGCACTAGGACTCCACTGTAGTCATCCTTAAACTAGAAAAGAAACAGTACTGAAGATAAAATGTTGGAAAGAATTTAACATAAGCACTAAGCATGAATCAAAAACTACACTGAGCATCAACAACTAAACTGGAAATGGATGACAGAAATAGAAATCTTAGCAAACAGATGGGAAACTACTCTGTTTGCCTTGGCTGCAGGAATAGTCACATAATAGAGTTCCAATGGCTGCAAGAACAAACAACTGCTGAGGCCGAGACTAGTTACTGAATAGGAAAATAAATTTTAAACTAAATGGGTGGAATTCTCACCAAGTGGGCCCCCTTGAGTGAGTCTTCCTTAAGCTACCTCAGATGCAACAAATTAGAATATCATTTTATTCCTTGAAAACAGGATTACAACATATTAGCAATATGATTGTATTACTTAAACTGAAAATGCAAGTACAATCTCAGAACATCCAACCTTATGAAAAGGGGCATATGACCATTATTTATAGAGGGAAAAGCTTCTAATTAACCCTAACTAACTAGGTAGTTGACTCCAACAAAATAGGAGGATTCCATTTATTGAAAACATGGAAAAGAGAGGGAGGAAGTTATGCATGCACCAGATTTAGTCAAAGCAGACTTTCCCCAATGAGGATCCAACACAACACACTCCCTAGATTTTATCAACTAACAAACATGATCATTTAGAAGGTAGTTACAAATTCCATACGAGCTAGGAATTTCCCTCCATTGACCTCTTTAATGACCATATTTTCACTTCCTTAGCAACCGACCAGCTAGTAGGAACTCCTACTTTGTAGGCTTCATTTATATCAACATCTTAGTGTGAACCTGCATGACATTAGCATGCACAAAACAATTGCATATCCATAATTACGTTAAAGTAACATCCACTCAACCACATGTAAAATTAAGATAGATAATTCACATAACATGATAATATCATCAAAAGTGACATGGATAAGTTCATAAATCTAGGCAAATAACATGGAGAATGTCAACAACCAGGTGCCAAAGTCTATAGTATCAACAACAAATATATGATAAACCCTATCAAAATTGAGCCATTAATTGGATTGAAGGAGAAAAAAGCTCCTAAGGGGTAGGTAAATGTTGAGGTGGAAGACATTTTTGAGGAACAATAAAACATAAAATTAGTAGAGCTCAGGAATCAGAACTGCTCTTATGTTCCTACCACCGTCTCAGTCTAGCTCTTTCACTTGTTCCAATTCTAACTTCTGATGTTCTATCGGGATTGGGGATTAGATCATCACCTTAGAATGTTAAAGGTTTTTGAAAAAGTACCACTCCATGTCTTGAATTCAATCCTCGCATTACCATCAAGATCGGAAATTGAACAAGCATCGAACCTTTGAAATACTTTCAGGTACCATGACCTAGTGTCACCCTAATTCTGACTTCCAACAGAACATCAGGATCGAAACTCAAAGCTAACCTATTTCCACTACATATACTTAAGGCTTCATCCATAATGAAATCTTGACCCTGATTCCCAATATCTTATCAAGATCAAAACTATGGATGATGCCTACACTTGCTCACTCCCACGGGTCCAATGCTAAATCATTTCCCGATTTTGAGTTTTGATTCATCATCGGGATTTAAACTCAGAGAGAAAATTTCATTGATTGTGTATGTTAACTATCACTACTTGGTGATGGCTTGATCTCAATTCCCAAGCACATTACGGGATCATACCGTGAAATGACACTAAACTTACTCACCATTATAGGTATAGGTGCCTTGTCATGACTTGATCTTGACTTCCAAAAGAGTTTAGTTTTATGCTTAGAATGGTCAAGTTCTTGGTTATGTCTCAAACCTAAAACCTGAAGATGTTGAATTAACTTGTTGAATGGGAGTTTATCTTGAATGAATGTGATGGGGTCGTTGTAATTCTCATCATTTAATTTATCAATCCAAGGTAGTGTCCATGGTTGTTTGCAAGAGAAAAAGGAGAAAGTTTGCTTGACAGTCTATTCTACTTGTAGAAATAAATCCTATTTGCATGAAAGGAAAGTTGCATGAAAGGGAACTAATGAAAATGAAAAGCTTGTTGGGAATGAAAATCTTGCTTGAATTTCTCATATCCTTATACTCCCAAGCAAATGCTTTAGTATGTTTTTCTAAATTTTCCTTCAATTATTTTTCTTGTGTTGGGGAAAAAGTTGAATTAATGTTGAGAGGTTTATCCCCATCTACTGTAATTTATTTAGTATCATTTTTATAATCAAGGAGATTTCCAACAAGTGTATTCATAGGACAAGAGTGTTGTTGTTGCAATGTTGCTGGGCAGTTTCCATTCTCAATTTGATTAATGTCTTCAGAAGTAAACTCATGTTCTTCACATTTTTTAACATGTTCAACCAAAGTAACCATAGCTGACTCTACAATACCATCACCCTTTGATTCCATATCCTCATCAACCCAAAGTTGAGTGTTAGGTTGAATTGATGGTTGTGTTGGAGGATAGAGTGACAAATCTTTCTATTTTTGACCATTTGAAATGAACATACTTCTAGATCTAAAATCTATTAAGGCTGCAACAATAGCCAACCATGGTCTTCCTAAGATAACTAGATAACCAGAATCTTTCTTTCTGGCTTTAAGAACCAAAAATTCAACTGGATAATCCCATGTGTCAATGGTGACCATGATCTCTTCAATAAAACCTTCAGGTTTGGTAGTAGATTGGTCAGCCAACTGTAAAATAGTTGTTGTGGGTTGAACAGTTGTCATTCCTAACATTTCAATAGTATTAGATGTGATAACATTTATGGAAGCTCCCAAATCAACTAGAACATTGGATATCTCAACTCATTTAATACTCAAGGTTATTACAGGACTACCAGGATCATTATATTTTTTAGGAAGCAATCTTCCTGATAACACATTAGTGAGTTTTGTCCCTATTTGTATTGTGGGAGGTAATTTCTTCTTTTTCCCTGGAGTTTTAGTGCAAAGGGACTTAACCAACTGATTTATCTCTGGTATGTCTTTAATGGCTTGTAACAATGGTATCTCAATGTTAATCTTCTTCAACTCACGAAGAAGTTGAGAATCTACTACATTCATGTAACTTGGTTGGGAGATTTCAAGAGTGACTTTTTCTTCCTTCAACCGCTTAGGGTAATTGAATTTTTGTTCATCCTCAAAGTTTTGTTTTTCTTCTGAATTCTCATTTTCTTTCCCACCTTTTTTAACTTCTTCTGTTGGTGTATATTGAACAGTCTAATTTCTCAACTGAATATCATTAGCATCAATCACATTCAAATTAGGGGAATTTGTATCATTACGGGTATTTCTCGGATTTGCAACCAGTTGGGCTGGCAACTGAGGCTAGTTTACCTGTTCATTATCAGGATTAGGGGCATTTATTAATGGAGGTATCTATACCCAGGGATGTTTTGTCCCTTGATTTTTCCATGGTTGAAATTGTGTCTGATTTTGTTGCCATGATGGCTGATTTGACTGCCACTGTGGCTGCTAATTAGCTTGCCACTATGACTGGTTCCACTAAGGATTCATCCATTCAGGTTGACCCCAAAATGTAGGTGGTGGTTGTGGTTGATATGGAGGGACCCATTGATTTGTATTTTTCCAAGGGTTCTGATTCAAATTAGATGTAGAACCATATTGCCTTTGATTAACATTATACCCTGTGTTTTGAGATCTCTGGCCAACATAATTAAGCTCTTCCTCTACCATAGGTGGTTTCTTCAAATTGCTCTTAATTCCAGCCAAAAGATTACAGGAACTTGCGGAGTGATGTTTCTCACAAATTTCATAGATATCAATTTGATTCAATGGAAACTCTCTTAAAAGATGTTTCCCTCTACACTTGGAACAATAAATGGATAAAAACTCAATATTCTTCTTATCTCCTTGAATGTTAAGATGAAGAAGTAAATTAGTTTTCAGGTTTGCTAATTCCTCCATTACTTGAGACACATAAATAATATGAGCCTTGTTTCTTTGGGAATTTCTAGTCCCTACTCTAGTCCCAGAGTAGTTTCTACATATTTCAACAATATCATCCAAGGAAAGCTTATTAATGTCTCCTTTCCCCATAAGATTCAAAGACTCTCTAGATTCATCATCAATTCCTCTCAGAAAAATTGTTTTACTAATTTCATTATCCAACCCATTAGTACACCTCTGGTGCACAAACTGAAATCTATCGACATAATCTTCCAAACTTTCGTCCTCCATTTGTCTCATTCAAAACAATTCCTCCTTCCTATCCCTTACTCGACAGTAATCTTGGTACTTATCCAAGAACTCAGTTTCCATTTGCTACCAAGTTGCAATTGTTCCTACACCTAAACCCATGAACCAACTTAAATTTGACTCTTTAGAGGTAGAAGGAAATAACTTCAACTTCTAGTTATCAGTTGTATAATCATAGGTCTGGCATAAAACTTTAAACTCAAAAAGGAATTGATTAGGATCCTCAAAAGTTTTTCCCCTAAAGGTAGGCAAAACCAAGGGTGAAATATTCTTCATAGGAGGCTCATCATCCTGTATTTCAAGATTAATAGGATAAGAAAAGGTCCTATTTGCTGGTGGATGTACTGGTTGGTCACCCATTTCTTCTTCTTGAAATGGATCTCTAATTTCTTCTTGATTTCTGATTTGATGTTGTTGGATGTCTTGTTCTTGATCAAAATCAATATTTCTTCCAAAATCAATATCCCATGGAAGAAATCTCCCTAGATGGTCTCTAGCTCATCTCATCCACAATTTAAATCTATCTTCCTTATCAACACTAAGGCTTCACACTTAATAGCTAGATCTTTTATTCCGCGGCAATGACGCCAAAAATGATGGGGTCGTTGTAATCCTCATCATTTAATTTATCAATCCAAGGTGGTGTCCATGACTGTCAAGCAAGTTTTCTACTTTCTCTCTTGCAGACAACCATGGAAACCGCCTTGGATTGATAAATTAAATGATGAGGATTACAACAACCCCATCATAATGGTGATATAATATGAATGCTTGTGCTAAATTTCTCTTCACATGTCTTTTCTTTGTCTGATAATTGTCAGTATTGCAGGATAATTATCAAATGTTTGATTCAGAGGAGGAAGTTCCCATTGAAGGAACATCTAAGGGGACAAAATCCAAGAGATTAAAGCCAAAACAAGCCCCTGTTACAAAGAATTATAAGTTCCAAGGGACCCCAGTACCATCTAAGTTCGGGTCTGATGTTATGAATATCACCGATAGACTTGTGTGACACATTTATTTGGACCATTTTCATAAAGATGTCTTTTCAAAGGATGCTACCCCAAGGGAAAAGAGGATTGCAAAGTTTGGGTTAGCTCATGTAGCTAGTTTTCCTATTGATGTGCAATGTCCTAAGTTCATTTTAACTACTGCACACACTTATAATCCAACTCAAAGGAAATGTATTAACTCTCAAGGGAATATGATCATTGATTTGACTCCAACAATGATTAGATTAGTTTTTTATCCTCCTCCTTATCCCAATCTCAATATTATGACTGAAGCTAATGCACTTAAGCTCTGGGCAAAAGATGTAGATGGGAACAAAAGACTTATTAACAAAAGGTGGCTTAAGACAAAGAAGAAATCAATAAAGAAGGTACCACTGAATCCTAAGAGGTCTAACTTCTCTTAAGACATTGGGGACATGATCACATTTCTGGCAAGAGTGTTTGGCAAGGAAAAATCTCGTATCTTTGAACACTAGATGTTTCCATTCATTCAACTGATTCTAGAGGGGAAATTTTTTTTGGATTGGGGACAGATAATCTCTAATAACATCCATGACAAACTACTGAAAGTAACATAAACCAAGACATTCTATATGTATTCATATGTTAATAATTGTGCTACAAGGATGGGACAGTTTCTCAAGTTAAATACTGAAGGGTCAATGGATGATGGCCCAAATCAAAAGAATTTATGGGAATATTATGACCAACTAGAGCTTAAGAAGGCAAAGAAACATTTTAAAAGAGTCAATGATGCATTTTTATATGCTATTATTAATCAGCTCACAGGTGATATTGGTTTCAGGTTATCACAGGATGCCATGGAATTCATCTAAGAGTGGGGATATTGGTTTATCAAATACCCCAAGTCCACCTATTTCAGATTGTTTGGATATGGCTGTCACCCTTTCAAATTGCCAAGGTGTGTTGGTGATAGATGGGTTTTCATGGAGTTCACTCGTCAGGTTATGGACGTTAATGTCAAGTTTTTTGCACAACATAATACTTGTTGCCATTCTTTCCCAATGCAATTGGGGTATTATTCTTGTTCCTCTTTGATAATAGCCAAAACAACAACAGAAGAGTTTCAGTCCATGAATTTATAGCAACATACATCTAGGAAATATTTTTATCCAAAGAGAAAAATGTATGGTTTGTATGCTTCATAGTTTCCCCGTCATCAGCCACTTCTCGAAGATTTTTGAGCCAACGTGCAAGATCAGTTTGAAGTAAGGAAACTAGGGATGAAAGATTAACAATTCCCCAGATGAAGGATTTTGAGGCTAAGATGGATATACCAAAAGGAACTATTGATGATGGGATCATTCTTAATCCCCGATATGAAATGGATAAAGTGGCTACTAAGGATTTAGAGCCAATCAATTGGATGGAAAAGGAGGAAACTAATATCTGTAAAGTGTCACGGGTAGTGGTGGATAGAAGTTTGAAATGGATTGATCTTTGGTTAAAGCAACCAAGGGTTAAGGATTCAAATAAGAGGGGTTCTAGCAGTGAACCTACTTTATCTACTAAAATAAGACAATATAAGATATTGAAGAAAGGTGTTGCAGCAACGAAGGCAACCGTGAAAGAGTATGCTCTAGCAAAAGAACTTTCGATGAAGCAGATTGATGAAGTTATGTAAAAAGCTAAAGATACTTATGAGGCAATTGTTGTTGGGGTTATTTCAAGTCATGGCACCACAACTTTAGCTATTGTATATCATGGGGAATAAGTTACTGAAGAAGTTCCTTCTGATGTCCCTCTACAAAGTGAGGATACTACTCCTACTATGCCATCAACTTCAGGAAAAACAACTATAGAAGAGGAGAGGCCTCATGTGATCAATGTAACAGATTCACCTATCCCCTTAGACTTTGAGAAAACTCCATCTCATGAAGGAGAAAGACCAAAATGGGAAGAATGTCTAGAGAAATTTGAGGAAGAACTTGGAGAAGAAGAGATTGGGTTTGAGTGTGGAATGCTATGGGGTGGGGATGTAATGAATGAAGTTTTGACAGAAGAAAAGAAAAAATAAATAATGGAAAGTGCTCAAAGATTAGTTGTTGAACAGTTATCTCAAGAAGAAGAAGAACAAAGAAAGAAAGATGAAGAGCTAACCCAAGAAAAGGAAGCTATTGAGGCACAAAGGAAGGCTGAAAAAGAGGCTCTTGCATAGGAATTGGAACAACAGAGGAAGGTTGAGCAAGATAAGGCAGTAGAGGAAGAACTTTGTGCACAAGAGTTAGAACAACAAAGATTGAGAGATGAAGAAGAGGCTACACGAAAGGAAGAAGAGATGAGAAGGATAGAAGATATTAGAGTTCAAAATGAGAAAATAGAATAGGAAAGGTTGCAAAAGGAAAAAAAATAGAAAAAAAAAGACTTCTTTCAAACAGACTGTGGAGTTAGTTTCTTCTACACCTTCGTCATTAACACCTCCCAGTGTTCAATAGGTAATTACTCAGTCAACTGCCCCCACTTGGCTAAAGCTAAATTTAGAAAAGAGACAACAAGTTCAAGCTCAGTCAGTGGCATGGGATGAAATGGTAATGGAGATAGACAAGGTGAAACCAAGGAAGAAACCTTGTGTTGTTCATTCTACAAAGTTGACTGATGTCGATGGAGACTTGATAGCAGAAATTGCTACACCTATTGTTGACAAAGATGATAGGGAATTGTAGGTTGAAGATTATCAAGTAAGCACTTTCAATCTGGGTAAACAAACAAGAAATCAAAAGATAAATCTAATTGATATTGTTGCCACCACCACCACCAAATCATGGTTGATTATGGATAAACAAGCTAAGGGTTAGCTTAAGGCTCAGGTTAGGAAGATGAAGGATTTTCTAAAGGAGTTGATTACATCCACTCTTGAGCAGCCAACACCATTGGAAATCCCTATTTTGATGAGTCATAAAGAGGTGGATGGGTTCAATGTCATGAAACAAAAGGCTACTTGGTTTGATAACTAGGTCGATGATTTCAAGAAAGAGATTGGAGAAGTTATTGAGGAAGGATACAAGTAATATGATGAAGCTCTTACTCTTCCTGTTGAAATTGAAGAAAAAGATAAAGAATGGTGGGAAGAAGAGGAGAAGTGCATAAAGTATCTAAAAGGTTTGAAAGCCATTAATAGAACACCCAGAGAGATGTTGATTCAGTCGGGTATTCTAGGTGATGAGGATCCCGAGTATCTTAAGAAGGCCATCAAAATCACTACTTATAAATCTAAAATACTTATTAAACACAAAACAATTCTCCTAAATTCTCAATATGACATAAGGCAGCATATAGGTGTGTTTGAGGAGATTGTTATACAACTTACTATTGAATATTTTCCTTAGGGTGGACGATGAAATTCATTCCAAGAAATCAATGATAGTTGGGGTAAACAATTGGAGCAGCTGCTTAATGAGGGTGATGGGCCTCAAGGGACTCTATTGGATAGACTAATGAACATAAGGTTTGAGACTCGATGGGTTGTAAAAGATGTTAGTTAGATGTCAGAAACAATTGCTATAGCTACTGAAGAGATCAAAGGAGCGAAGTTTAAGGTATATTGGGTTGGTGGATTTGATGAAAAGGTGATAAATGAATTCTTCAACAATTATGATGAATTCCATGGATTCTCAAAGGAAACTAGGAAAAATTGAAAGAGAATATTTTGTTTTTTTTGAAAGGGATGGAGTCAAATGTGTCAACCAGTTTTAGGTTCCCTTTAGACAGCAACACTTCCAGGTTAGTTTTTCGTACAGATGGACAGCTCTAGATCATTTTTTAGTGAGTTAGAGATAGAGCATGGTAATCAGTAGAAGACGGAGTTAGAACACCGAGTTAAACTTTGGCTAAATAGACACAAGACATACCTTTCAGCACCAATAGTTCCAACAAAGACAACACTCAGACTTAACTGTGCATCCCTATAATTGTGGATTTGGGCCCCAAATTTGTGGATCTTGATTTTTTATAAGAGAGATTGATCTTAATTCTATCAATAACTTAGAATTATCTCTTCATTGTAAAGGTCACTTGATTAAATTCAGATTGGCTACCTAGAAACTAGATACAATTTTCAGTTTACAACTTTATGCAAGATACTTGGATAATTTTTATAGTTTTAATGCAAGTATTTTTATTTTAGAAGTTGTTAAGTTTAACGGTGATGTTAAATAATGGTTATTCGTATGCCAGTGAATTTTACTGCACATAAGTGTTTCTTATTTGATGAAAATTAGTAGAATATTTTGATTTTAAAATCATTTATCGCATTATCTATGGATGATGTTTCTTGATGTTTTTTGATCTGTTAATTCTGGTAATAAGCTTATGGTATTTTGTTATTGAAAAGTCTTTAAAAAAAGTGATGATGAATGGTTGCATGCTTTAAATCTACACTATGAATGGATGCAATGGTATGGATTGTTTCATAAATTGTGTTGTTCTATGGTTTTAGTTGATTAGGAAAAATGCTCATTATAAGAATTGCATGTCTAAATTGAAAGGAATTTGTGTTCATGTTTTACTATTCAAAACTTGATCGATCTTTTTATGTTTATTTAAACCCCCCAATGTTAAATTACTTTGTACTATCTAGTTTGTATGTGTTTACCAATAGTTCCCTTGAATATTATGGTTGCATGGACCACTGAATGATAACAACACAATTGAGAACCAACTACAGAGACCTTGGAAGATAGGTGGTTTTAGATCATTTATCTTTTTTAGGAGAAATAGAGTAGAAATATTTTGTTTAACATTGTGTTACTTTTGACCATCAACAGAGTGGTGGGTGAAGTGGAAGGTGAGGCCTCTCGATTGATTGGAACTTGACGTTCAACAGTTCCTTTTAGATTTTCACAATATTGAAAAGGATCGGGGTTGCCTAGAATAGTGATTTCAATGTCATTGTGTAGGAATTTGAGGCATTAATGGTAGGTGGATGGAATAGCCCTCATGGCATGAATCCATGGGTGGCAAAGGAGGATATTGTAATGCAAATCTAGATCTAAGACATGAAATATTGTGTCATGTATTGTTGGGCCAACTTTCATAGGAAGTGAAATTATGCCTTTAGAAGAACACTCAGCATCATCATAAGCTTTGATCACAATTTTCTTGGTTTGGTCAATACAATTCTTAGAGTATCCCAATGCTTTCACCAATTTTAGTGAGAAAATATTTAGACCTGCTCCATCATCTACTAGGACTCGTCTGATCTTGTGTTTATTAATGCATACTTCTAAGTGTAGGGGTTGTTATGATCAAATTTTGGTGTGGAAAAGTCTTGCTTAGAGAAGGTGACATGGTACAGCATAGCTAAGTATCCAACCATGTCCTGAAATTCATTGACATATAGGTTATCAAGGACGGATACTTCTTGTAATGCTTTATCAAGGATGGCCCTATGCTATGGGGATATGCGAAGGAGCTCTAAGATATAAATTTGTGCGAGGGTTTTTCCCAGCTGATCCAAGAGATTATATTGACTTTTTGGCCGTGAATTAGTAGGTCTTGGAATAGTTATCTTGGTTCAGTGGGTGGTGACAACACATTTGGAATTTGGATTGTTTATGGTAATAGTGGCAATGTGATCATCAAAGGGTCTCACATTAAGGATGATAGTATTGTAATCATGTTTGACTATGGCATAATTGGCATTATTGTTGTTCCTTGAACTAGAGGCTTTTCCTTTATCATGTTCTTGCAAAGGAGTCTTGAATATGATATGATTAACATTGGTTTTTCCTTATGAGTCTCCTACTAATATGGTTCCATTTTCAATAAGGTCTTGAATAATTTTCTTGAGCGTCCAACATCTAGTTGTTTTGTGTCCTTTTCCATGGTGGTATTCACAGTATTTATCTTATTTCCACCAATCAGTTTGAGCAAGGAAGGTTCATAGTTTTTTTTTTTTTCTGGTAGTGTGATGACATTAGATTGAAAATTTTGTTTGAGGACTGATTTGATAGGTTCATCCAAGGGGGTGTATGTTCTCTTGGCACGTGAAGGACCTCTTTGTTGTTGATTTTTTTGAACAACATTTAGTGTTTGGTTTTGACCTTGTGTCTATTTTTTTGGTGCATTAGATATATTTGATGAGAAAGGACCTTTAAGATGAATGGTTGGACCTTTGGTTATCAGTTTGGCATCAACGACTCCATCATTTGTGACATTTTTATTTTGGAACCAATATTTGCTCCTGTCATTGTTAGGTTTCAGATTTTCCTTGTGTACCTTGACTAGTCCTTTCGCAATAAGACCTTTCTCAATAAGGAAACCTTTCTCAAGGATCTCCTCAAAGGTTGTGCAACATTGGAGAATTCAACTCATCAATTCTTCGTTAAGGTTTTCCACAAACATGGTGATCAATTGTTTTTCAGGAATGTGACAAGGGAACTTGCTAATTAAAAATCACCATCTCTGGTAAAACGAGGTAAGTGATTCCCCTTATTCTTGTGTGGTTGTGCTCAATGTTGTAAGGGTGAAATCATTTTTAATGTTGAAGGAAAAATTATTGATAAATTTTTCGGCTAGTTCACCTCATGTTCTAATTCCTGGAGGAAGGTGTGTGAACCAATCTAGAGCTGGCCCCGTGAAGCTTCGCAGGAATAGTCTCATTAAATAGGTAGGATCATATGAGACTTCCATGCATGATGTGTTGAATTCTCAATTTTTTTCTATTGGATCCTATGTCCCCTTATACTTAGGCAAAGGTGGTGTTGTGAAATGAGAGGGAAAGGGTGGCATGTACAAATTTATGTCAAATGGAAAGGGGCACAATTCCTCCACATAATAGGTCTTCTTGTTGGTCCCCATTTGCACGTTTTCCATCTGTTGTTGGAGGGTCTACACTTGTTGTATCAAAATATCTGCAAGAGATGGTGTTACATTGTTTTGGTGTCATGATGTTGGTATTAAGGTCATATGTTGAATTTGAATTGGGATTGATGCTTTGTGACGTGGAACCTTGGTTGCCATATTGATGTTTGTTGTTTTGGTTTGGGATGAAATTGGCTTTTAGATTTGTTCCAAAGGTCATATTTTCTTGTGGTATGGTGTTTTGGAATTGAGGTATAGACCCTTGATTTGTTCCTTGGTTTTGAAAATTTGGTCCTTGATTTGCAAATGGAGGTGTAGTTCCTTGATTGACATTTTGAGATGAAGGTGTAGGCTCTTGATTAATTTTTTGAGATGAAGGTGTAGGCCCTTGATTGACGTTTTGAGATGAAGGTGTAGGCCCTTGATTGATGTTTTGAGATGAAGGAAAGGTCCCTTGATTGGTATTATGAGATGAAGGGATGGTTCCTTGAATAGGATTTTGGAATGATGGAAGGGACCCTTGGTTAGTGTTTTGGAGTGATGGAATAGACCCTTGATTATTGTTTTGGAGTGATGGGATAGACCCTTGATTATTGTTTTGATTTGGGACCCTTCATGAGACAATGTGAACCTTTCTAGGTTTATTTGGCGGTTGTTGACTTGAGGAAGGTATGCTTTGAAATTGGAACAAGGATCCTTGATTTGTGTTTTGAAGTGGGGGTATAGGACCTTGGTTTGTATTTTGGAGCAAAGGTGTGGGACCTTGTGATATGGAACCATGATTTTTGTTTTGAAGTGTGGGCATAGGACCTTGGTTTGCATTTTGGAGTAAAGGTGTGGGACCTTGTGATGTGGAACCTTGATTTGTGCTTTAGAAAAGGAGATTTGTAAAGGTCTTACCATGGAATTTGAGGAAATTCCAAGTGTGAAACTTTGTCCTTATGTAGTGGTATGGGTTATCTTGTTTCCAACTGTTGAGATGCTTGGGATTTGTTGTGATGAGGGCATGCCAAGTGCAAATGGATTTTCGGTTTCTTCTTCTACAATGGTTGATACATCAAAGCCTTGAGGTAATTTGGCACCCTTTTTAGCTAGTGTGTAGAAGAATCTATTAGGGTCAGCACTAACAAGTTGATCAACCATGCTTAAAATTCTTGGGTCTTGATAAGCTCTTTTGATTTCTTGAGGAGTCAATTGCATGTTAAATTATTCTAGGCTTATGTTTTCCCATGTGTTGGTTTGGTCTATTTGTGGTGTGTCTCTTGGAGGTGTAGAATTATTTGAATCTATTCCAAGGGTAGTGTCATGAAAAGGGTCACTTGAAAAATCCATGTCCTTTCTTTTGGTTTTTGACCTTGTTTCAACCATGTGAGACTTTTGCAAGTTGAGTGATAATGCAAGATGGTGATGAATTAAACTATGTTTTTGGATTTTCAAGGATAATGAGGCTAATGCAAGATAATGATGAAACTAAACTATATTTTTTTGGATTTTCTTGAATATAAGGATGTAAGGATAATGAGATAATGGATGCCAAAGGATATGAAAGGTTGAATAATTGATAATGATATGGTGCTAAAGCTAAGGTAAAATGAACTATTATTTTGTATTTTTGGGATAAAGGTGCAAAGTGAAATATAGGTTATAGACCAAAGTTTGGAAAGATTATGATAAAAGTTATGATCAAAAGGATGTAATATGAGTCTAAATGAGATCAAGATAATGCAAAGAACTCTTAAAATTTCAAACAAAGGATGGCAATCAAGCTAATGTGAACCCAAGGTAATAATCCCAAGTTTCATTGACCTTTGTGGTAAACAAGAAGATAATTTTGACAAGGTTGAGTCAAGACTAGGACACAAGCTTAAGACTCAAATTTGATAAAGGTTATAAATGACAAAGATTGATAAAGATAATGGTCAATGAAAGATAGAATATGCAACCAAGGATTTTCAAAAAGCTTAATGGTCTTCCAAAGTCTAAAATTTTAAAAGGGAGATGCAACCTAAGGTTTAATTTTGATTATGCAAGGTAAGGATGCAACCTAAAATGTAAGGTAACCCTAAATGACAATGTTGGAAATGACTGGTAAAGGCTTGAAAATCTCTAGTTTAGTAGGCAGGGTCACTATAAAAATGCTTTGATTGAATCTTGAACCAGGATTTTGACAATTTTTGTTTATTAGACAATTGCAGCTCTATTTTTTGCAAATGCGGTTCAGACAGGCAGTTGCAGTCTTCCAGTTATTAGATGTGGCTCAGAGTGTTAGTTGCAGGTCTTTTTTCTGCAAGTGTGGTTCAGAATGACAATTGTGGTTTTCCAGTAATCAATTGTGCAAATTATTAGTTGCGGCTCTATTTTTGATAGTTGTGGTTCACAAAATGATGTTTTTGATAGTTTGATGGTTTTTGGTCTAGTTTTTTAGTGGATTTTGACTATCTTTTGATGAAATATGATTGAAAAACATAGAAAACAAGATCAAACACTTATTTTTGGTCTAGTTTTCAATGCAAAAAATGTTTGATAAAATAAAACAAGCATAGATAACAAAGCACAAGCCCTATGGTTGGCAAGGAAACCACTGGTTTATATCCCCACTTGGATTTCTCCAGCCACTTGAACAAGGCGGACAACTAGAGACTTGGTAGCACTAGATCCCCTCTACCTCACTCACTTCTCAGGCTCACCAAGTCTCATTCCCAAAATGGAGGAATTCTTGTCTCTACACAAGCTCAGTGAAGACATGGGGCACCTTTAGAGGTTTGACCTCTTGCGATCAACGAGCGTATAAAAGGGTTTTTGGCAACTAACACAAATTGGATTTTAGTAAGGGCATTCGTTTAGAGTGGCCATACATGTGGAAAGATTAGCTCAAGACTATGGCGAGTCAAGAGACTTCCTAGTCCTTTCTCTAAGGAAGGATTTTAACGTAGCTCACAAGGCTACTAAGGGTGGCACTTGTCGATATAATGGCACATCCACACCTGTTGCTAACTAACTTTCATCAAGAGGCACAATTATTTAGAGTGGCTTGGAAGATCTTGGCCTTAGCTTTGTTACCACTTGGATCATTCCCACCTTTCAAAGTGGGGTGGTAGACCCTCTAAAAAGTAAACAATAGTGAGGAAGTACACATATTTTTAATCATCCCAAATTGCATGAAGCACAAGGAGAGAGCATACTTTGTGACTTTTCCTCACACTCACATGGGGTTCATTTTAAGCACCAAATCCAAATATGTTGTGTGATTATATAAATGCCACATAAATGCTTTTGGTCACTCAAGATCATCATATGGTGTGAGGACAACATACGCACTCTATAACAGTTGCAAACCACCAAACACGGAAGACACTGGTTGATTTTAAGCCTTGCTTATGATTTGAAGACACTATAAATTTTAAACCAATGATGTTATATGAAAGTTCATTTTAATAACCATGAGTGGAATATGTAGATTGTTGTTCTTTTTAAAGCCTTATGAGGAAAATACAGATTATTTTTATCCTTATGATCCTGATGCAAGTTGTGGTTGAAAGACAAACAAAAAAAAAAGTAAATGCTTGAATCTAAACTAATAGGAGCTCAATTTTTTTGTTGTTTCAAAAGAAACAATTTTGGGAACTCCTTAACTCCAAAGCCACATGCTAAAAGCAAAAAGTTAGCACACAAAAAACCTAACCTACTTGAAAATCCAAGAGAAAAATAAAAAATAAACCGAAACTAAAAGTTTTATACCAGACAGGTAGTTGTCTTGTTCTTTTGAGAAAATGTGTCACTACGTTGCATCACACCAGAACGATTGTGTCATGATTCTAAATTCAAATTTTCTCGCCTACCGTTTCCTTCCATAGATACATCGTTCTTTTCAGTAAATGCATCATTTCTTGTCAAATGCATCACTTTTTGAGCAAATGCATTGTTTCGTACTGGAAATCTACAAAACAAAAGGAAAGCATACAAAATATTACAAAATTTTGTCTTCACGTCGGGTTCACCAATGTAAGATGGGGGAAAACAATTCTAGCCTAGATAAAGTGACAACCACAACACTTCTAAGTTAAAAACCTCATCTCAAGCAAGAGAATACAAACAAGGAGATAAATCAAAATGAAAACAAATAAAATAAAGCACTCCCCATTGCAGTTGATTCCTTCTCTTGTCTCTCCTATTTCTCCTTTTGCAAACTTTTCCCTCAGATTTGAAGTAGAACTTATGCAATAACCTGCAAATAGTAAGTAGAAAGTTGGAGATAATATGGTTATTAAGGAAAAAATGGAGGAAGGTTGCTTTTATAAATAGCCATTTGAATGGACAGACAAGATTAATCCTCTAAAAAGATTCCAAGATCGACGGATAAGAATTCATGAGAGGGAGGTTACAAAACAGACGATCAAGATTGAGATTCTAGAAAGATGCTAAGATCGACGGTGGAGAATTGATGCACCAAAAAGAGATGGGCTATTGATGATTATGATGCCGATGACTATGACAGAAATGACTATGATGAAGATGGCTACGACAAAGATTAAAGAGCAAGTGGAGGAAATGAATGAATTACAAATTGGAAAATAATTAATTCATGAGACAAGAATATTTGACCAAGTGGAAAATAAATAATTCATTTGAATTATTTATTTGAGAAAAAGAGGAAATGGACAAGTGGAGGTTCAATTAAAATAATTTGCATAATTATTTTAATTAAATGAGAGGAAATATGAAAAGGGGCATTAAATAATTAAATTGATTTAATTATTTAATACAAGAGACACATGGAGGACAATTAAATAATTTTGACAATTATTTAATAATAGATGAATTCAAATGGGGAGCGAATAGTTAAATAATTAATAATTATTATTTAACCATAGACGACAGATGATAAGAAAATAATTAAATAAATAATCATTTATTTAATTATTGAAGAAAGGGGGATATCAATGACACAATTAATTTATTTAATTGATCAAGATAGAATAAAGATTAGCAAGTGAATTAATTAAATAATTAAAAATTATTTAATTAATACAGGAATGTGATCAAGCATAATCAAATAATTAAAATTATTTAATTATCGGAGGATGACGAGCCAAGAAAAATGATGCTCCCATACTAGGACATTTTTCATTGTCTACACTTCTAATTTCTATATTTCCCAAAAAAATATTATGGATCTAGCCCAAATTAATCCACTCACTCCATACAATTATTATTGGTGGAAAAAAATGGAGATCAATTTGAAGAAACTTGGGTTGTATAAAGTGGCCATGGATACATAACTTGAATCAATAGTAGCTACATTGTCACATCCTATTTCATAGTTACCAAGTTACTTTTACCTTTACGGGTAAATATGTTAATGAATACAAATTGTGACTTCAATATGTTGTTAGGTAAATGAAATATGTGAATATGCAATAAAGATGTTATTGATTTCAAAAGAATGTATATATGTTGAACTAGTAGAATGCTATGTATTGCAATATGAAAATCCTAATGCTTTGTTGATATAAATGTGTTATGATGCAAATGGATTTACTATGAACGTCTAACTACCTTGGTGTTGTACTAAGATGGTTGCAGGGATAGGATCAATCCTATGGAAGGGAGGGGAAGTGTTACCAAACTTTCACCTTCAGCTCAATTTGGTAGAGCTGAAACAGTCTATTTTCATTTTAAGGTGAAAAGATCCAAACATATTTCCGCCATGCTTAACCATTGCATATCAAAGTTTAAAACAAAGAGTTCAATTTTATTTATGCAATGTGTTACAATAGGAGGATGCTAAAAGATAGAATTTAGTTTTTTCATTCAATGCTTTGCAACATAAAGGAGACTACATGAATTATAAGATGTTGCTTTCATTCATTTCACAATGTTTCATTCATTTTGCAAATGAAATATACACAAGACTGCATATGTGTTGCTTTTTATTCATTGAAAAGAAAGGAGTAATCAAATATCCCACACAAGCCGTGGGAGTAGCTTGACCAATGCAACATGGAAGATATGCTATACATTTGAAGATTAAATAATAGAAATACATATGAAAGGAAATATATCCATCATTTCCTGTGGTGGTCTCGTGTTGGTCTTCGTTGTTGCCTACTCCTTCGTGCTCCTGGTCTTCAAGTGAACCTGCAAATGATTGAGAAAGATTGCTAGAGCTCTGGATATGATTGTCATCATATGCCCCATCAAAAAAAATATAGCACATGTTTATGATGCATTAGGTCAAAAAATATCAAATGTATGCAAGAGAGCCTACAAATTAAAACATCACAAGAGCATTGAGCTTCACTGTCTTTTTTATCTAACATGTTTGTTCATTGTGCGGGTATAGGTGAAATCATGTTGTTGATTCATTTTTGAAGACATCATAGCATGTGGTGAAAAAATGGGCTCCCACAAGAGTTGAGCCCAACATATTTCCCCTAAATTTCAAAAAGGGTAAATGAGATAGGAAAGACACATTCATATTGCTCAAATCAAAGCCTTTCAGCTGAAGGAGTATTTCACAAGTGACTGGAGGAATCATTGGCACATTGTCCATCCATGACTGTCAAATCAAGAAGTGAAATGAAGGTTTGGTATCCCTTCACCTTGAAGTGATAATCATAAATGAGCAATGAGCTCATTCAGATGCATATTAATCTACAAAACTAAGTAAAAGTGCATCATTTACATCATGGTTCTACATCATCTGTTTGTTGTCTCTTCATCATTTCTTACTGTCTATATTACTTGAAGTGTATACATTGATGGTATAGTCATCCATTAAGTGGAAAAATAAGTAGCATATTAAAATGCAAGTACAATCATCAAGTATGTACAAGGAAATACCATGTCTATAGTGGGATGACCATCAAACATCATAAGAAGGTTGTGTTGACAGTCACAAAGGATGCAAAATCTAGGCACCAATAGCAGTCCACTACCTTTATAATCATCACGATCATGAATAAAAGCATTTGTTAGGTGGAATCACAATAAGAGAATCAAGTATTCATAGTCACCCTGACTGAGAGGTAGTCAAAGAAGGGAGCTTGCAAGGCATGCCTGGGTCTATGGGACAGTGAGAAATAATCTCAAGAGCAGCATTAATATGGATAGACCAAAATGCATGTAAGACATAGTTTGGAGAGCCCTTGAAAGCTAAGATGAAAGAGAGTTTCACAATCATTGGTTGAGGATCACAATCTTTCCACAAGTGTATAAGATCTTGTGGCAATCCCATAGAGTGTAATGATGGCATTGTTGCAATATTGATGATCTAAGGAGGAAATCATTGTCATAGTGATGCCAGGAACAAGTACAAAAGACATCATCAAAAGACGAGTTTCTTGAAAGAAGAACATGGTGGTACCATGAAAATGAAGAGTAGATGCATATGTGATGGACTAGAATAATGAATGCAAGGGTCTTCTACAAATGGTGAATCCATGACCTGGGTATGGTTTTTTTCTTTTGTTTCACAAGAAGCTAAAGTTACCAAGGGTTCCACATAGAGTGTTTGCAAATACAGAAAATAATCAAGCCATCAAGCTTGTACAAAGTTTGAGAGGCACCCAAAAACTTAAGAGGTCGCGGCCTTTCATGGAGGTGATTTCTTTTTATTTCTTTCATAAAAATGAATACATTGTCACTCTTTTATCACATTCATAGAATGAATGAAACCCTCAATCTTATTCAAAGAAAACCCAAAATACCCTTATGAAGTCACGGCCATAAAAGCAATGAAGGCCTCATAAATGAAATAAATCATAAACCTAGCATACAAAAACTTGCATTCAAAATGTAAAGAAACAAATATCTTCATTATTTTGTCCACAATGAGCTTGAATCGAACTTACTTTTACAAAAATTCAAGTAGTGCAATACCTGAGGCTTACATAGTTTTCTGTTGAAAAAATGCACTCAAATTCCGCAGGTTTTCCCACAGAAAATCTCCAAAAGCTTGATCCAATACAACCATGGCGGCCCCCCAAAGTGAAGGAAAGGCATAAAAAAAATGTGAAAGAGTGAGAAATACATTAGAAATTTAATCGTGGATGCGGCTAGGAAGCTAAGAAATGCTTTCAAAATGAAGATATGGAAGAGATTACTGCATATTTTGTAAAAGAGATACTCACCAGTGAGTTTCCTATTACAGAGGGAGCTGAACATTCAAACCCTAGTCTCATGGTGGAAGTGTGCAAGGAGTTCTCCAAAAGCCAAAGTGAAAATGAATGAGAGAAAAGTGGAGCTCGTGGAGTTTTGTGTTAGGGTTTTCTTTGTTGCCCTAAGTCGAATTGTAATTTTTATCTCATTGATTTAAAATTAAAATTCCTTCACTAATACCTTGGTTATATTTCGCCCTTTTGCATATGTTGTTGCCTAGGCTGCATTATGCCTTAGGATATTTTAAGACTTTTGAGAGGAAAACCATATGATCATGTGCCTTAGTGATTATTTCTTATGATTATTTTCCTTGCATATATTCTGCATACCTAAGCATCTTCGTGCCTTAGATTATTTTTCGTAATTTTTTTAGAAAATCAAATACCATGTAAGCCTTAGATATTTACCTTGATTTTTGCAAAATCATCAAAGCTAAGGTCAATCCCTTTCTTCTTGCAAAAAGTGAAACTGCATATATTGTAAAACAATATTAAGGTAATATTCTATAAATTACCTTAGTATTTGTTATTTTTAAATGCAAAAAAATCAGAGCAAATGCATTGAGTCCCCTAAGAAACTTTCCCATTTCAATTTGAATCCTTTTGTGAAAAATAGAAAAAAACAAGCAAATTGAAGTTTCTATTTTAGTTTTCAGTCAGTTCGAGCCTAATTTTTTGAGTCTTTTTTGGGTCGACCTCCTTGGGATAGAAAATTTCCACATTTGTCACTCAGTTTGGAGGTAGTTTGGGCACTATTTTTTAGGCTTTTATTTTGAGCTCGAAAATGGTTTTGAAGTTACTATTGGAGATGCAATTCACTCATATTTTTCCCTCTCATTCTTGGAGACACTTTGGAGGCATAAATTGGAGAAAAACTTAGTTTTTTTGAGGAGTTCAAGTTCAGATTTGCTTCTTACTCTCTTGATTACTTGTAGAGAGCTTTGTAAGCTTGATATTTGTACTTAGATTCTCATATTTTCATACTCCTTCAGTTCAATAAAAACAACAAAGCATTCCTATCTCAATTTTTGTCTCATTTTGTAGTAATAGTTTGATGTTGTCATTGTGATTCCAACTTTTGAATCCTTTTTATGTCATATTATTGCAATTGTGAGTGCAGAAAGTTCATATGATATAGGTTTCACGTTGTGTTTGATTTTAAACCTTCACACAAATAATTTTTGTGTTGTATGTTTATGTGAGGTTGTGAAAGTGTTTTTGAGAACTGCTTGTGAGTGGAATTATTAAAATAAGTTAAAGTTTTGGTGCATCACCCATTAGATTTAGGATTTCATTTCAAGTTTTCCTTCTCCCTTTTCCTCGGGAAATTCATTTAGATTAGGTGATCTGCTAGGGGAGCCAACCCTATCTAGAGATTCATTCTCGCCATAGGTCACCCACAACCTGAGAGTGTTTCCATGTTTCAACAGGATAGTTAAGTCAAATCTTAGCTAAGGTGCAATCCTAATTGACAATAGGAAGTATCATTCAGGAGAAGTGATTGGTCAAGAAACCCTTAATGAAACCTAACTGAGCTTACACACAATCATGACCTAGATTTGGTTTAGAAGACTCGAGTTAGTTTCAATTCGGTAAGTGAACCCTTGTTCATAGTCTTGGCTTATTGGAATTGGCTGGTCAACTTAATTGATTATAGTTTTGGTTATGATCTTGTCTTTGAATGTTCATTTTTGTAGAAGACCCTCTTTGTATGTGTATGTGTATCTATGTTGATAAGTATATATACATCGAATGTATATATGTATATATGTTTGAACGACAACCCATGCATACAATTATATAATATACATAAGGATATTGGTTGCACATTTATGATATATGCATATACATACATACCTTGCCTATCTACTCATCATTGAAGAAGAAAATATGTGTCTAATATTATAAAATATTAGATAATGTTAATTGGTATATATATTGATATTGATATATGTATATGTATGAATGTATTTGATAATAGATACATGCATACATACGTATACGCATTACTATATGTTATACCTTGGAATATATATATATATATGTGTGTGTGTGTGTGTGTGTGTGTGTGGTTATGGTTTAATATCATATCATGTGATAACATATATAAACCTATATACATATATATATGTATATGTATGTAATATTATTGATTTGTATTTATGAGTATATATATACAATATTAAATATGAGGTTATGATAAAATAATATATAATAATATATATATTATAATGAGATGCATTATAATAAATACATATACATATTATGTATATATATTAATATCAATACATTCTATAAATGATAGTTTATATAATGGGCACATAAGATATAGTGTAGCCCATGAAATGATAAACCAATTCAAATATTAATAAATGCCAATGATGGGGGCACTGTAATAGTGTGTAGTCCTTGGCATATATTGGTGAGTAAAAGGTATTGTGAAGTCTTGGAATTTGAATGGAACAAGTCAAAAGGGGTTTTGATTGTTGTTTGAACCGTATAAAATGCAAAATAATTGCAAATATGGTAGCACCATATACAAGGTGTGTAAACTACTCTTTTTTCAAGATTTTTTCCTGCACCAAAATGTCCTTAGACAGGCCCTTAATCACATGCACCTTCGAACATGTTATGTTGTAATAGTCAGGAAATGCTTTACACTCTTCAATATCCTTCTCAACTTTCATTCTCAAAATTAGGAAGTGATTGTGCATCTCCACTCCAATATGTACAATCTTATTGCCAACAACAATCACTTGCTTAACCCAATCAAAAGTGGACTTAGTCCAACTCCTCATTCATTCTATTTTATGAACTTCCTCCTTTGACAAAATTGTTGGAGCAGGAGACTCTGTTGGCTTTTCCTCACCTATTTCAACCAATTTCTAGATGAAGGTTGTCAACTCAACCACTTGTGCCTTCAACTCTTTCTTTGTCACTTGGTCTCTATCTATTTGATTCAAGATGTTGGATATAGACCCTTGAAATCCATCAATTTTCTTTGCTCTGGTGGCTAGACCAATATTCACTAATGTTACCTGATAATCAGTAGCTGAGACAGTGGCTTCATCTTTATCCACTATTGGAGTAGCAACATGAATAGTACATAAACCTGAGTCATCGATTGTGATATGCGACCACACCTTAGCTTTCTTCTTCTCCTTGGGATTTTGTCTCGCACAAGCCAATATTGCTTCCACATGTGCCTTTGGGTCATGTACTATCAGAGCTTTATCTTTTAACTACTACTCCATCCAAGATGGAGCTTAGCTTGTGCTTGCTTAGAAGAAGATATTTTATCTTGTTGTTGTTGTAGTCTATTTTCATTGTCAGGGACTTCCTTAATGGTCTTCATTTCTTCCCCGATTCTATAACTTTCTCTTTATTAGCACATTCAATATATGCTTCCTTTTCCTTCTCATCTTTCTCTTTTTCTTCTTTTTCATGAATTTCTTCTTTTCTTGCTCTTCATTTTGTTCTTTATCTTCTTATTTTTCTTCCTCAGACATCTCCTCATTAAGCTACTCCTCAAAGGTCTTGCTCAGCTCTCCCTTTTTCAAAGTTTTTTCTCCCTCATCCTCAGAAGCTTCTTCATCGGGCTTTGTGATCTTAAGACCTTCCTCGGGCTCTTCAAAGTACTCTTCTCGCTCCATGCCAAGGGATTCCCCGCCCACACGCATTAATTCTTCCATTTGTTCCTTCTCTTTTTGTTACATATCCTCTCGTATTTTCTTGGTATTCTCCATCTTTGGCGATTCAATGGGAGGAGTGGGAAAAGTGGTGGCAATTTGGGACATGAGGATCCTTGCCTTAGGAGACAACAATACCTCAAATAACCCTTTGGGCATGTTTTGTAAATAGGCCACAAAGGACTATGGTAGGGTGGTTGGTATAAGGGGAACAAAAGGAATAGTGGGTGATAAAGTGGAGAAGGTGGGTTGTGAAATTAGAAGTGATGAGGAAGATGGAGAAGAGGATGTGGATGAAGAGGAATCAACCACAATCATTGAATTAGCTGGGGTAGTAGATGGTAGGTGGACAAAGATGTCCACAACAAGTGGAGAGGAATTGGGATGTGGAAACGAAATAGAAGTCGATGGAAGTGGTGAATGGGGATGGATTGGTGATTATGCTTGGACATTCTCCACATTCTCCTGGGGAAGAGAAGGCTATTCCTTAATTGTCTCCAAAATGAATGTTCCAACCTTCTTTTCCTTCTTTGTTGGTCTTCGTCCTTCTGTGACCTTTCTTTGGTATACCCAAGGCTTTTCAATTTGCTGCCTCTTCATTGTGTCCTTCCTATTGTGATAACAGGGATGGGGATAAGTTGCCTCCTTGCTTGATGAACTTTTTTTAGCTTCATCCTTCATTTTACCTCCCTCGTCAATCTCTAAGGCATTTTCTTGTTCCCACTCTCCAAAGGTGAGCTCTACTCCTTGTTGTTCTAATTGTGCAACTTGGTCATCTAGCCATTTATTCACTCTTTGTAGCATTGGGCAAGTGACAACATTAATTTTAGTCTCTTCTTCCTTTTTCCAATCAAGTAGTGGCAATAGAGACTTAGCTATTTTCTCGAACTCTACCTCATCCAACCTTTTATCATCATCCTCGACCTAATCAGGTACTATGTAGATGTCCAAGGTTCAGATGATCTTCAAAGGCATCCTCATATACATCCTATTTCTGACCTCTTAATCATTTTCACATTTATCCTAGAATTCATCTACATGAAGCTTACGTGTGTGTTGCCTTTTGACCTATTTCTTAAGCTTTCCCTAGGGATCCACACCTCCTTGTGCAGTGTGGAAAAAAAATCCATACTCCTAGATTTCATTATCTAAATTTTTTGCTAAAATTTCTACTAGACATGAATACATACTTCTCCCAAGAGTCATGGGATAAGGTACACCTGCCCTATACTTTGATTGCAACAATTGATGTGTGGTGTACAATTATCATGTAAGCTCCAACATGATGATCTTGTCAGTTGGATACCTTGGAAATCTGTATGGAGTCCTAAAAAAACTCTCAATCTTGAACTACTTGAACTTAAGGAACTGGATGAACTAGTAATTAAAGTTCTTCACCATTTCCTTGGCGTAGTATGACATTATGTTTCTAAATTACCCTAACAAATATTTCAAAATGAACATGATGAATGCATCGTTTATTCTCTTATAGTTTTCCTTGAAGTTCCTATCTTGCAGTTGTGGGTAGCATTCGTAAACAATAGTTTCATCTAGGATTTTCCCCAAATTACCCTTGCAAGTCAAGCCTCTATACGGGAAGTTAGCAGCAAGCGCATACACAATGTAAGAGGTCATATAAAATTCCCAGGTCTTCTTGACATGCTCATACTAATGATGGATATTGTCACTGATTATTTTGGCCTAGTGGAACTTGGCTTCCCCCTCAATATTTCCTTGATCAAATACCACATCCACTCTTTGAAGAGGTTGGGGGTGGGAAGACTCGCAATCCTACTCAATAACGTTACCAAATCATTGACCTCTTCCAATAAGTCACTTCTGTATAGATTCTTGGGAAGCTTTCTTGCACTTGGCCAATGAATTTACAACCATTTCTTGTTTATCAATTGGGAAAAATTCAAGGGGACTCCCTTCCAGATATTAAGGGCATATTCCTTTTCAGTCACCTCTGTTTGTGGGAACTCGGGAATCTTGAAAACATGTGCAATAGATGAGGGTGATAAATCAACCACCACACATCCCTCCAAAGTGATGATTAATTGGGAGCCTTATGATAAATTCTCTGTAATCGTGGATAAGCTCAGGGCTGATAAGGGAAGGTGGGAAAATAATGCATATGCAATCCCACTTTTTTTAATCTTCCTTTCCATGTTGATCTTAGGGTTGACTAGGACACGCTCTTTGAATTCATCAATATTAACATGCCCGAGGTCAATTTTTGATAGCTTATCCCAAACTGAAACAATATTGGAGGTGACCTCCACACCATGAAACTCGTACTTCATTTTTGCTTTCTCTTTTTCGATTTTTATTGTCATCTTGCTCTTTCCCACTTTCTCATCTTTTTCCATAAAACCTGCAAGAATGGCATGTAATCAGTTGAATTCATTAATTGAGAAGATAAAGTGTTAGTACCATGCAAAATCATGTCATTAAAGCCCAAAATCACCATAAATGCATCAAATACTAGAAAGGAATCATTAAATTTGGAATTTTGGAACAATTTCTAGCCATTTGTGGGTTTTACCATTTTGTTGGCCAGCGAGTTGCAGATGCCACTAGGTTGTGGGGATGAGGAATGCAAAATTCATCAGTAACGACACCAATGAAATGACGTTATACAAATGGAATCCTGGAAAGAATTTTTTGCAATGATTAAAAACTTAGTAATTTCAATGTGGATGCAATTTGACATGTGGTAAAAGGTATATGCAAAGTCATTTAAGCCTCGACACTTAGAAATTTATTGATTTATCACATTATGGAAGAACTTGATGCGAAAGCCAGTGGAGAATACGATAAAAAGTGACATGAGTAGTATGGCATTTTGCAAGAGGTTTCCCGCATCCAAATTTTTGTGATGAAAAAACTTAGTGATTTCAAGTTTAAACTCATTTGAAGCACGTGGGTGAAAACAATTGCTAAAGGTTTGCTTTGGAAGTTCATCGTTGGATCACTTGGATGAATGTGGGAATCAGCCATGCGGAAGCCACAAGGGTGGAAGCTGATAAATTTTATGTCATAAAATGGCTTAGTGGAAGCGACTTTCTGCATATAGCTTCCCACATCTAAATTTCCATGAAGTGAAAAGACTTAGAAAATTTCAAATTGAACTCATTTAAGCACATAACTCATTTAAACACATGGGTGAAATGATGACATCAAGGGCTTGTGAATTGGACTCATTAGGACCAATTTTGATAAATGCATAACATTTGAGTTTGGAAGCCAAGGGGTGCAGATACCGAAAGAGGTCTATGCCATAAAATGGCCTAATACGAGTGGCTTTCCGCATTTGGCCTTCTGCGTGCAATTTCCCGCAAACGCCTTAAGACTTCATCATTTTTAGGTTCAAATGCTTTTAACACATGGATAAATTTTCAATGCTTAAGTTTGTGGTTTTGTAGGAATCTTCAAGGTGGAAACCTTGACGGGTCAAGCTAATTCTCTAGCGCAACCACGATGGAAACCCACATCAGACTTTTCATAAGGTGCAGGTTTGCACAATGTAGGAGCCATTGCTTCTTGTGCCAACATTTGGCACATCCACAATAGACTTCCACACGAGAAGTTTCACTCGAGGGTTTTAAACTTAAATTTTAATATTTTCAAATTTTCAAAAACCTTTAACGAATATTCAAGCAAAAAATGAAGGTGAATCATACCTGATGGATATGCAAACTGAAGGTAAAAACTTGCAACAAATCTAAGCTCAAAAATCACCAAAATCTATGGTAAGAGAAAGAAAGAGCATAAAGAACTCGTCCAAACTTAAAATGCATAGGGTGAAAGTGATTTGCGATTGAGCCCCTGTTTATAGACTTCACCACATTAAATGTAGTTTGGTACTTCGAGTTTTGTGACAAATTTTTGCATATGACTTCCTACAAGTGGATTTTTGCATGGAAATTCCCACAACCAGCCAAAAAGACTCCAACATCTACACAGTGACCTCTTGCAAGGAATTTTCTACAACATGACTTTAGCAAAGGAGACTTAGGCATATTTTCAAGAGACATCAAAATCTTAAAGGAAAAATTGAGCCAAAGGCACAAAAGAAAAGGTGAAAGAAAAACCAAACGAGCACGGACAAGACTAGCAAAAAAGCTAAAAAGGAAAAAGAGGGGGTCCCTACTTTTAGCAAGGTGGGTGTGCAAAATGCACAACAAATGATGACTCTGTTGGGAAATGGTCTTGAATGTTTCAAGGATAAGAATTCATCTAGAACCTAGAATCTCTAGTTTCATAGACCAGAATCAAAGCTTCACAAGGCAATTCAAGCTTAAGGGGGAAACAAAATCATTAGTTCAATCCATTCATGGTATATCTCAAATCCACAAGTACGTGTGTGCTTCATGATTTCATTCATTTTTCTTAAGATACCTAGAGGTAAGAGATCAATCAACCAAGATAGGCTACATAGATAGTCCAACTCCAAAAGTAACCTAGACATTGCATTGCTACTAGTCGGGCATTTTATAGCCCTGACGAGGTTATTGCTACAATCCATATGAAATTTGCTCTATTGCTAGTTAGGAATCCATAACCCTAAAAGAGTTGTTCACACACCCATACAACTACTTATTAGATATTTATTTTTCATTTTTTGACCACTTTGTAGGCTAATAAGCAATAAAGCTTCTTTTGGGTTTGGAGATTGTAGTGGTCACTCAAGCAGATTTTAGGATTTTTCACCTGTCAAAGCTTCATGATAACTACCTTATAGCCTTCCAAGAACATTTAAGATGTGTAATTTGTGAGGACCAAGATAGGTGTAAAAATATTCAAACAATGATTTCTTTTTGGATCAAGCAAGAATTCAACTAATGAAACTCGACCATGGAGGCGAATAGACATTCCCAAATAACTTATAAAAACTTATTCAAGAAACATACATGAACATTCAGCAAAAGCCTCCCTTTGACTGTACAAAGCACTGTCGCGACATTAAAATAGGAAAACCAATCCGTAGTAAAACAAAAAAATAAGAGAAACCGAAAGCAAAATAACCTAAAGCAACCTAACCTACAACAAACCATCTAAACTATGTACAAGGATAAGCTATAATAGATCAAGCAAGGAAATAGTGCTTCAAATATTGCCCATTGACGAGCAACAAGACATCTTCTCCCGTGAGAGTCTTCAAACAAAAAATATTATCTCACAAAATTTTATATCTAAAAGGGTCCAAGCCAAAGCTTGTCAAATTTACCATGTTCCCCCTTTCTTTCATGAGCCTTATCCCAATACAAAACCAAGTCAGAGATCCTAAAGGCCTTAACTTTTGCACGCTGATCAAACTATCATTTTACAATACCCTGATGCTTAGAAAAATTCACAATGGCTTCATCCTATTTCTCCTCCAGATGGAGAAGCTCAACAAGATAGGCTTCCATCCTTTCCCCTTCATCATAATAATTAGTAATTAATTGCAAAGTGGGGATCCTCAACTGAATAGGAAAGATGGGTTCCTGATCGTAGACCAAATGGTATGGAGAGGTTCCATAAGCAGCCTTTTCACGAGTGCGATCTGCCCATAGAGAAAACCATAACTGGGTGTGCCAATCCTTGGGGTTCTTGTCTGGCAACTTACAAATAATAGTAGCAAGTTCTTATTTTTTGATTCAACCAACCCATTCCCTTGTGGCTAATAGTTTGAGGCAAACTTCAATGTGATACCATAATCAAAAGCCCACCCAAAGAACTTTAAGGATGAAAATGATGGACCATTAGCACATACTAATGCAAAGGGGCACCCAAAATGAGAACCAATGTAATCCTAAAGAAATTTAATAACAACATCAATGGTACATTGCTTGCAATGAATTGCTTCTATCCATCTAGTGCAATAACTAGTAGCGATCAAAATATACTTGTGGCCAACAAAAGATGGAGTGATCATACAAATGAAATACAGTCCCTGTTGTGTGAAGGGATGCACCTCAACTATGGGTTGCAATGGAAAAGTAGCATGTTTCTCTTTGTTGGAAGCAATCTGACATGTGTGACAAGCATGTACATATGCATGCACATCTTTGAATAATTTTGGCCAATAATATCCAGCCTGGAGGATTTGATTTGCAATTGAAGGAGCTGAACCATGGCCAGTCCCAAACTTGTCATGGAATTCTTTCATCACTCGTACTGCCTCTTCCTTCCCAAGACATCGAAGGTAAATACCTTCATGATTCTTCTTATAGAGTATGGCTCCTTTCATCATGTAGTTGCTACTTTTCAAATGCAAGGCACGTCTTTGTACAACATTAAGATGCGATGGACATTTTTTATTCAACAAATAGTATACAATGTCATTGTACCAATCATCAGGGGAAACATCTTCAAGATTATACTGGTGTGCAGTGAGTTCCATATCAACTTCAGCCATAATATGAGTGAGAGCTTGTCCCATAACTAACTTCATGGGTTGGATTTCCATGTTGTACTCTTGCAGCATCATTACCCATTTTTCTTATCTTTCACCCAATTCAATCTGCATCAAAAAAATCTTAACAACTAGGTCTAGAACAATTGCAAACACCTTATTCCTTAGAATATAGTGCCTAAGCTTTTTGATGCCATGAACCAATGCATAGGCCTATTTTTCAATACTCAAATAACGTAGCTCAACATCCTTAAGTGGAGCACTCATGAAAGCAATTGGATGCTCATCTCTGTGATCTTTCTTTTGTGTCAACATGATTGCACATGAGTGTTTTGAAGCAAAGGAATAGATATAGAATGTCTTCATATAATCAGGGCTAACCAAGACTAGAGCCTCAACAATCACCCATTTTATCTCCTCAAAATATTTCTTTTCTTCAAGTGTCCATTCCACTTTGGCATCATGTTTCAACATTTCATTTAGGGGCTTCACTATCTAAGCAAAACTAGTTATAAACTTCCTTATGAAATTGATTTTGCCGAAGAAGGATTTCATTTCTTTCTTGCTTGTCGACGACTAGAACTTCAATATATCCTGAATATGCTTGAGATCAACTGATATTCCCATTTTTGAAACTACATGACCAATTAACTTTCCCTCTTTTACTCGAAAGATGCACTTCTTTGGATTGAGCAAGATACCAAATTCTCTACACTTCTAGAATACTTTGCATAAGTTTGAAATGTGATCACATCTCTTCTTAGAGAACACAGTCAGATCATCCATGTAGATAATAATACACTTTCCGATCATTTCCTTGAATGTGATATCCATTTCCTACTAAAATTTTTCCCCAACATTAATCAAAACGAATGACATTCATTTGTATGCAAAAGTTCCCCATTTTGTAGTGAATGTCGTTTTATGCATATCTTCATATTAAACCATAACTTAATTGTATCCTAAGTATCCATAGAGGAAGGACATCATCTAAGAACCATTGACAATCTGAAAAACCTCATCCAATAATAGCACCAAATAATTATCTTTTTCTAATACACGATTCAGATTACAAAAGTCTACGAACAAATGGATCTCACCATTCTTACAAACTGGCACCAAATTTGTAACCCATGTTGAATATCTCATAGGGAATACGATGTGAGCTAATAGCAATTTCTGCACTTCTTTATATATGACAAGTTCAAGTGGTGTATTGAGAGGTCATTTCCTTTTTCTAAACAGCTTCACATTAACCTTGAGTGGGATTGTAAGTGTGATAATTGAAGTGTCATATTTCTTAAGATCCTCGTAACTCCATGAAATAATATCTTGATATACCTGTAACACATCAATTATTCCTTTCCTCTCATCTGGGGTACAAACCTTACCAACAAAGATGTTCTTTACATTTTTCACGATACCCATGCTATGTGTATCACATTGGTTGTCAGCAAACTCTTTCCTTGTTTTCTAGTTTTGATCCCGTATCTGATCGAAGTTGAATATCCTCTCAATTGCACCATACCCATTAGAATCATATTCGTCTTCAAGTTGATGACCCCTTCTATGTCCAATTTTTCCTCCTTGGGTTCCACTTCATCAATAATATGGGAAGCAAAAACATCAAAACTAGTTATAAAGTCCATTATATGCTTGTCATCCTCAAAAACTTGAAAGTTGGTAATGTTATCAGGAATTTATGGCATAGGAGTGAGTTCCACTATGAAATTCTTCAGCCTAGATAATGATAGAGGCTGCAAGGTGTTAGCTATCTGGGCTAACGCATCAACAGTTTGGTTCTTATTGCAAGGAATTAATTGAATATTAAATGCATCAATCCTTATATCAGATCCCAAACTCTATTCCTATAATTGGTCATCCTTCTATCGTGGCATGGGTTATGCTTCCTAACCTACTTTATAACTAGCTCAAAATCACCAAATACTTATAACTCCTTTGCCTTCTTTTGTAATTCCATTAAAAAATCATGAACTAATGCTTCATATTTTGCTATGTTTTTAGTGCAATAAAATTGTAGCCTATGTGTTGCAAAGGTCTTAACAGTTGGGCTGATTAATTTGAAGCCAACACTGGCTCCTTGTTTTGATTTGGACCCATCAAGGCATAAATTCTAGAACTTGGTTGGGTGCATACCCTTTTGACTAGTGGAGAATAATTTATTCTCTGGCATAGGATTTGGTTATCGATTACTCTATTGTTCAGGTACCTACTCTTTTTGAATTTTTTGATCTTCAGGCTTAGCACCAACTTGACTGATCTAGTTTTTTATCTCCTCTATAGTGGATTAATAGAGAAAACATTCAAATTTTGAATGAGAAGCATCATGTATTCTACACCAGTAAGGTAGCAACAGATCCTTGAAGTCTACCTTACTCCCAAGGCTAATATGATCTTGTACGTGCACTTCATGAATTCCTCAAAACCTTCTAACAATCCAATGTCATCGTCAGTCTAAGGGTCCTCATCATCAGATTCAACAATCACTTCGGTATTGTTGGGAATCTAAGTTAAATCTATGGGTGCATCATGTGGCATCAATACCTCTTCTTCTTCATCCCCATCTGCAATTTCCACCGAAATGTAATTTTCCCAAATCATTCTATGAAAACAACACTTCATTTGGCTTATTGTATGCAGTGATCAAGTACTTCATTATAGGTTCTTTCTCTATGCAAATCAAATTTGGAATTCCTCTCCAAGGCAACCACATGTGTGAATGATCAATGGAGGTATAGCCATTGAGTTTCCTTGTAAAATACCTACCCAAGATTAGGCCATATGCATCAAGAATATCTGCTACCTGAATGTCAATTATATGTTGGACTCTCAGATCCAATGCCACTTGCATAGGGGTCCTACTCAATTCTCCAAACACACTTACCTCTATCTTATCTAATTGTGTGACCTTTCATCATGAGGGAGTGGGAGTAATTCCCAAAGCCTTACATACTGAAAAGGGCATGATATTTGTGGAAGCTCCTGAATCTAAAAAATAGTTGTGCAAATTCTTTCCAAATAGATGAATAGTCAGCAAGAAAGGAGGTGCCTCATGCTTCCCTTAAAAAAAGCTTTCTAGGGTATCTGCTTGGGAGACTTGATCCTTCTCCTTCTCCTTCTCTTTTCCCTTGTATTTTTTTTATCCTTTCCTTGATCTTTACCCATAACTTGTCTAAGTAATGGTTCATTTTTAGTAGTATTGAATGAAACTTTATTTGCAGTTTCATCTTGTGAATATTTTGGTTATGCAGTTCCATTTAGTGATCTAAAGAATGCATTCCTAATTGTAGGTACTCTTAATAACTCAAATTCAGAAAGACCAACATTTACCTTCTTTAGTTCTTTTGCCACATACTCTCCCATTTGATCAAATTCAGCCTCATATTGTCCGTCTTTAGTGAGATACTTAGTTGATACCTAAGGAAAAGAAGGATTGTTACTTGCATTTGCATTAGGAGGTATGTTGAAGTTTTTTGGTGGTAAGGAAATAGTAAAGGGGCCACCAACTTGCCTATTTTGTAGGTTGTAAGGTGTCAACACTGATGGAACATATGAACTTCATCTTCCTTTTGATCTTCCTCATCTCTAGGACCATTGTCACCCGTATCGAACAGCTGAGAGAGAGTCTCCTCATTACACACATCTTCTACTTTGGCGTCACTTTCTACAGACTCTTCTTTAGACTCATTATCTTTTTTTTGAGGAAAAGGAGCATGATTTATCATAATTATTGAATCATAAGGTTCTGAGGGTACATTCTCACATTTGGTTGAAATATCATTTCCTTTCGCATTCTATACCTCCATCTAAAAAATGGTGGCAATAGTTTGAAATTTTGTACATTCAAGTTCAAAATGTTTGTTAGTGATGTGGATTTTGCACCACCCAGACAATGTAACTTCTGCCAAGTACACCCTTCCAAATGATTTTTCTTAGTTTTTTTGTGGATCAAGTTGTGTAGGGACTCCTCCATTGTTGGGTCTAGTGTTCCATGTTCTATTTTGTCTCTTCCCTTGCTTTCGTTCAAAATTATGTCATGAACTTTGGCCTAGATCATGACCATAATTGGCTTGAAGATTCTTCTATGAAGCTTGTAGCTAATTGTTTTTATTTTTGAGGTACGTAACCTCAGTAGATAGCTTCTTAACTTGCTCAACCAAATCATCTATTTTCTCCTTTTCTATCATAGTTTGAGCTGGAACAAAATTCAAGATACACAGGGTGTTTTACAGAAGAGTTCTACAAATAAGGGGGTGTAAGAGAGGGGGACCACTGCTTGCAAGACCCCAGGTCACGGAGGGTCAAGATGCGAGAGGCTTCCCTAACTTACCTCAGCTAAGTGCAATGTTTAGGGTATGTAAGGAAAGGGTAGCGAGGACCGTACGGCCTCTCAGCTACTCAACAGGCCCAAAATGCAGAAAGAGGCTAAGTGAGCTGGTTTCTAGGCTTAACACTTCATCTCGGAAAGCTCTCTATCTAAGGAAAGAAGTGTGGACTTTGGACGGCAGCGCAGCGCGCTAGCCTCTCGAAAGCACGTTTAGTCTATACGGCCAAACAACGTCAAAGATAAGGTCAAGTCACTAAAAACTAGCTAATGCCCAGCAAGCTAACTAAAGGGCCAAAATGACATATCTAAGTAAAATAAATAATCTCTAATATTGTAAAGTAAATAAGCAAGAGTGATAAAGGTGAGGATAATCTCACCAATGAATTCGTTTTCTAGTTGATCCTCCGAGAGCTCACACACCTACACACAACAAGAGAGAGAATGTTGGGTGGTTGTATAGGGGCATGCCTCAGTTAGACCCCCGTTTAGGTGTTTCCACCTCGACGGAAAACCAAAGGAAAAGAGATAAAGAAGTGATGAATACACGAGCACTACAAAAACAATACTATGCTACTCAACCAAGTGATAGAGAAGAGGAGAGGGAAGTTTACTACCTCCACCAAGAGCACTCAAGGCTACTTGGGGGAGAAATGAGAGGAACTCAAGCCTCTTTTGCAATGGCATGGTCCCAAACGTGCTCTACCAAAGTGATGGAGTGTGATATTGCTGCAATGTAATGCCTGGAATGCTTGGAAGTGAATGAAAATGAGCTTGTGAGAGTGAGAGTGTGAGAGCTTGATGTGTTCAAGATTTCTTCCAACCTCCAAATGCAAGTTCAAAGACTGATTATGAAGGAATGAGAAAGAAAACGACCATATTCGGGTCAGGTGGCCGAAGGAGGCGTTACAACTTCGCTGCCAATGGGAAGAGTAACACCTCTACTGGCTCAGCCACAGGAATCTGCCAGGGACGTAAGCACCCTGCGCAGACATCTATGCATTGTGCGGGCGTCCCCGATAGAAACACCTCCACTGACACACAAAACAAGCACCAAGTGGACTTCCATCAGTGAGCTTAAGTAATTTTAAGTCTCTGACTTAGGTTTTCTAAAGTGTCTATAGGCAAAAGGGGGAATTGGGCCTAGGGTGAAAATTTTCTCTTATACAGGGGGCACTTCAAAATTTTGCAAGTAAAATGGTATATTGGAATTTTGTAAATAGGTTGGTAGATTGGAGTTATACAAATAACTAGGAATCGATGGAGCTTGATTCAATGGAGGGCTTGGGTGCAACACTATTAATGGAAATTGAGGAACTTGATTCATTAGAGGAGTATGATTAGCTAAAGCTTGATTCAATCCCTAAATTTATCCAGAATTTGTAGTTGGGCTTCATGAAGGAAGGGTACCTATTAAATGCTATCCTAAATTAGCACTTTCCTTGACTTCTTATGCATATGTGGCTACTAAGTCCCATGGGGTTGGGTTGGCTCTTTTTACCAAAGTTGGGGTGAGGCAATCCAAAGCCTCACAATACATTAACTTAGTTGTAGCATCATCGATAGTATAAGGAGTCTACAACCTGGTATAGGCCCGATGAAATCTATTATTGAAGGTACTTCTAGGTTCACCTATTTCTCTCTTAATGGATAGAAACTATTTGTATAACTTAGAAGGGCTTATTGGGACTATGTATTTCTATAGAAAAGCATTCTTCATAGCATCCCAATCTGAGATTGACCTAGTAGGAAAATGAATATACCAATAAAAACTTCTTCCCCTAATGAGTATTGAAAAATCCTACATGCAACATCCTGGTGTTCAATTGCCCTATCCTTAAGGGTTGTCTCAAATATTTTTATGTGTTATTTTGCAATCCTGTTAGGGTCATTGGTGAAGAAATTAGAATAGAAGCCTTCAATGTTCTTTGGAATTTTGTGAGTCATTGAATGCCAAGGGTCATGGGTCGTTTTCCAACCAAGCCATTGGTGGAGGTGGGTGTGGTAATGGATAAGGTATAACAATCTGAGTATGATCTGTAGATGGAGATGAAGAAGTGGATGATGTGGAAGATGGGGAAGGTGGAGTTGGAGGTCGAATGGGTATGGCAAGTAGTATTGAGGATGAACTTTCCCCTTTCTTTGCTCTCCTAGCCCGTGTAGGGGTCTTTATCTCTTGAAACTCTCCCTTATCAGGTGTATATCTGAGTACTCTATAGAATCTTTAAGGAGAGAATGACCCTATATACTCCAGCTTTGTTCAAACAACCCTCCTTTTAGAACCAATTATGTTGATGAGTTTTTTAGCACTGCACAACACAGATGAAAAACAAGTGTTCTATCTCTCTTGAAAGGTGATTCTCTTCATAAAACTTCAGAAAATAACCCCAATGTTTATAAAGTTAGGTCTTGATAATGCATAAAATAGATCTATGATGATGTGATTTGTTGGTAATCACACATATTTATAGTTTACAAGGTTAGAATCTTATGGATTGCAATGAGGGTTTCAAGAAGTCTAAAGACTAGTAAAACCCTTGTTGGTTTTTAGAACAACAGTTTGAAAACAACCTTTTATCATCAAATATAATAGCTTGAGTGATGTTGGAATCCTATACTAACATAGATTTATAAAGAAATAGAAAAATATTTAAGAGTTTAGCAAGAGATTCTAAGTCTAAAACCTAATGATAGATACAAAAATGGCTAATGATTTAGATAGACAAACTCCCAATAGACCAATTCCTGCTTAACTAGAACCAAGTTCACAATATCACAAGAAGAGTGTAATCTTCTAAGGTGATCTTCAGTTTTGCAGACTGTAACATTCATACACAAGTGCATAAACATACATAGTTGAACTTGAGAACATAGAATGAGCTCAGACTTAACCTTGTAAAGTAACTTACAATTAGAAAATTATGAAAGATATGAGCAAGAAGTTCATCAAATATCCTAACACTTTGTCATTAATGAAACTGAACGTCAACTAAGAATTATGAAATTAAAACAGAAAGATAGAATCATGCATACATTTAGAGAACACAAGGAATTCACCAATACTCCAATGCCTTCACTTCTATTACTTCAAAATTCCTTGTACAACTATTCATCACTCCCTTTGCAAATGAGAGGAAGCTGCTATTTATAGGTTTTACAATATGAATCAATGGCCAAGATTAAATTACATTCAATGGCCCATATTTGCTACCTTTTAGGGTTTGAATATATTAAATGTATTTACAATATTCTCCAATATAAAAATAGTTCACATGTGAACCTAGGAGAATGTAAAATCTTCCTCTCCTATTTTATATTCTAGAAATATCCTACAAAGTCCCCAAAATCTAGATGCACGCACTTTGAGGCAACTACTTTTTTCTTGTAGCTGGAAATTATAGAAATTTATCTTCTATCAAAATATTTCAATCTTCTTTCTTCTTTACAACATATTTTACAAAATTAATCAAAGCTTTTGAAAGTGGCTCCCGAGGAGGTAGCTAAGCTTTACTAATTTTGAAGGTTATGGCCTTGTATTCATCCATTAATTTTGCATGTAGGTCTACACATGAGCTTCTTCTCTACACCATCGGTTCATACCTAGTAAACACACGAGAAGCAAAATCCAAAAAGTATCCTAGCATATTATCTGCAACTCCTTTCTCTATCTTGTTTCTCCGGGATTGCTTCATTAGCACAACATCCAAAATTATTGCAAATATTTCTACACCAGTTAGAAGCTCCAAAATTTCATCACAATCGGCCATAGAATCAATGATACTTTCCTCAATTATCTGTAAATCAGTTAACACCTTGGCCAAGATTTCCCTATGAAAGTTGATGGTAAATAGCCATACCTCAAGATCCTTCAAATACTCTTTTGTCAAAATTTGTTCCTACACCAAAATTTCCTCAAACGAACCCTTAATCATGTGCAACTTCATACATGTTATGTTGTAATAGCCGAGAAATGCTTTACACTCTTCAATCTCATTCTCAACTTTCGCTCTCAAAATTAGGAAGTGATTGTGCATCTCCACTCCAATATGTACAACCTTATCGCCGATAGCAACCACTCACTTAATCCAATCAAAAGTGGACTTAGTCCAACTCCTCATTTGTTCCATTTTACACTTCCTCCTTTGACAAAATTGTTGGAGCAGGAGACTCTGTTGGCTTTTCCTCGCTTGTTTCAACCAATTGTTGAATGAAGGCTAACAACTCAACCACTTATTCCTTTAGCTCTTTCATCATCGCCTGGTCTTTATCCATTTGATTCAAGATGTTGGATACAGACCCTTGGAATTCATCAATTTCTTGTGCTCTAGTGGTTGGCCCAATATTCACTGATGTTACCTAATAATCAACAATTGAGACGGTGGCTTCATCCTTATCCACTGTTGGAGTGGAAACGTAAATAGTACGTAAGCCCAAGTCATCGATCATGATATGTGATCTCACCTTAACTTTCTTCTTCTCCTTGGGATTTTGTCCTGCACGAGCCAAGATTGCTTCTAGATGTGCCTTTGGGTCACATACTATTGGAGCTTTATCTTTTAACTATTGCTACAACCAAGATGGAGCTTGTGCTTGCTCAAAAGAATATACTTTATCTTTCTTCCCCTCTTGTTGTATTTCATTTTCATTGTCAGGGACTTCCTCAGTGATCTTCATTTCTTCCCTGATTCTATAACTTTCTCTTTATTAGTAGATTCAATATCTACTTCATTTTCCTTCTCTTCTTTCTCTTTTTCTTTTTCAGGAAGTTCTTTTTCTTGCTCTTCATTTTGTTCTTTATCCTCTTCTTTTTCTTCCTCTGACATCTCCTCATTAAGCTACTCCTCAAAGGTCATGCTCAGCTCTCCCTTTTTTGGAATCTGTTCTCCCTCATGCTTAGAAGCTTCTTCATCGGGCTTTGTGATCTTAAGACCTTCCTCGGGCTCTTCAAAGTACTCTTCTCACTCCATTCCAATGGATTCCTCACCCACACCTACTAATTCCTCCATTTGTTCCTTCTCTTTTTGATGCATCTCTTCCCATATTTTCTCAGTATTCTCCATCTTTGGCGGTCCCATGGGAGGAGGAGCGGGAAAAGTGTCAGTAAGTTGGGACATGAGGAGTCTTTCCTCAATAGACAGTAATGTCTCAGATAACCCTTGGGGCATGTTTTGTAAATAGGCCACGAAGCACTGTGGTAGGGTGGTTGGTATAGGGGGAACCAAAGGAATAGTGGGTGGAAAAACAAGGTGGGTTGTGAAATTGGAAGTGAGGAGGAATATGGAGAAGAGGATGTGGATGAAGAGGAAACAACCACAATCACAGAAGTAGTTGGAGTAGTAAATGGTAGGTGGACGGAGATTTCCATAGTAGGTGGAGAGGAAATGGGAGGTGGAAGCAAAGCAGAAGCCGATGGAAGTGGTGTGGTGGACGGCAGTGGTGAATGGGGATGAATTGATGATTGTGCTTGGACATTCTCCACGTTCTTCTTGGGAGGAGAAGGCTCTTACTTAATTGTCTCCAAAATGAATGTTCCAACCTTCTTTACCTTCTATTTTGGTCATCGTCCTTTTGCAACCTTTCTTTGGTATACCCGAGGATTTTTAGTCAACTACCTCTCTGTTGTGTCCTTCCTCTTGCGAGAACGGGGAGGGGGAGAAGTTTCCTCCTTGCTTGATGAACTTTTTTTAGATTAATCCTCTATTTTACCTCACTCGTCACTCTCTAAGGCCTTTTCTTGTTCCCACTCTCCAAAGGTGAGCTCTACTCCTTGTTGTTCTAACTGTGCAACTTGGTCATCTAGCCATTTCTTTGCTCTTTACAACAATGAGCGAGTGACAACATCAACGCCAATCTCTTCTTCCTTTTTCCAATCAATTAGTGGCACCGAAGCCTTGGCTATTTTCTCAAACGTTTCCTCATCCAACCTTTTATCATCATCCTCCACTTGATCAAGTATTGTTTAGATGTCCAAGGTTTGGATGAGCTTCAAAGGCATCCTCATATACAGCCTCTTCCTGACCTCCTAATGATTTTTGCAATTAGCCTAGAAGTATTCTACATGAGGCTTATGTGTGTGTTTCCTTTTGACCTATTTCTTCAGCTTTCCCTGGGGATCAATACCTCCCAATGCAGTGTGGAAAACAAATCCATAGTCCTGGATTTCCTTATCTGAATTTTCTGCTGAAATTGTTGTTGGACATGAATACATACCTTTCCCAAGAATCATGGGATAAGGTACACCCACCCTATGCTTTGATTGCAGCAATTGATGTGTGGTGCACAGTTGTTGTGTAAGCTCCAACAAGACGATCTTGTCAATCAAATACCTTGGCAATTTGTATGGAGTCCCAAAAAAACCCTTAATCCTAAAGTATGTGAACTTGGGGAACTAAATGAACCAATAACCGAAGTTCTTTACCATTTCCTTGGCACAATATGACATTTTGTTCCTGAATTCCCTTGACAAAGATTTCAGAATGAACATGATGATTGCATCGTTTACTCTCTTGTAGTTTTCCTTAAATTTCCTATATTGCAGTTGTGGGTAGCATTCGTAAACAATAATTTCATCTAGGCCCATCCCCAAATTATCCCTACAAGTCAAGCCTCTATATGAGAAGTTAGCAACAAGCACATACACAATGTAAGAGGTCATATAAAATTCCCAGGTCTTCTTGACATGCTCATACTAACGATGGATATTGTCACTGATTATCTTGGCTCAATGGAACTTGGTTTTCCCCCGATTTCCTCGATGAAATACCACATCCACTCTTCGAAGAGGCTAGAGGTGGCAAGCCCTGTGATCCTACTCAGTAATGTTACCAAACCATTGACCTCTTCCACGAAGCCACTTATGTATAGCTTCTTGGGAAGCTTTCATGCACTTGGTTGAGGAGTTTCCATCCATTTCTTATTTATCACTTGGGCATAATTCAAGGGGCCTGCCTTCCAAATATTAAGGACATATTCCTTTTAAGTCACCTCCATTTGTGAGAACTCAAGAATCCTAAAAGCACGTGCAATAGATGAGGGTGATAAATCAGCTACCACACGTCCCTCTGAAGTGATGATTTGTTGGGAATCCTTATGATAAAATTATTTGCATTTGTGGATGATCTCAAGGTTGATCAGAGCAAGTGGGAAACCTGTTGCATGTGCAATCCAGCTTTTTTGAATCTTCCTTCCCATGTCGATCTTAGGTTTGGCTAGGACACACTCTTTGAATTCATCAATATTAACATGCCCGAGGTCAATGTGTGATAGCTTATCCCAATCTGAAAAGATTTTGGATGTGACCTCCACACCATGAAACTCGTTACTTATCCAAACTTATCCAAACCTAAAATGTGTAGGGTGAAAATGATTTGTGACTGAGCCCTTATTCATAGATTTCACTACATTAAATGGAGGTTGGTATCTTGGGTTCTATGAAAACCCTAAAATACGGAGACTCGCGGTGCGGATGCCAAGGGAATGCGGAGATGAGGGTTACTTACGTTGTTGATGTGTATGCCACCCTAATGCGGGGATAAGAAATGTGAATTCGAGGGCCACGACATTGTCTTGATGGATTTTTGCATATGGCTTACTGCAAGCGGATTTCTGATTTCTGCATGGAAATTCCTGCAACCGGCCAAAAAGATTGGCATTCGTACGGTGGCCTCCTGCAAGGAATTTTCCGCAACATGACTTCAACAAAGGCAACTTAGGTAGATTTTCAATATTTTTAGGAGACATCCAAATTTCAAAGGAAAATTTGAGCCAAAGGCCCAAAAGCGAAGGTGAAAGAAAAACCAAATAAGCACGAACAAGACTGACACAAAAGTGAAAAAAAGCAAAAGAGGGGGTCCTTTCTTTTAGCAGGGTGGGTGTGCAAAATACACAACACCTACATTACATTAACACCTATTACACCACCACATGGTGTGGAGTTTTATCAATGGTTGATCTTGTGAATCCATATCACGTTTCCACATCAAATGGAGTAATTTCCTATCACTTTCCATATAGTTATAATCATCTGTATATTTTATTTTATTATTTTTACTAGACAGTAGAAGTTGTTGGTTTCTCCATCTTATCTCCTAAATCTCTCTAAATATTAGTTATATCTTGTAGTTGATAAAATCAAGTAGTAAGCCAATGAATAGGGAAATCAATTCCCTCTACACTTTAGGATCTGCTAACCTAGGTAGGTATCCCTTTTAGTAGTATCAAGAGATGGTGAGCGAATTCAATTGGATATTATCTTAGCATATTATTATTTTAGGATATTATTTTAGACATTGCTTTAGATTTTTATTTTAAAATTTAGTTATGGGTTTTGAGAGAAATTAATCTATCTAGATCGGTGCTTTAACAGGGCTGTAGAGTCATATGATCATGCAAAATTATCCTCATAACAACTAAACACATTTTAATGGATAATTAGACATCATTTCCTTACAAAGATGTATCCTACAAATGGATTTCAACATAATTGTACTCAATAATCTCTATGCAACACAACATTCTTAGTATTTGGTGAAAGTAATTAATCCATTACTTGAACAGAAGCAAACAAAAGACTCAAAGAACAAATATGTGATGCAAAAATCAATAACCCTAGATCATTTAATTCAAAAGAAATCATGTATTACAACTTGGAGATAATTATGTTAAAGAATTTTCTTTATACATTTCAATTAAAATGAACTTTTTGTTATAGCGAATTTCATGTCCAAACCTTCCTCTACGCCCTACTGCATACTTGACATTCTATACTAATGTCCACCCCAAATTAAATTTCCCTAAATCCTTTACAATAAGGTGCATACCCCTTTAAATAGGAAAATAGAGCATGTGGGCTCATTAGCCAAGTCACATGTGTCACATGTTACATTTGACACCTACACTCTTGTTGGAATAGAATAGGTACAACAACTTGTTACAAAAAATACTCCTTTTGCACTTTGAACCAAAATTGGATGAGGCTATTGAAATACCAAACATGAAGCTAAGATGGTTGATGAAGACAAAATTGAAACTAGATTATTTGATGTCGCTCCAAAATTAAGATGTAGACCAAAACCATCATTTGACAAGTCATTGTAGCAATCAGGCTATTGATGTGTAAACATGATGACCAATTGAAATCTTGATTTACATTTATTTATTATACATCTCAAACCAAGAAGCATAAACCTCCTCTAAGGGCCATTGAAACTCTTAACATTTTAGCAATTTTTATAGTGTGAGCATTATACTTGGAACCTAGAACCGTCTTGGCCTCCTTGTTGAAGTTATCTAGGATTAACTCCCAATTTACTAGCTCATCCAAAGTATTATTTAACAATGTTGAATCTAGATCTCCATTAACACATATGAATGAGCATAATGATGGTACAATAGTTCCAAATTCACCCTTCCATTGATCAAAGGGATTGACTATTTTATTATTATCTAAAATTTTTGGCATTATTTCTTGCTCCAAAGTTTCAAATGATTTCAATTTATTCTTTAATTGATGCTCCAATCTAGATTGGTAAGTTAAAACTTCCCCTAATAATCCAACAACTTTATTATTATTTTTCAACACCTCAAGAACATTAATATCATACTTGGTTTGTTTGTATATTTCACTTATGGCTAACACTCTGGGGATCCAAGTATTAAAAATTTCCTTCAAGATCTGTTGATGTTGCATGTACTAGATATAATCAATTGTCCAAGATTTTTGGTATCATTCCTTGCTCCAAAGTTTCAAATGATTTCAATTTATTGTTTAATTGATGCTCCAATCTAGATTGGTAAGTTGAAACTTCTCCTAATAATCTAACATCTTTATTATTATTTTTCAACACCTTAGGAACATTAATATCATACTTGTTTTGTTTGCATATTTCACTTATGGCTAACACTCTAGGGATCCAAGTATTAAAAAATTTCTTCAAGCTCTATGTATGTTGCATGTACTAGATATAATCAATTCTTTAACTATTGTATCCACCCCATGAGTCATTCAACCTATGTATAATACATGATATTTTATGACCAATTAAGTCATCAACCATATTTATAATTTTTTTTCTCCTTTCTTTCTTAACTTCTCTCAATTGTTCCCTAAGCTCCTTTATTTTTAATGACAAGGTTTCCATGCCTTTGACAATTGTGTTGAATGAGTTGGATTGAGGAGTGGCTAGTGGTGCAAAAGTACTTTGTGGAGGTAGGAGAAATTACTGGACCTTATTGTATTCCTGTAATAACTTGATACAATCTTTTTGCAATTTGTCAAAAATTTCCTATAGCTTCATTGTTGCATCCTCACTAAATAATGTTGTGCTGACCAAGAAAGATGGTACTTGAGGGGTTTTGGTGTCAGAAAGCCTCTTAATTATGATATTCCAATTAGGTGTTTTTTTATGCTTGCCACTTGTGGCTTATTGGTATTTGGGTCAATTTCCCATATAGCTAGAGTTTCATACTTGGTACTAAACCATAAACCAAGATATGCTTGCTCTACTTGCTCTTCTATGGAAAATTCTTCCTCGTAATTTTCTCACCTCCTTATAGTATGATATATCCCAATCTGGAAATAAATTTAATCCACTTTATTGTTCTATTTTCTTGCCTTCCTCAAGAGTAATGTTATTTACTTGAAATTCAAGCTCCTGCAATACTTTCTTTGTCACCTCCTCCATTTCCTTAGGGTCTGCATCCCCTTTTTCCTTGTCAACTTCCTTGAAAATTATTCTCTTTTAATTTTCAACATAAAGTCCTCAAATTCTTTGGACCTTACAAATTGGTCATCTAATATGAATTGTGTGCATTCCAAAGCTCTAATATCATTAATTTTACCTCTTTGATGCAAGAGGCTTATAGCCAAGAGTGACCACATTATCCAACGTAACCTAGATTCTACTGATGGGATCATTAGTTTCATAATAAGCCCCTCGATAGTTAAGATCTTATTTCTTCCTTTGTTCTTCACCTTTCATTATTTCACTCTATTTTTCCTTGTTTATCTTTATCTCTTCATTTGTAATGCAATTCCTCACAACATCCTCCACCATAATAATTTTTTAGTAAAAATTAGATCTCCTAGAATTTACCCTAGTTTGATTAATAAAATGTTCAAGATCACAGTCTCCGTGAACATCCAAATTCATCCTATATTCTTGTAGGATTGGGTACAACAACTTTAATCCTTTATTGTGATTAAAGATTTGGAAAAGACAATGGAGGTAGGGAAGAAATAACCTTTCTTGTGATTCCGTGGGTGATGCTTTTCTATTTTATTTAGCTGCCATATAACCTCCAAGAAAACATTTTTTCTCGACACAGTTCTTCACAATATGTAAGGCCTCACAGGAGACCAATATACCCTTATTATTGGTGTGTTGGAGTGCAAGTACCAATCTCCCCAGTTATGTTAGATTCCTAAATTAGGTTGTCTCTTCTTGGGCCTTAAAAACCTCATGATTGCATCTAACAATCTATTTGTTTTGCAACAAAGTTTCCCAATATAGGTTGGACAAAGCACTCCTCAAAAACCACATAATTGGAGTTTTACCAGTGCATATCCCAAATGTATGTCTAGCATTGAACTGGCAATGGGATCTTTTTATCATCAAATAATATCAATTGCATGGGTTTATCCCAAATATTCCACCATATAGGAAGATATGGCAAAGCAGAGAATTCCATCTAAAATACATGATCTTATCATCACTCCTTATAGCCATCAAATCTCTGTGAATTCCATTTGAGATAAAAGTAGCATAATCAAATTCCCTATTTAAATTCAAATTTTTCACATCAACGACTATCATCATTGAGTGCACATGTATTTGGGGTTTCATATTAGCCCCTAGGACTTGGCACAATGCATAGTAGATTTTAACAAAGTAGTCCTCAAAAATATCTACATCAAAAGGCTCAATTTCATTTTGAGAGAACTTCATTAGGCTTTTATCCTTGCTCTTAGTCCTATGATGAGGAAGCTAGTAAACCCTCTAATTGTTCATATCCTTTTGGTACTCATTACATAAGGATTTGAAGTCAATGAGCTTATTTTTTCCATATTCAAGTTATAAACTTTAGAAATGTATTCATTAGCCAATCTCACCAATATACCCCACCCTTATTGTTCAAAATTACTCTATTATTTGATTCACGCCTCTTTGTTATTGCCCTAATTAAGTCCACATTCACAAACACATTTGGAACCATTAGTTTTCCAATGTGCAAGTTCTAAACATCAAAAATAGGGTACTTAGAAAAATCCCTCTTATACCAAAATTCAAATAAAGTAATTGTTTGTAGGGATTACTACATCCCTTACATCTCTTGCTCTATCATTAGTCAATCTGACAAGATTCCTAACCCTTGAACATGCATGGCTCTTCTTAACAATCCTAGGATTTGGGCTAAGAGGTCCTCATCTAACCCTCTTTTGGTATTTGTTGCTTGTGAGCTGGTCTAACTCATTTTAAGGTTTTGTGACAGCTAGGGTTTAAGGATATGGTAAGGGTTCTAACAATTAAAATATTCTAAGGCATTTTTAAAAATTTCAAAACAATAATGAAACCCTTACAATGTGAAAGCACACAATAATTGTGCAATTTATGGAAAGAAATGAAAACTTATTTGCTTTGAGCTCAAAAACCCTAGTTCACCTCTACAAGCATTGGACAACTTTGAATTACACAATTTCTTCACACCGGTCACTCTTGAAGGCTCTTGAGAACTTGAATGAATGCAAATGTTTCAAAATTCAAAGAAAATTTGGTAGATATTGGTCATTTTCACCATTAAATCTCATACATGTGAACAAAGTGTTCACAAGTACCCATTTCTCAAGTTTGAATATGGGTCGGCGATCTGCAGTTGACGTGGAATAAATCTACAATGATCATGGATTTTCATTTATTTGAATTTCCTTTATTTTAAAGTCATGATACATTAGAAGGAACAGAGAAATCAAAACATGTCATATGCAAATTTTATTTACACATCACAAGAACAATCCCACTTGAGTTGTTGGGTATACTAACTAGGATGCAAAGTTGGCACTTCATGTTAAAGATTGGACAGGTGTCACCATTTTGTACCACCACAACTTGGGATGGCTCACACTTTTAGAACTCGTGTGTGAAGAGAATGTGCAATACAATGACAAGTGGATCACATTCATCCATCGGAGGCCTCACACAAAATGAAGAAAATTTTGGGCCCACACCACATCATTTCCACATGTCAAAAAGGTGCATCATTGTGGTTTTGAGTTTTGCTCGTCTTTTAAGAACACACAATGAACTAGAGTCACGCAATACCAATGAGAGCTTGTCATTTAAGACCAAGGTGGCATAGTTGGTAGATAACTTAACATCACCAAATGCATGTGACAACAAAACACATGCTCACAACTTTGAATGGTTTGTGGAATAATAACATGCGATGCATAGAACTAACATGATGCAATGAGAATATGGCACATGGATGCTAGTGGAGATGAAGGTTGGGACCACAAGGCAAGCACAATTAAAAGGAAACTTAAGTGATTTAAAATGCACATGCATGGTAAGGTAAAATGTAATGGTAAAATTTTCATACCCATGTCATTTCTCATTTAGTTTTGCATTCACTTTGGTGAAATGTCATAAATGTAATAACATATCACAAGTGGCATGCTTTGTTTGGCCTACAATGTGATCCCTATCTACCTTTATTTGTTCCTATTTACATATGTTCACAGAAATTTGTCATTTGCTCATTGTTATTGCACCATCAATGGCATCATTTGCACTTACTTTCATACATTCACTCAATTCCTAAAAATAATCATTTCAAACCCAGGGTCATTTTTAAGTGGCTTAAGATTGACCTATTTCAATCTTAAGGTGCACAAGAATGAATTTGAAATTTATATTTCTAATTATATGTTTCCAACCCCTTTAGCTAGTCATTATGGGCTGACTTAACACATGTATGCATGACATGTTGCTAAGTCGTGGTGTTTAAAGGCCTTCTTATCAACATTAATTTGCACTAATAAAGGGGTTTGATTAAGGAGAACTCATTTTTCTATTAAGTTAGCAAACTTTCAAACAATGTTCTTAGGAATCACCTTGGTAGATCCAACTATCAAGCAGGTGAAGGAAAATAGGTTTCCAAGCACATGGTCTCATACATTGATCTTGTAAATCACAAATCAATTCCACACATTAGCTCAAGTTTGTGCTACTCAAGATCAACCCTATGACTACAACATCTACTAAATTAATCACTAACAAAGTATGAAAATTAATGAATAAAGTAAACATAATGGCTATTTGGAGTCAAAGAGTCCACATTTGATAATAAAAAAAATATCAAATATATATGTAAAACAATTCTACAAATATTACCATTAGCACAAGTTCATTTCAATACTTGGCATGATTGCAAAACTCAAATCATTTCATGTTGTAGATACAAGTTCGCATATCATAGCGGAAGCATACTTATAATCATCAAAGGGAAAGAGAGAAAAGGAGAGAGAGCATCATTGAAGTGATATCCACCTTGCCACAAAGCATGAAGCTTCTCCATACTACTCCACTAGGGAAGCTTAACCCATCACAAAAGATCTAGAAATATGTGCCAACATGCATGATGGAATCTCATGCACTATGTGAATCCTTAACAAGAAGCATTCCTATATGCCCATGCAACAAATCCCTTGATCAAATACATTATGGAATATAATGTAAATCAATCTAAGCAATGCACTTATCAATGTAATCAATGTCAATCAATGTTTATAGCACAAAATGTTCCAATCATAGCAAGGTCCAAAAGACAAAGCCCATACTAGCATTGGTTCAAATAATATATTCCTAAGGCAATAATATTTACTAAATAGTTCGCCAAGGAAAGAATTCCACACTCCAACCATAACTTTCTAAATCCACTCAACACTAATTAATGCAAAGGACAGAGGGCCTTATTTCCTCATTTGCTAGTTGCCCAAATCTAGAAGAATTTAGTGGAAGAGATAATATCATTCAGTAAATTCATTTGATTACATAACAATATATTTATATATAATAATGATCATTGAAATCGCATATTTTCATCATATAATCATTTATCAATTTTCAATCTGCTGATTGAAGCAAATAAGGCAACGTTTAAATAATCATAACTTTTACGTTATTAAGTCAAATTCAAAACTTCAACATGTTCTGGAAAAGTAGAAGAACAAAGAACAAAACCAAAAAGAATTTAGCAAGAATCCTAAACACGTGTGAACTGTTTTGTCTGCAACTCAGCCCACTAGATTCCTAACCACAATTAGCAATTTGACGGCAAGGCATTCTTCATTCGTTACTAGCCAATCTGAATAAAAATAATAAGTATTTCTCACCTATTTCATATATGATAAAATCTGTATAAGTTTATATAAAAGGCAACTATAATCGACTACTTGATTTTCAAATTCGCTTCCCGAATCATTGGTTCCCTCTAAACAAGCAATAATGCATATTTTCTTTAGCTGTTGTAGCAGGATACTATAGGACTGAATACCAAACTAATCATTTTGTAGTGATAAATATGTTTGTTACTTTCTATAATGTCAAGGCTGAGGTTCATTGATTAACCATAATATTATTATGGTAATGTTGAATAAAAGGTTGAGGTTCATTTATTAACTATAATATTATTATGGTAATGTTGAATAAAATAAAAGTCATGTAGACTTTATTTTCTAAGAAATCTTCCACTAAGTTGACATGCTGTAAAATGTGATCTGATAACTTGGATTTCTTATGACACTTAAAACTTTACTGCAAACTTTACTTATAGTTATAGCTATTTTTCCGTTGTGTAAAGGCAGAGAACCATCCACATGAGTTGTATCTGAATATTATCAAGATGCTACCAATTTCTACCACTATAGGTGCCATGGAACCATAATCTAGAGAATTTGTTGAAGCTACAGCCCATGAGGATGACAAACCCAATTCAAGTCATATGAAAATAACTAACAAAACCGACAATAGTTCAACCAAGTTTCTCTTGTCATGGGTAACTCCTACAAGCAACCATCAACAGTCAACAAAATATTAAACCATAACACTTTGCAACAGTCCCTGACCATCCAACTGTCTCCAAAAGGAGGTCCCCTTGAAAGAAGGGAAGCTGTGACTAAAAAGCTAAACTCAGCTTGAAACCAAGTTCAAAAGGCTTTGGGTTACAAAAAATCTCCAAAAGACATGTTTCATCTCTACTATATAGCAGGCATGTAGAATCTGTAATGCTTTTTATAACCTTGCCTTGACAGCCAGTCCTTGATGGCATTAACCATCCCCATTATTTGTTTCTCAACTAAGATTTTGATCTCCAGCTAGTCTGGGACCATTTGTACCAGCACACGTCTGGCTCTCTCACCTCCCACCACCTCTTCAAATGTGGAGCAGATCAAGCTTGCATCTAACTAGGTCATAATGATTTCATGTACTTTATGTTGTGTAATCAACAAAATACAACTCTAATAAAGTGCTCAATATGTAATGCAAATTGCCATGTATTTGCATGATAAAAGATAACATATACCATGAGGATTGAATAACCTTTTGTGGGGTCTCAACTAGTCAACAACTTAAATAGGAAACCAGAGAATGGAAAGCAGAATATTTAGAATCAAAATGACACTAGACAAGATGACAGAAGGGATGAAACAATCAAAACATAATCAGTCTAGCCTGATCAAACTATCTGGTACTATTTAATTTGCACTTAAGACCTGTAATTTGTATATATGTTTATGATGTGAATTGTGTTTCACAAATCATTCTGCTCCCTTCCTTGCCAATTTAAGCTTTTTATGAACATGTGATAGCTTGAGAGAGTAGCTCATGCTACCTATTTCTTGTCATGTATATGTTCTTATACAATCAATCACCCCTTTACACAATATTATAATTCAAAACTTAATGAGAACAGGATTATCCTAGTTAGACCATATTTTTAAGAAAATTAAGGATAGAAAATGAGCATAGACATACCTAGCACTGGAGAATTCCATAAAGCTCTTCATCTTTCAGTCTTGAAAAGGTAGAAGAAACAAACAAACAAGAGAACCCCATGATTCGAATTTTTTTAATAAAAAGTTGTATTTGTAATGTCAATAATATTAATTTTTTAAAATTATAATAATAATTAAATAAAAGTTGAATGTTATTTTGCATTCTCATGTTAATTTTCATCTAGTTTGAGTTTACTTTAACAGAAATACAAGTACATATCAACCAGTAGTACACTCTTATATTAAGTTTGACTCATAACCCAATATTGACATAAACTCTCCCAAATATTACTAGATTTTATTCTCATACAATTATATGTAAGAAACATTCATAAAATAATGCAATTATTTAAATTTAGGAACTGACTAACCTTAATCACACACACATATGCAACCGAACTAATGAGTTTAAATGCATGTGTGCAGTCCCATCATAATAGGTTATCTCCACTAACTAAAACCTTCTCCACAATGATATTTTTTTCTCTAACCTGAAAGAGTGTCAATAGTTCTTGATACACTTATGAAAATAAAATTCATAATAGACATCATCATTATAATCATTCTTATTTACCCTTCAAATGATACTTTACATAATTGACTATCTTTCCTAATTGCTTGCTACTAACAATTAATGCATAGTAATTCAGCAATTATACTAAGCTAATTCAACGCAATGTGGCAAAGACACTTGGGATTGAATCACAAAAATATTTGAGATTGTGCAAACTCTAACACATTCATTAGATCAAAGGAAATGACTTTTGTATAGTGAAGAATAGTTTCAACATGATATCTTTAGTGTCACAAATTCATCAATTATAGAGCTAAATGTCCTTGTTTGTTGCATTTAATTTGCATGTACTTAATGCAAAAATCAAACCTAACTCTTATTATTTAGGTTAATTATGTTTTTATTGCTTGTACCTATTTAATCAACCTAGATAATCCATGTAATATTATTTATTTTATTGCACACACATATATATATATATATCCATGTGTAAGATTTTGACATTCTAAAGTCTCCCATAAATGTTAATGATTGAATAAAATTATAAACTGGTTTATATTTTTAGATTTTATAATCATGATTTTAACAAGTTATAGATTTTTGACAATGTCATCCGAATATATGTTATTGTTCATAAGCATGTCCATGTGTGCACCCATGATCATCTTCCAAGTATTTTTCTAAAATATCTAAATCCCAAAAATAAACTAAGGACAAAGGATGTCTTTCTTTACTATAATAACGCAATTAATGTTTCCATATATTTTCTAAAAGATCTAAATCCCAAAAATAAACTAAGAACAAAGAACACCTTACTTTACTATAATAATGCACTTAACCTTTCCATATATTTTTCTAAAAGATCTAAATCCGAAAAATAAGTTTAAGAACAAAGAACACTTTATTTTATTATAATAATACAATTAATTTTTCAAAATAACTAAATCTCAAAAATAAACTGACAAAAGTTTATTTTCCATGGTCACAATTCGAAAGAAAATTTCTAAGTTTTCCATACATTTTAATTCAAACATATATTATAATTTTAATAGTGGGTGGAATAGGTTCACTTAAATACTAGGAGAAATAGGAATTCATTTGAGAAAAGCATTACAATCTTACGATTTGTAGGGTTATTGGTATTTAAAGGTAAAATTATATTGTCGTGTTTCTTAATATTGTTTGGTTCTATATAGATTAAGTTCATTAGTTAAGTGTAAGAGACGTTAGATTGGTCTTTTTAATAGCCTTCATGAAGGGGGCAAAATTTACAACTAATTTGATAGTAGGTTCTTGCTCTTATTTCTTTCATATTTGTTTTCTCCAAAGTAAATATTATGTCGTTTCTTGCTTATGATTTCTATTTCACTTGCTTAAGATTACTATTTTCAATCTTTAAGCAATTAGAGCACAAGTAGGTGTGGACATGTTCTATCTCATTTAATGGATATATGATGTTTATTAATCAAGCATAGCATTGTGAACATCATAATGTGGGTAAAATATGTTGTTTGATTAAGCATAGAACTTGTAATAAAAAAAGTGTCAAATGTAAAGTTTGTGTTGATGTTTAATGAAATATCCATATCAGTTGTATATTAAATTAGTATCATAGTGGTGCTTTACTTGCCTATAGATTTTGCCAACACATTAGTATGTGTATTTGCTTCCATATTTGATTAATAAGAAGTGTAGATTTTTAGTGGCATTGACTGGGCATGAGAAAATCTCTCATGGAAGCAAGGCTTCAAGAGATCCAAGAAACAAGCCAACAAATACAAAGGCAAAACAAAGAATTGAGAAAGAAGTTACAACACTTGAAAATGAGAGTTGAGATTTGTAAGATTGGAAAGCCTTGGAGAATGCCTCGTGAGAATCATTGAGGGGTTGTAAGAAGAGTTTCAAAAACAAGACAAGTGATAGACAAAGTTCCAAGATTATGGTGAATGAGTGAAGAGATCATCCTCTATAAAAGATGCACAAGCCATGACTTAGATATGCTCTGCACATCATAATTATTCCAATCGAAAGAAATTTGGTATCTTTGAAAAGCACACTAAAGGGATTGGCTCTAAATTGATGCTAAAGATGGTTTTGAAATAAAGGAACTTGGAAAGAATACCAAAGACATATAAAGGGCTCAATAAGCAAAGTTTGAGATGTATTGGTGGTATGGAAAGGTTAGATAATTCTCAAAGATAGCTGAAACAAAACCATTAACCAAAGCCAAAAATCTCATAGAAGGTAGTGGTATCTCTCACTCATAGCAAGTCTCAAGCTTTGAAACCTATAATACACGAGTAGGTGTTTATTGAAGGAAAAGATAGCCCACCACCAAGTTTCCAAAATGTTGTGCAAATAAGTACAAGTTTAGCCCGAGAAGGAATGCAAAATGAAAACCTCAATTGTTTGCTTCTTTTGCAAGAAGGGCTATATAGCACAAGAATTTCGGTACATCCATCCATGTTTGTTTTATGGGGAGGATAATTATTGCACAAAGATGTGTTGGAGGAGGTAGTCCATCACAAGGTAACCAAGAATTTATGAAGGCTAGAAATTTACCTCTCGCTTGGAAAAGTTAATGGTGAAAGAAGCAAGTGGCATGATCATTCTTTACTGGAAAGAAGAGGCTAGACAATGATTTCCAAGGTGGACAAGAATTATTGCACTTATTACCACATGACTGACCATTAGCACATTAAGTGTTGGAGACTTCAACTACACTTCACCCAAAGTAAAAGTGAGTGGATTTCCAAGGAGAAAATTGTTTAAGAACATATACTAAGGAAGGTGACAAATGATGAAGCCAAGATATCCATTTATGACAAAATAGTAAGGCTGGAGACTCATTTGGGGCTTATAATTGTTTCTCCTTTCATCTCTTCACATGGGAGATGTCCCAACCCCTCTTGTTGACTTGTGTACTCCTTTAATATAAATACACACTTTGGAGTATCTGCTATAAGTTTACATCTTAGGTGGAATAAATTCACTTAGATAATAGGAAGGGTAGGAGTTCACTTTGAAAAATGCATTTCAAACTACAGTCTTAGGGCTAATGCAATTAAGTGTAAAAATCCATTGACACATTTCAAAAGGTTGATTATATGTAGATTGGGTTCACTATGTAGGTCCAAGCGAGAGGATATTAGATTGGTAATCCTAGTGGCCCTTGCATAGAGAGCAAGCTTGTAAAACCAATTTTCATAATGCATTCTTGCTAGTGTTTTTACCCATATAGAGTTTCTCCAAAATAAATTAATGTCTTTTTTGGCTTGTGATCATTTTGTTCTCATTCACTTGCTTAAGCTTACTTCTTGTTTCTTACCACTAGAGAACAAGTAGATGTGAACATGTTCTATATCATCTAATGGATGGATGAAGTTTAGTAATTGCTCATAGTGTTGGAGGAACATCACAAATTGTAGTGTCATATGTTCAATTAAACATAGAACTTGTGAGCAACAAGGTGTTGAACGTAAATTAATGTTGATGAATCATGCAATGAAATATCAATGATAATTACGAACAAGTTCTACTTTTGAACATAGCACATGCATTGTAACAAGGCTAACCCAGGAATAAAAATTTCATGTGCAAATGTTACGAGAACACTAAAGGAAAAAAAAAATCAATCAACTATTTTTGTGGCCTTGTGGTGGGGCTCTCCCCAAACCAATGTAGAATTTTGTTTTGTAGCTTATTCACTGATTTTTATTGTTACAGTTTTTGCCTGTGTTATTGAGAAAGACAATTTAACTTAGAGGTGTGATCTAATGGCAAGTTGCAAGTGATATATTTGAATTAGCACAATACTTGGATTAAGAACCCCCCAAAATAGATGTTAATGGGACTAGGTGCAAGTGTGAGAGACTCTATATAAAAGTCAAAATATCAGTAGTTAAACCTCATAAAATTAATTAGATGTGTACATTAAGGATTTCAACGATAACCACAGCCACAATATATAGGCTAAACCATATATATTGAACCATTCAACACAAAACATCATTGTTATGCATTTTCTTGAATGGTTTTGGGCCAAAGAGCCACAAGTAACTTCATTTATAATGTTGATTGGGAAAAAACCTTTCATTTCAATATATAAAACAAAAAATCCTTCAGAATAAAGCCTTCACCATTAATCGTGATATATTTATAAATTGAAACTCCCTCATACTTCCTCACATACAACACCAACTAAATGAAAATACTAAATTAAGTGATAATGCGAGTACCAAACTCAAAAACAAAATACTAATTTTGTCTGATGCAATACCAGAAATGTTGGATCCTTTTTCTTCAATCTACTAGATACAAGCCAACAAGATGTTTCCCTAAAACAAAAACTCACCTGAAGAAACATATTTTAAAAAATATTCTTGTGGAAACAGTTATTTTTAAATTTTCAATGAAGCATGGTTAGAACCACTGAAAACTTCCAAGACCTTTTTCTTTGTATGTCTGAGAGAAAACAGCAAATCTGTCGTGGATTTTCTTACATTCATTAAACTGGATTCTAGAAGAATAGACTGGGCCTAACATTTTCCCAGTAGTTCCAAAACAAAGATATTAAATTTCTACTGCTTTACCTACAATTGCATGCTTGAAATGTGACTACTTCCAGCAGCTTAATATGGCTTTCTAATTTAGAAATAAATAATTATTTCAGCAGTAGCATTGTGAATGAGAAACATTACATAGGAGCTAAGTGACAGAATATATAACCTCAAAGTGTGTAACAAAATCATTGTATCGACCCTTTGGTTGTGCATTTAAAAGAAAAGTCAAACAATATTTACCACATAGAAAGCTCTACATTGGGTCAAATGACCAAAGAGTTACAAAACTTCATACATTATACAGTATCAACTGATTTTTTTTGTAACGGTAGAGCTTGTTCACTGGAGTTCCAAATATATACAATGGCATTCAGAAGGTATGTGCTTGCGGTTATAATTTCTATTGTCATGACTTCCAAAACATTGGGTGGAAGCATGAAAAAGTTTACCACCACCATTGCTAGCAGATCCCTCCCTGTTTTCTCACGAAGGATCGTTTGATTGAGTAAAAATGCCCAAGCAGGATATTGCACTGATTATGGTAAATAAAGAATCACTGCAAATTAGAATGCACCTAGAGACAAAATATGCCATCGGTTCGTGCAATTACAATTATTTCTGAACATGTTATTTTCTCACTATAGTGGGGACACCTTTACCACCTCTAAGATCACTTCATTGGCAATGTTAGCAACCTTGCTGTACATTTTGTGTGTAGGATCACCACTAGCTGCTTTCCACTCATTACATTGACTAATAATCTCGTCCTTCTTGTGCTGAAAGTGTTTTATAATTACATCTTTAAAGCTAGGATCTGGGTCTCTAAGTGCGCCAAGAATTGCGATTTTCAATGTATTATATCTGTGGTTACGATTTTCTCCTTCAGCTGCATCACGAGAATGTGCCCAAGTCTCATGTCCTGGCTCATTGTAGAATGGTTCAGCTACAAATATCAAGCTCTGAATAGAAACAAGAACTTGCAAAAGAGTTGATTTCCAGGGTTGCCAGCTGGGACCATCCCAAGTTCCAAGCAAACTCAAGCAGACCTTTCCATCTGCATATAGGTTCGGATTAAATCGCACTTTTCCACATCCTGTTGTAAGGAAATTTACTTTAGGCGGCAGTTGAGGATAGTCTGTCACCACACGGAAACATAGATGTTACTAGAATGATTTCTAACAAGCAAAAATTATCATATAACAGGCAAGATGGAACAAAATAAAAAGCTTTATCTAATGGCATGTTTTTAACATTATTTGTAGTGTTCAAGGATGTAAAATAAAACTAGCACATTAACACCAATAAAAGAAAGCTTTATTGCAAAGAGTATATATGCGGTTATCTACTTGTGAACTGTTATGTTAATCAACACAATATATATTTTGGTCTAATGTAATAATGTAAAAGGCTATTTTGATATAACTATTATAAGGCTCGTGATTTCTAAATAAATGCCCACTTTAGCAGACACTGATTTTAATGTATAAAGCCATAGTTAATAGCTTGTAGAACAAGGAAACCCTACAATGTTCTAGTTAGTCTGAGCTAATAAATAACACTATTATTGTAATACCATGCAAAGAACACCATAGAACTTAGAGAAAATCATAATTAATTAACATGAAGTATTATGATCAATAGATAATCCCTATTGAAAACACAATAACCTAATACATTGGGATCCATTTCATAGCTTATTTCCGACAGCCAACCATATCAGGAATGCGATGGGAAAGCATGGTAGGACGCCGGGAGCCTGTCCTCCTCAATCAAGCCCAAGGGCACAGAATGAGCCTCCTAGTCATTCAGCCCCTTCTCCCACATGCATGGCACATCCATCTTGGGGTTGGCGTACTTGATGAGGGAACCAGTACTGCTGCATCTCCCTATCACATGTTTCACACATGATTCCAGATATGATTGCTTGTTGGAAATCAAATAAATAATTACTAATATTTCTTTGATGAATTAACAATTTAAATTAAGAAATAAATTAAAGCTTCTTAACAGATATATAAATAAATAAATAATAAATCCAACCATATTGCATACCAATCACTTTCCAAAATATTATAGATAGCTGCTCCTTGAATCTCAATTCTCATTTGATGCCTTTTCCAAGAGTAGGCCTGCCCTATTTATAATCCCCAAAAATGGGTGGAAGAGTCACAAACTTGCAAGGGATACAACTCTTCCAAGTGATGCGTCTCTCTCTAATTAATCATTTCCTTTCAAAAACAACCAGTGCCTTTCTAATTGCTATTCGCTGCAGTTGATAACAGTAATTAATATTCCTTAAGGTGCTGATCTTATTAATTGCTCTCCTTTTTGACAATTTTCTTATGATAGGGAGCATGACAGTCCAACATTCCCAAGATTGCTTGTCCTCAAGCAATTTCAACTTTGGGTGATCAAATACTTCAACTCCTTCCCAAGTGGCATCTTCCATAGGCAGACCCTTCCAATTAACCAAATACTCAAGAATAGTCTTATTTCTTAAACTCTTTTCTCACATATCAAGGATAGTCTCAAGTTCTAAAATCAATTTTCCTTCGTCATCGAGTGGGGGTAATTCTGAACATGGTGTAATACGTTGACCCAATACCTTCTTGAGATTAAACACATGGAAAACATTATGAATTTTGTTGTTCGCTAGTAATTCCAACTCGTAAGCAACCTCACCGATCCTTCTTATAATCTTGTTTGGTTTTAGTTTCTCTACTCCACTTATTTTGATTGATGATTGCTTATAGGGTTGCAACCTTAGGAAGACTAAGTCCCCCACTTCAAATGTCCTTTTAGTCCTTCGATCAGCATATATCTTTTGTTGATTTTGCGCATGGTGTAAATTATCTTTAAGTGTATTCAGAATGTCTACACTTTGTTGCACTAAGTCTCTAGCTCTTGGCACTCGGCTTTCAGTGAGAATTAAATCTCCAAATGAGGTCGCCTTGTACCCATACAAAGCTTTGAAGGGACTCATCCCTATTGACATATGATGAGTGGTGTTATAGCAATGCTCCCCATGGTGCAACCATTTGATCCATGCGTTTTGCTGCTCGATGACATTGTTTCTTAGATATCGTTCAAGCCATTTATTGACAACCTCAGTTTGTCCATCAATTTGTGGGTAGTAACTTGTACTTGGGGTAAGTTTCGTCCCTACTAGTCTGAAGAGCTCTTGCCAAAACAAACTAAGAAACCTAGTATCCCCGTCACAGACAATGTTTTTGGGTAAACCATGTAATTTGAGAATTTCTTTGAAAAAGACATCCACTACATGAGGATCTCTATAGTCCATAGATATTGCAAGGAAATGTGCATATTTATTAGTCAGACGGACCACCACAACGTATATACATCCCTTTCCTTGCACCTTTGGGAGTCCTGTAATGAAATCCATTGAAATACTTTCCCATTTTTTATTAGGTATAGGTAGAGGTTGAAGTAATCCTACAAGAAATGTATGTTCTTTATTCCTTTGACACACCATGCACTCTCTAATGTGTTTTAGGATGTCTCCCTTGAGACCTTTCCATGAGAATCTCTCTTATTTGTTTGTAAGATTTGTAGTACCCTTGATGTCTTGCTAGTTGGGTGTCATGATAGGCTTTCACGATTTTTCCCTTCATCTTTGATCCCAGAGTGATATATATTCTATTTTTGTAAAGGATGAGTTCATCTATTACTTGGTACCTTTCATCTTGTGGCTTTCCTTGTAGTATATCATTTGATAGTGTGTCCTTTGCATATTCTACAATTATGGAGTTTTTCCATTCAGTGGAGATATTCGTCATGGAGCATAGATGGGGTCTTTGTGATTGGGCATTGGCATTAACATTATTCTTCCCTTTCATGTACTCAATGTTAAGGTCATAGGCTTGTAGTTTGCTCACCCACTTTTCTTGTTTTTCATTTAAATCCTATTGGTTTAAGAAGAATATTAGGCTATTATGGTCAATTTTTACAATGAATCTCCCACAAACTAGATATTGTCTAAATTTTGCTAGGGCATGCATGATGGCTAACATTTCCTTATCATATATGGAATAGTTCCTTTCGGACTCTTTTATTTTTCTACTTTCAAAGGCTATAGGATGTTTCTTTTGCATTTATACTGCTCCAATACCTTCTCCAAACACATCACATTATAACTCAAAGGGTAATGAGAAATCTGGAATGGCCAAAACTAGGCAAGAGCTCATTATTTCCTTGAGCTTTTCAAAGGCTTGTTGGACCTCTACACTCCACGAGAATGCACCTTTCTTGGTCAAGTCTGTGAGTGGGGCAATTAACTTTGAAAAACCTTTAACAAACCTTCGATAGTAGCTGCAAAGTCCCAAAAATCCTCTAAGATGTGTTAAAGTTCTTGGTTTGGGCCAATCTCTTATAGCTTTAATCTTTTCTTCATCAATGTTGACTCCTTGGACACTAATTTTGTGTCCAAGATATAAAATTTCCTCCAATCCAAATTCACATTTGGACATTTTGGCAAATAGTGATTGATGTTCAAGTATCCCCAACACTTCATCTATGTGTCGGAGGTGGTCTTCCCAAGTTTTGTTGTATATTAGAATGTCGTCGAAGAATACCAAGAGGAATTTTCTTAGTTGTTTGCTAAAAATGTGATTCATGCAAGATTGGAAGGTCACAGGGGCATTGGTTAGTCCAAATGGCAAGACAAGGAACTCAAAGTGCCCAAAATGACACCTAAAAGTTGTTTTGTGGGCATCCTCCTTCCTTACCCTAATTTGGTGGTATCCTGAATGTAGGTCTATTTTGGAGAAGTACACTGTCCAATGAAGCTCATCAATGGGTTCATCTACCCTAGGAATGGGGTAACAACTCTTAATGGTCTTTTTATTAAGAGTCCTATAATCAATGTGCATCCTCGTGGTGCCATTACTAATACTACAGAGGAAGCAAAGGGGGCTAGAGCTAGGTTTGATACATCCCATTTCCAACAATTCTTTTATAGTTTTTTCAATTTCTTCTTTATATTTTCTTGGACGCCGATAAGGTGTAGTGATAATGGCTTTCGCCCCTTCTTCAAGTTCAATAGTGTGTTCAAAACCCCTTTTTGGAGGAACACCTGGAGGAATGTCTCCAAAAACTTTCTTGTGTTTGCTCAGGATAGGTTGGATGTCTACTTGTATAGTTTTTCCTTTTGTTGAAGACTTGTCAAGAATCATACATTGGGCTTTTCCTTTTGTTGAAGACTTGTCAAGTATCATAAATTGGGCAGCCGATTCTATTTTACCATTTCTAAAGGCTCTCTCCATTCTTTTGGATGACACTATCCTTGGTGTCCCATCTAATAAACCTTGTGAGATCACCTCTTTACTTTCGTGTTGAAAACAACACTCCATTTTTTGGAAGTCTCAATAATATCTCTCCAAGGAGTGCAACCATTGGATGCCTAATACTACTTCATATCACCCATGTTAACCACATAGAAGTCCTTGATTTGATGTCTTCCTAAGGTAATACTTAGTTGTTGTATTTTTTGTGTGCATGGAGTAGTAAACCCGTCTACCATGACCACCTTGAAACCTTCAAAAAAATTTGTTTCTAATTTCATTCTTGTTACTAGATCTTCATTGATGAAGTTGTGAGTGGCACCGCTGTCCACTAGGACCATCACTTTTGTCCTTTTAGAACACTACAAATTCTAAAAGGGTGATATCTAGGTGCTCCTGAAAGGGTGGCTAATGTACCGTATTCATTTTCTTCATCTTCTTGTTTCCTCTTCTTCCTTTGTGTTTCATATTCTCCTTCTTCCCATATTGCTTCTAAGTTGTGTGCTTGCCCCCTTTTTCCACAAGTATGTCCATGCACCCATTTTTCTTTACACCAGAAACATAATCCTTTCTGTCAAAGCTTGTCTCTTTCATTACTTAGATTGAAGGGTCGACGAGGCAATGTTTTTTGATGCTCATTTTTCTTATAGAAGGGTTGGGTATGCATGTTTGAGGATGGATTTTTTGTATAGGGTTTGTCCTTTGATGATGTGATCTCCAACCTCAATGCCTTTTGAATTGCATATTGAAGTGATGTAGGGTCAAGAGCGCTTACCAAACCACGAATTGATTCCTTTAACCCTTCAATAAATAGGTATGTAAGTCTACTTTCGGTAATCCTTGGTACCATGATTGAAATTTTTTGAAATTTTGTTACATAATCCCCTACAAACCCTTATTTTAATTGTGTTAGTTATTTGAAGTACCTCTCGAGATGCTTTTGTAATGTCCCCTATTTGGGATTGCCCTAAATCTTGCCCTAGAATCAAAAATTTAATGTAGTTAGGATTATAACTAACCAATTATATGCTTGAAGCAATATAAACCTTGGTTTAGGTCCTGCGATCATGTTAGACAATATTGGGAATATAATTCATATGATCAAACATATGTAATAAATGTCTTATCTATTTAAACCATGTAAAAATATATAACTATTTCAAAACTATATAAATTATAAACTACACAATATCCATAATGCATAGTGAAATTTTAATCATAATAGGACTTGGATGAGAAACATGATAAGTCCACTCGAAGCTATCCATACTAAGCCCAAGAGCGGATATACCATCCCTCTTGGCCCCAAGTGGTAGACACGCGGGCATCCAACATGGGGTGGTGTACTTGTATCTGCTTTCCCTATCCATGCTGCCTTATCCATCCCTCTTATGATTGAAACTCCTTGAATCCATCCCAACAACCAATTCATGTAGAGATTGGGGAAAAGCTACAATAGGAGGCTTGTAGATTCCCCTTTCTACGCCCAAGGGCGAACACTCACCCCCTTGGCGTGGCATACTTAGAAAGAAATATAGTATCTGTTCACCCTACTGGTATTTTCCCCCACTCCTCATGGTTGCTCAATTTAATAACTAATAGGAATCTAGTTTGACCAATAATAATTACATCAACCAACCCATGTAGAGATTGGGGGAAAGGTACAATAGGAGGCCCGTAGATTCCCCTTTCTAAGCCCAAGGACGAACACTCACCCCTTTGGCCCCAAGTGGCAGACACACAGTCATCCAACATGGAGTGGCATACTTAGAAAGAAATCTAGTATCTACTCACCCTACTTGTATTTTCCCACTCCTCCACATGGTTGCTTAAAGAATCTATTATCTGCATTTATATTAAAGAGTTGTAATAACTTATAAGGCTCAATAATTGCTGCAAGCATCATTATTGCATACTTGTGTATATATATATTATATTCAACTTACTTCCCTTATTGATTTATCATTTGTCTACATTTATCTCTCCTTGAGCCATCTTCTTCTTCCCACATATCTCTTCTTAAATCTGATTATATCATACTGCTGCTGCTATCTGAATGCTGACTTATTTTTCATTGCTTCCATCTGTTCCAATACTCAGAAATATATTCCAGATTTCTCATTTATTTTTCCATTCCATGATGCCTTTTTTAATAAAGAGATCCACCTTATATATCCCTCAAGAAGGGATGAAGAGTCACATCTTTCATATGGTATACCTCTTCTCATAAATGAGGCATCCCTTCTCTACTAATCACTGCCCCATCATAACTAACCGATGCTTCCAGGAACTTAATCACTGTTCATTATTTCTTAAAATAAATCGCGGTCACAAAGGTATTAATCATTCACTGCCTTGACCATTCTTAACTGCACCCTTCTGAAATACATTAATCGCTGCCTTATTGTTGTCTTATCTGATCTTTGTCTTATTCTGCCTTCCTTTGTCTCCTGTTGATTGCTGCTTTTTTTCTCCTTGATTAAATTCACTGCTATCTAACAAATGCATTGCTGCCTTTCATAATTGCTGTTGTTTACTAATTTTATATTAATATATTAAATGTTTATTTTTATATTAGTTAGTTATATATATATATAGTATAATGATATTTAAGTTGTTAATATTTATATTGTTATTTGTTTTATTTATTTATTTGCATTTCAACGCTTTATACTTTAGTGTTGCAATTTTGGGGGCATGACAGCTTTTGATCAAATCGTTTTATGAGCCATCGTGTGAATTCATCATAGGTTGTTATGTTTTGGTGTCCTTGAGCGATAATGCAATGATGCCTCCATTCATGTGCAACCCCTTCTAAATGTAAGATGGCAAATTAGATAGTATCTTCTTCTGTCATGGGACTAAGCGCAAAAACAGGAATCTAATTTTTGGACCCATGAATGTGCAGTGACCTTTCCCGATCCATCAAAGTTGGGGCGAGTCATTTTACTCACCCTTTGGCGTAAGTCTATATTTGGTTGTATTTTTTCCTTTCTACAAGTAGTTCGTGATCTTGCATCACAATATGCCTCAAATGGGATGTTTCTCCTAATTTCAGGGTCTAGCCTTGAGCAAGCCCCAGCATATTCATCAAAGTCATTAATTTGTGGATTGGTATCTTCTTCTTCTCTTGTTGGCCCTTCCCTAGGTAGAAATGAGGGTCTTGTTAACCTAGGTGTTGACCCTAGTGGTGGTCTATTGTTATTTTCTGAATGATTAGAGTTGACATCCCTCCCATGGGTTTGGTTGGGTCTAAGAGTGTTCATTGTATTGTTCATAATTTGTAGGGTTTGGAGGAGCACTTAGTTGTTCTCTCATTCTGTTCCATGAAGGAACTCAGTTCATTTCCTAGTTGTTCACTCATTTTGTTGCTTTGACTAGGGTTGTTTCTTGCTCCAAGTTTCCTTCTTTCTCTTTCCAAAGCCCTATGAGTCCTTTGCCTTAGTTGCATAAACTACCCTTCTTGATCCTCAAGATGGCAAGATCAAGGCTCTAATACCAATTGTAATGTCCCCTTTGGGGATATACCTGAGTTTTGCCCAAAAAATAAGAATTCCAACAATACAATTTATTTACAGAGAGTATTCTATAAATAAATTACACAATTACAATAGAACTTAGAGAAAACCATAATTAATTAACATCAAGTATTATGATCATAGATAATCCCCATTGAAAACACAATATTCTAATACATTGGGATCCATTTCATAGCTTATTTCTGACAGCCAACCATATTAGGTATGCAATGGGAAAGCATGATAGGATGCCAGGAGCCTGTCCTCCTCAATCAAGCCCAAGGGCACGGAATGAGCCTCTGAGTCATTCAGCCCCTTGGCCCACAAGCATGGCACATCCATCTTGGGCTTGGCGTAATTGATGAGGGAACCAGTACTGCATCTCCCTATCACATGTTTCACACATGATTCCAGATATGATTGCTTGTTGGAAATCAAATAAATAATTACTAATATTTCTTTGATGAATTGACAATTTAAATTAATAAATAAATTAAAGCTACTTAACAGATTTATAAATACATAAATAATAAATCCAACCATATTGCATACCAATCACTCCAAAATATTATAGATAGCTGCTCCTTGAATCTCAATTCTCATTCGATGCCTTTTCCAAGGGTAGGCCTGCCCTATTTATAATCCCCTAAAATGGGTGGAAGAGTCAAACTTGCAAGGGATACAACTCCTCCAAGTGATGCATCTCTCTCTAATTAATCATTTCCTTTCAAAACCAACTGGTGCCTTTCTAATTGCTATTCGCTGCAGTTAATAACAGTAATTAGTATTCCTTAAGGCGCAAATCTTATTAATTGCTCTCCTTTTTGATGATTTAGCTTAGGTTGCTATTTTATTTTCTTACGGTAGGGGGCATGACAACCAAAAGCATGCATCCCTATGGGGGAGGTTTGATCTGAAAAATCGGGTCTAAACAAACTGGACCATTGGAGTCAAGGTGTCTACATTAGCGAAGAAGTTGTCACCGGTGTGGGAGATGAAATTCATAATCGAAATGTAGCATTGAGGAGTGTGAAGATGTCAAGGAGAGTGTCTAGAGTGTTATGCGGCATCTCAGGGGTTCTTCGAAAAGAGTTGCAAACCTCAGAATGACTTTGAAAACTAGAACTGGTGAATTTGCCAGTTTGCACAAGTGGCGAATCCATCACAAACTGCAGCAAGTTTAGGATTGCCCCAGAAAAAGCATAAATGACAATCTTTCAAAACCAGCAAACTTGTCAGTGTGCAAGCAGAATGTTGCACACCAATTATTGAGACCTAATGCACACCAGCAGTGCATGAAAAACTGAGTCTTAATCAGCTTGAACTTATTCTACCTATATCTAAATCTTAGCCATACAAATTTCTTACCCAGTTAAAAATAAAAGTGTTCCATTTTTAGAATAGACTTCAGGTACCATCTGATTCCAGAATATTCACTTTTAGTGATGGGATTTTCTATCAACTTGCCTCGTGGCTTTAGAAAAACTGCTTGAAAAATGGTAGGAACTGTCAATGAATTGCCTGCAAATGGGGGGGAAAAGAAAAAAAATTGTATATAAGTGCAAAAGTCAGCCACCCAAGTAAAAATCATCAAAATTTGGGAGAATTTGGGAGTAACTCCAGAGAAAAAAGGTTTTTTCACAATCTTTTGGAGAGAAAACTAGTAGTAGTCAGGCAAATTATAGAAAAAAAATCATTTGGTGTCATTCTTTCAGAAAATTGCAGTTTTAGGTAAAAAATAAGGATCTGGGGCAAGTCATGATTTAATGCTGATTTTCACTTCTATGGTTCAAATATTGAGCTCAAAGGTGTTATCTCCAACCTTCTTATCAATGGTGTATGGGCCATTCCAAAGAAGGTGGATCTTAAATACATGGTCTTTAGTCTGTCCTCTACTTCACAATGAGATTTTGCTTTATATATACCGTATAATATATCAATATATCTTGCAGACACTAGTTATGACCTTGATGAAGTTGGTTATCAAAGTTATCAACAATGTAGTAGGTTCCTTTCAAGTCTTCTACAAAAGAATTCTAGGCTATGCTCCACGGGGACGTGTGCCCTGGCTTTTTACCCTTGTTCCTGTACCGGGGACGCAGGGATGGCTAGGAAACATCCCCTACCCGTCCCCTTTCTCTGCAAAATTCACGAAACATCCCACAGAAGGCAAGGGACGGCAGGGGATGGCTAGCAGTCTCCTATGGCCCAGCAACATCTTTATTTTTTTGTTAAAAAACACATTTTTAAATTAAAAAAAAAGGGGGATGGACGGGCCCACAAGGACCCTTCCACCCCTTTAAACAAAACCCAAACCTACTTGACTTATCAAAAGAACAAAAAAGAAAAAAACATTCTCATTTTGACATTTGCAAACTTGAGGTGAAGAGCAGCAAGTGAAAGAGGAGAGAACAACAGTTGAAAAGGGAGACTAGGGCATCAAATCTACTTCATTAGAGGTAAGTTCTTCATTTTACATTTGTTTTTTCAATTTGTTTTCCATTTTTTCAAGTTTTTTCCAATTTTTTTTACCACATAGGAAGGGCATTGTGAGTTTATTTTTTCCTTTATTTGAACTTGCAGCTCTCTTTTCAATTCTTAACCAAAAAAAATCATGAGCAGCAGTGAGATTACTAGTAATGATAGTGAGGAGGTTGAGGTTCAAATGCATGAAAGAAGTAGACCTAGAAGTAGAACACATAGAAGTATGGCAGCCACTGGGGGTTCTTTAGGCAATGGGAGCGTAGCAGGGCCAACAACTTCAAACCCATTTGAATGTCCTTCCGAAGTCCTCAAAACCTATGCAAAAGGCCCATTTAACTTAGAGTCATATATTTTCTATGTTTTTGTCATTTTATAGTTGAAACTTGAAGCCTTTAGGCATTTTTTTATAATTATTATATAATATGTATGTACATTCACAATGAAAGCATTTGAATTTCTTTAATTTGTTTGTCAATTCTCATGTGAAATCTCAATTCAAGTCTACTGTTATGTATTAATCTTCTACAATGTCTATGATGAATGCTTTATCAATGTTATGCTATGAACATTTGATATTTCTCTATATTTTTAAAATTTCCCTATTTTTTTATCAGCCATCCCCTACCATCCCCTAAAAAATGGCCCAAAAGTACCCCCATACCGAAAACTCGTCCCGTCATCCGCTGCCGTCCCCATTCCCGAAACTCCATGGAGCATAGATTCTAGGTATTTATAGACAAAGAAAGTATCAAAAGCCAAAAGGAAATCTTTGTTTAATTGAAAAAAATGGACCCCTTACTAGGAGTGTTTGAAATTTAGACAATTATCTAGAGAACCAACATTTATTTTATCTTTCAAACATAGCAATATACAAATTAACTTGTACCTTGTACAGTGTTTGGCCTTAAATGATTTACTGGCTAAAGATGACATGTCTGAAGAAGATTGTTGCCATTAGAAGCTAAGCAACGTTGATCAATGATACCGGTATTTTCCTGTGTACTGTTACTCTAAGGCATTTCTTTGTCACCACAAGGCATTCTCTATCATCTCTGGAACATTTCTCAAGTCAGCATCTTTGTTGTGGATTTGTTTGCCATCTTGTTGGGGTCATGGAAAACAAGGTAAGATTGAAAGATCTCAAGTTTCAAAATCAAACTTCCTGAAGTCAAATTTTGAGTGAGTGAGCATACAAATGCAGAAAAGGGTTGAGATGAGACACTCCAATACCATCATCATATGATGGGAAATGCACCCTGATACCACTGATCCACAGCACAAGGGTGCGTAGGGGACAATATATAAAAACATAATCTAATGTGTTAAAAACAAAAGTGATTTTGGAGTGAGAAAGTGCATTATAATAATCATGGTACTAAATCAAAGAGAACTCAAAGACAATAGAACAAGAAACTAGAGTTATAATGCTAGATTGTACTATGTAAAGGTCTCTACAATGATTGAACAGATCATTTGTACAGCTGAAGGCACCTAATCTTTATGCTTAGTTGGCAATTAGCTATTACATTAACATAGAAAAGAAAGAGATGAAAACATCAGCTCACATTCTGCCAGTTTAGATTCCATATTTTTTCATTTTCTGTGTGTTGCAAAATAGGTGCATTGAACAGGGTTGACATTGTCAGAGTTATGTAGCATAAGGGCATAAGATGTTAGAACTTTGTGCTATGACCAAATGCACTTGTGGTGATCCATAACTAATGTTAAAGATGACATGTGTCAATTTGTACTGCATCATACACAAGATAATCAAAGTGTCAGATCCTCATAGATCAGATCTGCCACAACTTGATACAATAATCTGTCAATCACATCTCACCTTTCACATGTATATGGATGACCACTTTGATCAGATGTTAAAAATGGTTTACAATGTCTTGATTGAGTCCTACTTGAACCCATATGACACCAACAAGATTCTTCAAGAAAACAAAATTAACGGCCCCATGCAATTCATCAATGAAGATCATTCTCAAAGCTTCTAAGTTCTATGCATTCGAACAGGTTCATATAATCATCTCCAAGCAAAGGACAAAGAAGTGGAAGAAGGGGATGCATGGTAGATTTTCCATTTGGTTCTCAAAACAAACATATCTTTCAATATAATGTAATGAGAAATTTTAACATAAAGCTCATGTTTTGTAACAATGTCCTACTTTATGATTTCATTCTCATTGCATGTAAAAACAAGTAACTCCCTACAACGTATCTTTGATTGTAATAGGAAGACAGGAATCTTGATCTGATATCATGGTTGTAACTGTAGAGTATCACCATGTTTATAATTTTAGGAATTTCTATTTTTGAGTGTACCTCCGTCTCTTGTAAAACAATCTATTTTCTTATCAATAAAAGTATACATAGTTTTTTCCCTCATTTTGAAAAAGTATTCCCTCCATAATTTGAATTTGTAGATGGGATACAAAAATAGTACTCCCATTAAATATTATTGGAATAGCTGTGCCTGCCAAGGCTGTAGTCACATGACATAGAATTCTAATAAGATACCAACAAAGATATGAAAACACAGCTCAGTAAAATGAGCACAAGTATACATAAAAATGTGAGACGAAGGAACAACTAGTCAAGACCAAAATAATCCAATTAGGCTAAGCCAATTCCATGATTGTGTTTTCTTAAGAGATTTACTTATAGTTACTTGGCCACTAACACGGTTATGAACAAACTAAACAAAAAAGAGGAAAGAGCACGATCCCACTAAAAGGAAAAGAGACAATTAAAGCAGTGACCCTCTAATTGCAGTCAGATTGTTGTGATCAAAAAAGTGGCAATGAGATCAATTTTATTTTCAGGCCACAAGTGCACTTTTAGCATATCTCAGCAATAGCAGTACTGCCAAAGGAGGTAGTGTTTGGATAATTTGAATCTACATTAAGAAGCAATGTTATTTCATTTACCATGTCAACTGACAATAACATTCAGCTTGAGAAAAATGCTTCATTTTTCATCTTGCAAGGAGAAGGACCAGCTCATTTTCAGCTTATCAATGATTACAGTTGTGGAAGAAGTAATCATCATCCCTAATTTTTCAAACTTCAAAATGTGAAAGAAAGGGCAGTTTTCCTTTCCATGGTTCTCTTTCATCATGGTGAGCACACATCAATCTTGGCCCATTATCTTCTTTTCTTCACCAAGATTTCCCTCTCCAACCAACTGGAGAAAGGTCACTCACTCTTTCCTTAGGAGACACTGTCAGTTTCAACTTGCAACTTTGAGCTGAAGAAAGAAACCATCCTTGCTTCCCTTTGGAACAAATGGAGATATCCCAAGTGTGACCAACCGAAAATCAATTCCCAACGTGTAGAATCCATCAGACAACCAGTAATGCTCCATCAACAATATATGGTACTTTCCAAGCATTAGTTTATGTTTATAATGGGTAAATTTTATTTTTACTCTGAAATAAGGGCAGCTTTAAGAGTTGTTGAACAACCAGGGATCCTCCTAAACCAATGGATGGCACCTTCCATGCCCTTGTTAATGTCCACGGTGCATAAACCTCAATTTTTAATTTCAAAAACATGCAGTTTCAAAAGTTGAGAACTATACATGTAGATAGTCATTTGAAATAAGATTTTGAGTGTGAATTTTATGATCGTAATTGAACAACCTAAATCAAAAGTAGATTTGCATTGTACTTTTCACTTGTAACTCACTATTTAATAATCATTATAGCCTTCTGAGTCGGGTAGAAGTTAACATTGAGAATTGATGTACAGTTCTGTCAAACCAATGTTTCCAAAGTCTGCACTTCTGCAAGTCAGATTTATAGGGCATTCACTCAAATTTTTTAAGGAAGATAGAAAGTAAAGACCAATGTGGGTCGGTGGAGTTCAAAACAACATTCAGTTATTTTAGATTAAGTACCAGGGTAATGAAAACTCAGATTCAGAAAAGAAACTAGATACCACACACTAATGAAATGTGAACATAAGAAGAGGGGTTATGTAATGTCCCCATCTAGTTGGCAATGACATATTAGCAGGATTAGCCTATTAACGGCTCTCGTAGGCTAATGAGGCATGGTGAGAGAGTCATCTGGCAGTCATTCGGTGATTACTTGGCTCAGTTTTTGGTTTTCCATCATATATCATTATTGTTTCTATTTATGGAAACCTTATTTTATAATTTGATGTTGAGATGCACTTTATTAATAATATAATATTTTAATATTTTATAAAGTGCAAAAAATTAAAACATATTGGAATCTTCTAGAAGTCAAAAGATAATATTATTTTATTGAGGCCAACCTCTAGAGGAAAAAGCATAAATAGACCTTGAGGTCTCACTTTTGAGGCAGGCAGATTTGATGTTGATGATTGTTGATTTCTTCTTGAGTATTTGTGGAGCCAAGTGGTCTGCAGATAATCAATTTGTCTTTGGGAACGAAAACTCCCATTGATAGCAATTTTGAGGGTGTGAAATATCACCTGAATTATTGCAGCTTGGAGGTGATACTTCAGTCACTTCATTAGGGCAGAAATTTGTGGCCTAAGGCCAATTTTGAAGACATACAATTTTGGAGTTGGCTGGCATTAAAGATTTATTGTGGAATATTTTTTATTTGCTGGCTGCTACAGTAACGCTACAGTGCCGCGATTTGCTACAGTGCCACGCTACAGTAGTCGCTACAGTACCGTGCTACAGTTCCGTGAATAGTACCCTGTGCTACAGTACTTTGATCACAGCTTCAAGGCGCCTTCATTTCCAGGATATTGCTTGTTGTGGCCACGATATCCATTGGTTTGGGTCTTGGTTTGGAGTGCTTGAATTTAGGGAGTTGGAGATATTTTTTGAGCTTGAGTCATCATACCAGCATTCTGGTTTTTGTTACCAGTCATCATTACCAGCTAGTGAAGACCCACGAATTTGCTTGTAACTCCTCTATCTTGGTTCGATTCCTCTTTCTTCCTTGGGCGCACTTCATAGGAGGGTTTGGAGATGAACATGGATACATTTTGGAGGGCGTAGAGGCTGAGAACTATTTATAATAAATTCCTTTATATCAGACAGGGGCGGCTGGGTCTGAGGCACGATTTGGAGCTGAAAGGTCATGAATAAAATCAGATATTGCTTGCTTCTCATCACAGCACCAAGGCGACTTCATTTCCAGGTTCCATTGTTTGTCCCTTGCATGTTAGTTGTCAATTTAGTTGCATAATGAGATGGTACGGCTGTAGATGACAGTCTTAAGCATTTATTCATATTGTACTTGCCAAGAGTCTTGGCCATCTGCTGTTATCATTGTATTAATTTCAGTCTTGGAGGGTCAGTCATAGTTATATCATTGTAAAGAAGCATAAATTGCATTGTCATTTTTAAGTGCATAAGTTGCAGCTGTAGCTAATCTTTGTACTCAGACTTGTCATCAAATTTCAGACTTGGCATTATTGTTACATCTTCATATTTGCCAAAGAGTCTTGGACAATTCATGTTACATTGTATATGAATTTGCAAATACAATAAGAAAGCAGCAAGTTGGTGTCACATAGTTGCTAAAATAGTCTTCTAGAGTAGTGCATTAGCATGCATGCCAATTGTTTGTCAAATTACCAGTTGGTTGTAGGTGGATTAGAATTCATATATGAGCATTATAAATGTTAAAGGGAGGTTGCATATGCATCTAGATGATAGTTTAGACATCATAGTGTTGAATTGTGATCATTGGAAGTCTTCATTTGGTATTTATCAAGCAAACATCAGACTGTAACCACGGACCAGCAAGTTGAAGGTTTTCATTTGAAGTGTTTGACGAAATTCCTTGAGTCTTCAATCTGCACCTTGAGGTCAGATTTGAGCAGGCTCATTACAGGTTAAACATAGAGAAGTTAAACCCCACCCAATGAAGCTAATGAAGATCAAAGTGGGATCCATGACCAAAGACCAATGCTGTCACATGTCAATGGCAAGGCTCAGGTGGATGAATCAATAGCATCATTATCTCCAACCATGAGAGTGCCAAAGTGGATGTGAGAACCCTCATAGGGAAATGCCCAAAGCTAAGTGGCCATGTTCAACAATCATGGAAGGAATTTAGATAATACTTCTAAAACTTCTGGGGCCAAATAAAAAACCAATAATGTGGGCTTGCTTCTACAATTCAGTCTGCTGGCAAGTAGCATGCTATCAATGCTAAAAGAAAGCAAAACCAAAGCAACCAAAGCAAGTGCATTTGTTGGGGTGCCCTGATATCGTACAGAAATCGCATGACCTCACTAACACATCCAACCTGTGACTGAACCAATAGTATCCAATGCATTTAATGCCTACAGGACATGTGACAGAACAGGAAGAGGAGGTAATCAGCTTGGTAAGGACCTACACATGAAGGTGATAATGTCTAGAAAAAAAAAGGCAACGCATCACTAATTAGGATAGGGGAAGAAAGCATACAGAGAACTGCTCCAGTCTCTACAAAGACATCAAAATCTTACCCAGATCCCCGAGTAGATAGGAATCCTAGAAATAGAGTGCTCCGCAATCTCCCCTTCAATAAAGATGGTAGATTTTATAATCAAGGTTTAAAGAACAAACTTCACCAATATTAAGAACTTTGATATTGTTGAAGAAATCTAATAAATTTGTATTTCAGATTGTGACGTGAGCAGAATTTGTGATCTCAAGTAGTGACCAACCACTCTACTTTATGAAAACCTAATGAGATATTAAACATTAAAGAAAATAAAAAAGAATATTCAAGTCTTTCAAACTAAAGTTGTATTTCCAACAAGAATCAAATATATATTTGGTGGTGCCTTATCAAAAACTCAACAATGTTTGAAATATCTCTTGGAATGTGTTAAAAAAGTTTGAAGGAAGATAACTGGTACAAGGAGGGAAAATATCTAAATCAAAATATAATAATGTTTCAAAACTCCCTTATAAGAGTATGTCAAAGGCACTTTATATTATTATGTTGAAATCTTAATATTTATGGAAATGAACTAACTATTTGCCAGTTATATAAAGATCATTGAAGGGTTTACACATTTAATTAGATGAAAAAGGAAAAATTAACTAAATTTTTGCTAAGTTCACAACTGATTTTCTGAACAAACTAGCTCTTTAACCTACCATTCTATGAAAATTTGTACAAATGCACAACCAAATAGACAAATGAAAAAGAGATAGCAGTACACATTATTAGATGGGTTTATAAGTTACTGATAAAAAATTCCGACCATCAGTGACCTGGAGATCTTGTATATCCAATCCGTGTAAGCCTATGGACGAACTTACCCAATGTTCACCAAATTTATTGAAGATTACATAATATATTCTACTCTTCATATTATATAGAAAAAATGTAGACTCTGTACATAAAAATATTAGTTGAGAACCACAACTAAACTCAGGTGGGGACCTGAAATTATAATTAAACTATTATAAAAATCCAAAAACCACAATTTTTGTGCTTGTTATGGACGAGTTTCCCTCCTCTGTCTCTTTTCAAAGCTGTATTTGACTCTCTCCTCTCACTTTGACTACGCATTTTGCTTGAAAAGAGAAATTCACAGGAATGCCAAACTATAAATAAAAAGTAATCTGCACCATGACACATCATTTTTATGCTATTTTATTATTTTTTATAGCAAATCACTAATGTGCTATATTATGGTTTTATGGTTAATTTTGACATTATCTTTTAATAATCTTTTATGATACATGGGGGGAGTAGGTCCCTCCCCCATTGTATTATATAATGTTAGAAAAATACATAGCAATGAGATTACCAAATGCTTGTTAAGTGTATAGCACGACTATTCCAAACGGAGCTAATTGTCATAAGGCAGCCGAAAAACAAATGGCTGAACCATAAGCTTGAAAATTCTGGCTTAAGCTAGAAAAGACCCACATCTCAAAAAAATATGGGGAAACAAAACAAAATTCATTGATAAAACATAGACCTTCCAGATATATCAGCTTTCAGAACATCAAAGAATGATTACATTTGAAAAGGTGGTAGCACCATATTCAACCCAACCATCTTCAACAGACAGCCTACCATGACATATGACCTGGAATAACTATTTCTGACTGCAAGTGTATGTCTGGGGAAAAAAGGCTCCAACAGATCTTTGTAACAAAGCTCCATAAACTCTTCTTTTGCACCTCCAGAAATTATGGGTTGAAATTGAAAGAGAATGACTTCAACTGCTCATGTGAGTGGTAGATAAAGCAAGCATAGAAATTAAGCTTGATTATCCCAAACATTTTTTAACTCATCCCAAATTTCCAAAAAGTCAATAATTTCAATATTATCACAAGATATGAATCATTGAGTAGGTAAGAAATCAGCTATCAAATTTGACTCTTGATAGCAATGCTGGGAAAAGAGAATGTCCAATGAATCATGAAGCAACCAGGCCTGCAGAAGAATATCATTAATTTTTCAATTAGTAGGGGAGTGTGTTTTTATTGCACTGATAAAATGATCATTGAATCTCTCTTGATTCAATCCTCTATGAATTTCTTTGGGAAGCCATTGAAGACCCAACAAGGGCTTTAGTTTCGTTGTTTGTGCCATCTGGAAGCTCTTTGAAAGCAGTTAAAATATGCCTCCCTTCATCGTCTCTTTGAACACACCCTGCCTCAGATGGCCCTGGGTTGCCTTTAGATGCTGCTCTGTCAAAGTTAAATTTGACAAACACCCTGGGAGGAGGAACCCATTTAATATTTTCTCTTTTGGCCAACACGTCCCTCACCTCCCATTTAATACAAGAAGCTTTCAACAAGTGTCATGATTTTAGAAGATGTAAATGATAAATCCCAATCTGTGATTTCTGATCCTTTTTGTAATCTAATGTCGGCTTGAGAGTGAACTAATTCTGAAATAGCAATTTCCAATTTTGAAAGAAATGCTTCCATGCTAAGAGATTGGCTTTGGAAGATTTTTCAATTTCTCTCTTTCCAGACATGTCATATCGCTAAGACGGGGCTAGATGTCCAGATGCTTGAAAATATTGCATTGGTTATCAGAAAGGGCCATGCCCTCAACAATTTTAGTAAAGTGTCAAGTAAAGCCCCAGACCAATTAAGTCTAGCATTCCATCAAGACCAACATTTGACAGTGAAGGGGCAATGTAACAGCAGATGATCCATAGATTCTTCAGCATTTAGACAAAGTGGAGAGGAAGAAGGGCCAAGAAATCCAAATTTGTTTAATCTATCATGAGATAAAAAAATTCCATGAGCAGCAGTCCAAGCGAGAGAACTGGCTTTTGGAAGTCCATGTCTCAACCATGCAGTTAAGGAAGGCCAAGTGGCTTCCTGGGAGTGACTGGCTAGCAATTTCTAACCCAAGCTAGCAGAATGGATGCCCATCTTCAAGCTTGACCATCAAATTATGCCATTATCAAAGTTGAAGAAGATTTTCCTCTCCTTTAGAATAGCCAGAAGTTCTATTTTTTGCTCCTCAAGAAATGTAAAACTTGAGAAGTATTTCCATTCCAAAAGTGCAATTCCCATCTGAGACTTACAAATCCAGTAATCATTTAGTTTAGATACCCAAAAAGTCGTGAGCGCCTGTCAGGTCATTGCTAGGAAGGGAAAGAAGACATTACAGAGATCCAACCAGAATCCAAAAGAGCAGTCGATTCTCACTTCCCAGCTAAATTGATTTGTTATGATAGGTCAACAAACCAGAATAGAAATCCATTTATGAGAACAACAAGGCATTCCATTTATTTTGTAGAAGTTAGTGCCATTTTGAATTTGGATGGGAGAACATTCTCCAAACAAGTTTTGCACCCAGGGCATGATTTTGTAGATCCAACTATTTGATCCCTCTTCTATTCGCCCTTTTACCACTTGGTTTCATGGACTTCCTAAACTTGAGTCAAGGTGATCCAGTTTTTGTGGTTGTATACAAGGTATATAACATTCAATATTTCACCCCTTTCAGTCTTCATTCCTTGCACACACATTGGATCTATCTCCACTCATGAGACCTGGATCAGCAATCTAATCAAGTTTCCTCTAATAAATGATATCCCTAACGGGCCTAATCAATCCTTGCCTTTTCAAGCCTTTAATTCTTGGGACAGCTCAAATTCCAACAATCATTCCATGACTGTAAGGAGCACTAGACTCCTTTCAAAAGGAAATTCCAATGCCATTGCTGGCCATCACAGTTCCAGAGCCGTCCAAAACCAGCATCAAAAGATCTACAAGCATTGTTCTGCCTCAACAACCATGGGTCCATAAAACAACAATGCAAAATAAAACAGATAACCCCACACTGTCAATGGAGACAAGAAAAGAGGAAACAGAGGAAGGATGAATGCTGAGAGAAGTTTATATGGCCAGACAACTGCAGTCAGGTCCAAGTAATGTTGTGCAACTCAATCCACACCAAATTCATGCTTTCTGAACATGGGCTCAACTAGGACCAAAACTCACCACTCAGCAATTGCAGTCTTTAAATGGTCCTAACCCTAGTCCCATTCACAGTAGGTTTAGCATGCGGCATGCCCTTCCTGAACCTAAACCACATACACACACATTAATTATTTGCTGGAGCTCTTCTCTCTATCTACCACTGTTTGAAGCCTCTCAACCCCCACCTCCCACCATCATTCCTCTCCCTTTGTGAGCCCCATCATTTCATTTCCTCCTTGGTTCCTGACAATCATCCAGAGTCAACACTAATGGAAAAATTTCATCTAGATTAAGTCATTGGCTTCAAGCCCCTTGATCCCGCTCCTGAGGGTCAACCTGCTGATTCAAGAGGGGAGCCTGCCACTTCTTGGTATGCATCACAAGCAACTCAGAATGAGATTTTAGCTACCTTCTTGCCCTCTATAGATCCCACTAGTTAGGATTTGAGGAGCATGATGTTCCATCAACCTCTCACCCACTCATTTCACTAGATGAATGTCATATCCTAAGGAGAGAATGTAGCTTTGCTAGTGTGACAATATGTCTTGTTATCAACAACTTGGTTTCCAACACAAACAACAACAGAGCCTCATCAACATCTTGGCCTGCCAGGCAGATGCTCTTGAAGCCTTTAGCCTTGCTGGATCTTCTCAAAGAAAAGAGATTTGGAAACACATCACTTCTGGGAGAATACTCAGATCCAAGCTCCTGACCATGTACAATGCTCAGAAACTCCTAACCAACTAAACCACAAATAATAAGGCTTCTAATCAGGTTAGTACCAAAATTTTGGCACAGTGTAGGTGGAGAACCTCTCTGGAGAAGAACTTGAAGAGGGGAGAGATCAAGACAAATTCAATAGGTAAAAAGAAGAAAAACCTCTAACGAGGATAACTCTCTCCTTTGGACGAATTTTCTTTATAACATGTTAACAGTACACCTCTTTCTTTCCTCTAGTATGTTAAGAGATAAAGACTCTCAGTGCTACCATGGATTTCAAATCTTTGTATAAGTTGTTTTTAATATTTACCTGCCTTAAAGAACTGCTAGTGATGCTCCTATTCTTCTGCTTAGATTAATCAGGGTTTTGAAAATGCTGACAGAATGCTTCATCCTGTGATGTTTCTCTGCAGTCCTAGAGCATTTTCTGATGTCAGAATGGTGGTAATTTTCATATAAGTGGTGTTTCTGCAGTGTATCGAATTATGTGATGACTTTTTGAGATTCAACTGCATTGTTTCAAGTAAATCTTCACTTGCCCATATTTCATAAGTAGTGGTTGAAATTTTGTTCATCTTTAAATAGAATTGCATTTTATAACAAGATGACCAGAGAAGCTTAATCCTGTTTTATAAAGGTTTAGAGTATATATCCATAGAGGAACTTGTTTACAGGATGATCAGATAAACTTCATGCTTGCTCCTTTAATAACATATCTTGTAATCTGCATATGTCTATGACAAGGATAATTTATCTGCAAAATGATTTGTATTTATCATAATTACTTGTTGACCTAGTTAGCAGTTCTCTGCATTCAATCAAGTTTGGTTTCAATAGTTTCCATTTGAATATCAAGTGTGAATTTATTCTAAGTTTATCTATTCTGATTGTTAATTTATTTGTTTAAAGTTTTATCTATTCTGATTATAAATTTATTCTAAGGTAAGTTTATTACAGTTGTCCTATAATCAGAACCAAACATCAAATAATTTTAGAAACAAGTAACTTCATGTAACAAGGATTTATGTGTTCATACCTGGTGGAAGATAAATATCGAATATAAAGATTCCATTTTGATATGGAGTTCCTTTTGGACCCACTATCAAAGCTTTCAACAAATCCATTCTCACAGGATCCACTCGCACATGTATACTGGATTCCCACTCAAGAGGAAGATTTGTTGCCAAAGAAGCTACCTCTTTGGCAATATGCAACATCCTGTTCTTATTGTGTACACCTGTGTTATCAATGCTTTGCCGATTTGCTCCTGACTCATCAAAATGAGAACTGTAGCTGTGGTGGTGAAAAGCTTTCCCAAGCAAAGGATACTCCCCAAATTGTAGTGGCTTCAAGCTTTCTTTATATAAAGAAATATTCTTACAATGGTCTGAACTGACTTCAATAAAATCAATAGTTTTGGAACATTCTTCCTTTGAAGCAGATGTCTGGTCTGAAGTTGGTTCGCAATCTCCTGTCATTGAATCTTCGTCCTCTGAAATAGGAATCAGATCTGGTGTGGAGACAGTTTGCTTCTCAGATGCAATTGTCAACTTCTCATAGCACTCCAATAGACACCTGGCAATGTCAAGATCAGCTTCCACATTTTTGTCATTGTTAGCATCTTTGAATCTCTTCACGATAATCTTTGCTTGCTCATAAATATTCTTCATTTTTTTAATGACAGAAATATCACTTCGATTACCATGAACATCAGAACCTCCTTTTATGTCAGTTTGGAAGCAGGTTCCTACCAATATCATCAGGAGTTCTGGATATTGTGCCATGGTTTTCAACAGGTCTGCCAGCTGAAGATACAGTGCACTTCTTGCACAGATGTCCATCATGGAATCATTCATCACTAAGTATTCTAAAAGTTGACTAACTACATTGTCCCGTTTAAATAGAACATAAGCAGAGAAACCTAAGATAGGCTTAAGCTGGCTTGAAAGAATATTCTTAAGAACATTTGCTAAAGATTTGAGAACACTTTCTGTCCGGCAGTCAAGGTCCTTTTCTGCCTTTTTAACTTTCTCTGTAGTTGACTTACCCTCATGTCTGTGACCTCCAAAACCAGTACCTGGCCCCCAGACAGTCTTCGCCATATTAGAACTATATGGGGTAAGCAATTCCAAATTAATCCCACCAGAATGATAATTAACATTTGTTGTACTTGTACCAGGCTGGTTTCCAGATTTACGGCTTCGTGTATTATACTTATTACAAGGTGTTTTTCCAGGCTGATCATCAGATCTAGTAGTTCCAGTTGTATACTCATTATAAATCAGTTCCAGTTCTGTCACTATATCATTGATTCTGTAATTTGTTGCTTCACTGCAAATGTGGCTACCTTTGCTTCCACTTTCCTTACACTGGGAATCAAAGGCAAAACCACAAGCTGCACACCAAGAAAATTCACAATTTGTACATACCCATGAGTCTGGACACTGAATGCTCTCATTACTTGCTGCGCTCTGGAGATGATTTGCATCATTGTTCTTCTTTGCCTTTCCTGAAAAACTCTTCTTAAATATGTCAAAATCAAAGATTGATTTAATACTTTAGTGTTCACATATATGACAGCATCTCTAGGAATAGAACTAAATGGACTATAAATTATTAATTAACAAACAATCTGTAGGAAAACAAAGATTGATTTAATAATTCAATTGTTTATACACATGGAAGCATCTCTAGAAATAAATGAATTGTGGATTTTACAACTCCTATGTATGTGATACCTATCTCTCCAAAAATAAAGATATAATTAATCAAACTAGTTGAAACAAAGTAGCATTATACCTTTTCCTTTAATTGAAGACATCCTTGAACATTTTACTGCCTTCCCCTGTTGACAATTAATACAGTTGATCATATTAGCACTTGACATTGCACCATAAAGATCTCGGTATGCAGTCCTCAACCACTTCTCATAGCTTTCCACAGTACTAATACCAAGTAGATGGATTAAATCTGCTTTACTAAGCTCCATTCCGCACCTAGCACATGGAAAATCATATTAGAAATCAGTACTAAATAAGAATACAATTTCTGCAAAATACTAGATATTTTGTCCTTTCATGAGATAACATTCTAATCTTCTCTAACTGCATCGAGACTGTCTGATTCCACGAATCATGTTATAGTCAAATTAATAGAAAGGCACAGAAACCCCGATAAACTCTCACAAGTTGCTTACACATTACCTCTGATCTGGACATAGTAATTGTATTCTGATTTCCTCATATGAGGGTTCTACTGTCATCATTGACTTATCTACCAAAGATTCCACGTGGGATTTTAAGCAGACCATACAAGTGACATGATTGCAGCTGCTGATAAAAACATTTTCACGATTCTGATGCCCACAGTTACTTACTAAACCTGACAAAAACATAAAAATTTTAATTTCAAGTCTCATTCAGAATCAAACTTGTAATCAACTTCAAGAAAGATATCCAGGTTCCATCATATGTAAATAAGTCAGAAATCTACACAAAAGATAAAGTAAAAGAAATGCAGTGGTGAGAGAAAGCAAGACCCAAACAATATAAAGAAAATCCAAGGTATGTTGTGATGATCTGATTTTTTTTAAATGCATCAAATTGACTTCGCACCATTATGTCTTCTATTCAATAGATGCAATAAGCTTTCCCCACAAGCATCAAGTTTCCAATATCATTTCCCATAAAAGTTTATCATAAAAAAATAATTCCAAAAGCATGTTCCCTATAAAAGTTCATGAAACACATTTTGTACCACAAGATTTCCAGCCAGTTCAGAATGGGCTCCCTCAAGATGCTTCACAATCAAAAATATATATAACTTTAAATGCAGTAATCAAACTTTGATCTATGCCTCTATTGATCAAATTTTGATCACAACAATTGGTAATTAAACAGTTAATGTTACACTGGATATTCTTAGGGGCATTGCCCCATAAAAATTTCTTGTTGAAGCTTTTTGACAGAGACAAATCTAGTTACAAGATAATTTGTATCAAATCTAAGGCCTCTTCCTAGAGGTGTTTGTGTAACCAAGTTGAGAGTCATGGAAGACCCTTTTGCATCATCAACTCCTCTTCTACATTTTTTATCACTTGTATCCTGCCTCATCTTTTGAAATTCATCCCTTACCTCCTTTCTTTCCATGCTTGTTTTATGGAGCACTCATATAGATATGGAGCTTCTCAGTTGGTTGGGATATAACAAATTGACCTAGATTTGTGTCATATCACTTTAGCTTCAACATCAATACCACTCAGTCTTTGGATCCTTTCAATGGGATGTGACAAATTGCTTGACCTAACATCTTTATTGGATCACTTCAGCTTCGACCTATACCACTCTTCGCCATGCATTAACATCAGCATCAAACCTAAGTCTTCTATCCTCCATCCGTTTTTCTAAGTGAAATAAGTTTTCACCAAGGGGGGATAGTCTATAATTACCCCTTCTTCCCATGATTCCCCAAGTTAATCTTCAGAAGGGAATATTGATGCTTAGGCCATTTCTAGGACCCGTGCGCTTTAGACATAGAATTTATTCCATTTCCCAAAGTTATTTTAGTCTATTCATCCAAATAAAATGTAATTGTAGATAATTCCATAAAAAATTAAAACCCAACCCATGTTGGACTAAAGTTAGTGTTGGTTGCCACCTTACTCACCTTTATGCATGCATCTCTCCTAGTTTCTCTCTTCCAAATTTAACTAGTAGGATTTTTCCGCACCTCTATCTCCTAATTGTTATAAATGGAGAATGGCATTGTACAATACTCGGGTCGGGGATGGCAATTATTTTGGCATAATAAAGTTTATCAATTATTATGTCAAATCACTGCTGCTTGTTGAATAGACAAGAATGTGGGAGGATTGCGGAAAAGGTGGGTATTAGTGAAATTGAAGAATCTATGTCAAATTTCAACAAACTATAGATTGGCCACAGTAATCAATTATAATATCAGTTTGAGATAATACAATCAAAATCCTTAAGGCATTCGTTTAAAAAGGCAACAACAGATTTTCTTTAGTTGATGGTAACTACAATCAATTCTATGTTCCATGGAATCTTGGAGTGGGGAGGATGGGTTTCAAGGACCAAAGACCTTGATTTGGGGACGGCAGGGAGCAGCAGTCTGGGGGCAGCACCCCCAATGGGGTCAAGAGAAACCCATTTTCATAACTTTATCGTTACGTTTTCTCCAACACCAAATCCTCACTATTTCAGTATTTCTAACAAAAACTTCATTCTTCAGACAACTAAAAGTGAAGCTGAAGAATCTACACAGTCTAAATGCTGAGGCTATGCAGTTTTTATACCTTGTTTTGAGTGTTTAGGGTGTGGGTGGGTCCCATTAGACTATTAGGATTATGGATAGTGGCCCAAATTTTTAAAATTGCCTTCTTTTATTAAACAAGTATTTGTTTTAAAAGCCAGATGTGGGGCCAGCTGCAATATTCTGAGGCGTTCAAGGACATGGTTAAGTTTTCAGAGGGTCCTGGAGACATCCCAGCATCCTCATCAGGGGGGGATGCCACAGAAACGTCCCTTCTCTGAGGCAGACATCCCAGGGACATCTCCTATATGGAAATGGTAGTGGTGGCACAGTGGAGGAGTGTTTCCCTGCTGTCCCACTGTCTTAGAAACATCCCCATCCCTGAAGGTGGCAATCTTTTTGTGGGCGGCAGGCACATTCCATTGGAGCACTATACTCATCCATAGATCCAAAAAAATCTGGAAGATGATCAGATGATACCCATCAATCAGCAAAATTCAAAACAATTGTGTCACCAGTGATCATTTTGACAATAGCCGGTATAAAGATTGATCTTATCTAAGATCATGAGATTGTGTTCTTCAGGCTGATACCTAGTTGGGTAGGGAAAATTCTTTTTCCAAGGACTTGGAAGTTGGATGTATGATGAGACTCCAAATTTTTAGTTTTTACCATTTGTAGTGATGGGGTGTTTCCTTTTGCCGTTACGTCTAAGCCAATCATCAATATTGCCTTCATGTGGCATTCAGAGAAAAACCGCTGTTGACTCAGTTCACTCAGAAATCTCAGGAAAAACAGTTTCACCACAACAATATCAGTTTTCCTTCAAGATAGTTGCAGGCCTAAAACTCATGCCAATCATATTTCGTATCAATAATTAGCAATAATGCAATCAAATATAGCTTCAAGTTCAAACAATTTGTAGGAAAATAACATATAATAGTTTTCTATATGCACTCCTGATGTAGATTGCCTAACAATATTTATTTTACGCTGAAGCAGCATCATTAGGTTCAATCTAGGGATCTCCTTGTTCCCATCAAGTTCAATATTTGAACGTTATAAATATGATAAACTGTAAAGTTAAAATGTCCTTTTGCTATCACAGAGAGGTCTCATATGCCTCTTGAGGTGTGCACCAGGATATGACTCAAAAAGTCACCTTTGCCTAAGTTCTTCATAGAATCCAAAATTAAAGATAGTTGAACAAACCGTACTGGGGTGACTCAAACCCCATATGAATCCGCTTCACCATAAGCAGCTGTACCCCCAAAGCCAAGACAAATTTGAAATAAAGCAATGTATGAGATCCGAAAATTGTTCACCTTTGAATTCCAGGGAAGATTTGGGAATACAAAAGGCAACGAAATAGATTCAATAAAAAGCACAAAAAAAATCCAAATCAATGTGACTTGCATTATTGCTTTCACCTCGAAATTGCGAAACAAATTATTTAAACAAAACAGATTTTTACTGGGTATTACATCTCTACATTCCAATAAGGCTTCCCGGAAAATAAAATAACTTCCAGGAACGAAAACACTAATGGGTATTCCATCGTTAAATTAAACTTTGAATTTTGATTAAAATTCAAGGACAAACTAATTATTAAAACCAAAAAAACTAATGGGTATTACATCATCGTATTCAGGTTTGACTTATATCTGTGAGTACTAATACTAACCTGCAGAGTGTAAAGGTCTTTGGCGCTTACTGCTGCTACTTGGCGTGCTCGAATCTGATTCTTGGCTGCTCCTAGTCCTCCTGGGATGGACTTCAATTATCTGTATCCCTCCATCGCAATCCTCAAAACCAGCCCTTTGAGCTCTAGCTGCACGATTGAGAACCTCAACCCCATCTTCAACAGAAACCCACACACCATTAGCACCCAATTCCATGGCCTTAACCCCGCCGACTCTCCAATTCAATCCACAGCTGAAAAAACCCACTGTTTGAATCAGGGTCTAATCAATCCAAAACACAGCAATTCAACGTGCATGGCTAATTTTCAAAGCATAATGCCAAAAAGTTCATGAACGGATGATAAACAAGTCTCTGGGGAATTTGCAATCTAGCTTGCCTATTACACTTTTCAAAGAGGGTATTGCTAAGGATCCAATTCAAGAGCACCCAATTGTTTGCGCCTGAATTCAATTAAATGCTTTGCTTGGGCAATTGGGTCTCTGTTTTTCCACATATCTGACAAAATCCAAACTCTAAATTCGTCGTCAGATTAAGCAATTTGACATATATAGACTTTCTTTTCAGCTTCCAATTTTAGTGTCTTAAGTATGTCGGCTTGCCTCTAAACCATATTTATAATGATTTTCCCTGCCACAGAAACATGTTGCTCTCGTGAGCATTTGTGAGAAAATAATCATAACCCTAATTAAAAGATTCTATTCTTTCATATTTCATTCATACAACATTTTTTTAATTATCATCCAGCTTAAAAAAACTTACCGTGTTAGGGAAGAGTAGATCTCCGAGAATACTCGTAGCAAAGAGAAAAAAGCATGCAACAGTTCATTATTCTATATATTTATTATATTCAATTTATTTGATACCTTCTCATAGGTGGTATTAAGAAGGGGATGTGGTGTGTGAGTTCATTTGCGTGCATGTTCGATGTATTTAAGCATATCAAGTAAACTGCACTGATCAAGAAAGGTCAAAGAATAAAATGAATACCTAACTGTGGTTAGTATTATAGAAAATTGCCTTAGGACTGATTTTTTTTTTGGGGGCATACTTAATGGAATTGTAGTCTTTTATTATGGGGAATTTAGTTAAAATTAGAATGAATTTTTGTTTTAAATTATGGAGAGGGTAATAATGAAAATTATTTGTTGGAATCAGTTGAAATTAAAATAATGTAAATTAAAAGAGAATTATTAGTAAATAAAATTATATTGATTATTGTTTTCAATGTGTATATCTAGTAGTTGTTGTGAGAAGTAGAAAGGTACATTTGAGACTTGAATGTAGTCTATTAAATCTAATATGGAAGGCTTACAAGCATTGGGAGATGTGAAAGTTTTATCGAATATTCCTTGGTAGGATGGCTCCTTACCTTCAAATGGAATTTAGCTAGTGATGAGAGCCTCCTTTGAAGGGTTGAAAGGGTCAGTGATGCATGAGATGTCAACAAAGAACTTGCAACCCTAACATCATAGTAGTATAAGGCATTAAAGAAAGCAAGTTGATAGTAAGGTGAAATCCAATTTGGATATGTTAGGGCAAATAATGCAAGTAAGTTTTTTACATAGGAGTCATTCCAAGGGATTATTCCCTATACTTTTATACCTCCCATTATGCATCTTTGTTGGAGTAATTAGGATAATCACTTGATAATTAATTAGTCATTAATTAGGGGTGGAGGGCCTAGCTCAATTGGCTAAAGCATCTTGTTGCAAGCAAGAGGTCACGAGGTCTAGTCTCCCTCCAAACCCGTGGTACCGAAGGGCATGTCACGCCAACGCCACCAGTCACGTGAAAATTTTTTACCAGGCACACTACAGTTTATAGGGGGACGAATATTTGACTGATTCCTGCAGTCTAAAAAAAATTAGTCATTAATTAATTATTAGGCCCCTTATTATTTTAATTACTTAAAAATAAGAGTGTTTTTTATTATTAGATTAGATTATTTATAGGTCAAGTTGTCTCATTGCATAGGATTAGGACACCTATGACACTTGTCACAATCCTCATCTAGGGTTTGCACTTTTTTTTATAAACATTCATTATTATAATCATTCATAATCCAAGTATTCCATTCAATTCAATATAGAAGATGTTTTGGTTGCAGGTGATTTCTAAGAGTTGTGGGGTTCACTATCAACCCCAACATGGTATCTAAGCTCCAGGTTTGTGACTTCATGTCCAAATTTTGAGAGGTTTGGCCTTAAGAGAAAAATGGTTCATCGTAGAGTGAAACAGGCATGACCATTAAGTCTAAAATGGCCAAAAACCTAAGGATCACGTGTTGTTTCATCAAATTTGGAAAAGTTGCAAAAAAAAGAAAAAAAAGTTACACAAATCCCCAAACAAATCTGTGCAGTACGGATTCATACTGTAGACGTCTAAATTTGGACACTTAATTTATCCAAATTCATCCCCTTTCGTCTTATTTTCGTTAATTAAGTAATACTGCTATTATTTAATTAATATCTTTAATTCTGCCAAATCCCTAAGGTATTTAATCAATAATACCTTATCTCTTTAATCCTCCTTCCATCAATTGAATTAAATAAATATTCCATTTATTTGATTCCCTTCATGTCACATCCTCCATTTTTATCTTATCCTAATCCATCTTCTAATCCCATCATTAGGATGTGCACATGCCTAATCCTTGATTAGGATGTGTCACATCCTCCAACTTTTGCAAGTTGGCCTCTAATCTCTCTTAGCCACCTAACCCTCCTCTAATCCTCCATTACTCTTCCCCATGTGATCTTTGACTTGTCACATCAAGTCACATGTGAAATCTAACTCTCTTCTAATCTTCATTAATCAGTCTAATCAAGTACTTGCACAATCCTAATCACTTAATTGAGTCAACCATCTTAAATGCTTTTCTTTTTTGACAAGGCATCTCCTTCCCTATGTGAATTTTTAATTCACAATTAATCCCCAATGCACCCTTTGGAATTTAAAATTCTTTCCCATCTCCCCATGAGAATATTTGAGGAATTTTTAATTCCTCACATGTCCTCTCACATGGGGACAAGGACCTCCTTTATGAGGAGATCTTGTCCAATCCCAAGGTACTTTGTACCCCCTCCATGTCATGTCCTATCCTTCCACCTCATGTCCACTTCACCTTTTAGGGCTATATCACATGCCACATGTCAAGATGTGAGGGCTTGTGAGTTCTCAACTCACCTTAGCCCTACATCTTGATATTTGGTGGCTCAATCTTGGCCATCCATTTCCCTAGAGATTTCCAAAATCTCTATAAATACCCCCTCTTTTCTCTCATTTTGGGAGAGATCATTTTGCTAGCCAAACTCTTGCAATTTTGTTCCTCAACCTACACTTAGCCATTTTCATGCTTTCAACCCTTTTCATCCATCTTCACATCTTGCATCTACTTGCCATCCAAGGAGCATACACATCAAAGATCGAAGGGCCAACCAAAGAATCGATTCGAGACAAGGTATAAGGTTCCATTTGTTATTTTTATCTTGTGTTGTTTCCAACTTAGGCTAATCTTGAAGTGTAGGTTGTTTTGGTGTTTATTTGCACTCTTTTACTTGTTGCTTATTTTCTAATGCTCATATTCGACCTATCACACATACAGTTATACTATCAAAGGTATGCATGCCCCTGTGCATTCAAATTTGTATGCAAATCAAAAAAAATCTCTTTATTTGTAACATTTTTTTTAGGTTTTTAAAAGGTTTTTTTGGAAAAAAATTGCAAAAAAAATCAAAAAAGAAAATTAAAGGGTACTTGCCACCGCAAGCCCTACAAGCCATTATGGCAATAAGGTAGTCCCATTAGTGGTGGCTATTCCCATGGTCACCCAATGAGATATCTGCTCATCAATGACACCCAAACTTGTCATCGACGACATTAAACTCGTCATCTAACAACCTTCCAACCCCCAATGGTGATGAAAAACATTGGTCCAAATATAAAAAAATATTTTCCAATAGTTAATGCAGCAAGGAAATATTTTGATTCCCAAAAGAATATTCCATGCAACTACAAACATATATCAATGAGCATCTACTTTATCGAAGGCCAATTTTTTTATCGAGGATAGGGAATATTCTCAGCATATTATGTTGATGTCAATAGTACAAGTAGTCATATGATCAACTCAAGCCTCCCTCCTACCCCCATTCTCCCTAAAGGAGTTATTTTTTCTTTTTGGCATAACTTGGGGCTTGGGCATATAATGTTGAAATCATTCAAATGAGATATCATCAGAAAGATGGTTCTGAGCACTTTCTAATGGTGTAGATCTCATCATCACATTTTATTATTGGTTCATTTTATTATCATTCAAAGTCAAATAATATTTTTTTCTTTCAAGCTTATAATTTTTTTTCTACATCTTTGATTTTTGTGATTCTTGTGGCGTTGGAAAGATATTTCAAATCTCTTCAGATCTATTCATGCACTTTTTCCAAAATTTTCCCTAGGTATATTTATTCATTTTTTTGTGATTTCATATTTATGTCAATTTCTTGGGTGTCTTGACACCTAGAAATGATTTCTTTGCATGAGACAACTACTTTACATGTATTGAGGTTATCAATGTCTAATTTTTTTTATTTGAGGAAGTATCGTGGGTTTTTTGTTCGTCCTTCTATGGTCATCTTGGAAAAGGATAATTATGAGTCTTGGCAAAATGGCACCCTGACACATCTCAGGTGGCTTGATCTTTTGTATGGACTCACACCTACACTAAAAACACTAAGGATTAGATCATCATGGGATATTATTAGTGATCATGTTGTATGAATGATTTGTTCTAATGTTGATCTTGGCATTATGTGTGTTGTATCGGACATTGATTGTCCCCACACACTTTGGACTTGAATTTGGGAGATCCATTTAGACCATACCCTTTGATGATGATACTTTAGAGGAGCTTGAGTCTATTGTAGGTCTTAAATGTTTTAACAGTTCAAAGACTTGTCTGCATGTTCCCACTCTTCAAATTGATACCCAATCTTCATCTTTTATTTTTCCTGATAAAGTTGGCATCACCACATCCTTGGCCCCTATTGATTCAATGTAGTAGGAAAAATTCATCACCTTTCATACACAACTACTTGGGATGTGTATCTTGGAGACATATCATCCTTGTGTGTAGAGTCTCAAATTACATATTTGGACTCAGATTACTTTGAGGACATTCATCTCCTCTTTGTTGACAACTGCATCATTTTTGTCAGTCCATCATCTTTATCATCTTTAGAGCTTGTTCTACATCATTCTACATAGGATTTTGGATTGACATCATCTATTTCCAACATGTAAACACTTGATTAGTTTTCAAAGGAACACATTATTTGGATTTGGATTCCTAATTCTTCCATCTTTTCAAAATGGCTTATCCAATCACCAATGGATTTATTTCTTCCTAAGGGGAGAAATTTTATTTACAGATAGTGGATCATGTTTTTTCTTCAAGTGTTCATCATTGGAACATAAGCTCTTTCTTTATGGGGGACTCATATCCTCATTTTCTCTTATATACTTGGGGGACATCTATTGTACTTGTTTGATAGAAGCGGTCCTTGGGGATCACATTGAGCCCTCCTTCTATCCTTCTTTCACTAGTGCAATTATTTAATTTTATCTCTTTTGGAGAGGATTTTTTTTTGTGTTGTTTTCTCCTTTTCTTTGGTTATGAGAGATTCATTTGTTTGTACATGGGTACTTAATAAGGCCTTATAGTCAAGACCCATCCATGCATCAACCATTGCTTCCTTTATCAATTGTTTAGTTTCTCCATAAGTTGATCTTAAGGGGGTGTTGGAGTAATTAGGATAATCACTTGATAATTAGTTAATTATTAGGTATCTTATTACTTAATTACTTAAGCTAAACTTAGAAGTGACTTTTTATTAATAGATTGGGTTATTTATAGGTCAAGTTATCTCATTGCATAGGATTATGATACTTAATCAAATCCCCATCTAAGTTTGCACTTTTATTTTTATAAGCATCCATTATTGTAACCATTCACAATCTAGGTATCTCATTCAATTCAATATAGAAGGTATTTTTGTTGCAAGTGATTACTGGGAGATGTGGGGTTCACTATCAACTCCAATCTCAAAGAGGAAGTTATTTTCAAGGAATAAAAACATGGCAAGTGGGCATTGATTTATAAGTTTCACTCTATGTGACTAGCATATCCCAATTGTATGAGGGGGTCTCCAACACTTAAAGGAAGCATAGTTTCTTTTTTTTTTGGTGAATCGCTACTAAGGGGCAACACCTTTATCGCTTTTGACTGGAGTTATGAACTAGTGAGGCCACATTCGGGGGACCTCATCCCCACCATTCATATTCCCACCTACAGCTAGTCGAGCTTGTCATCTTCAGTGGTCATTGATCTATTACCCTCCATATCCCTTGATTGTCGCTATGCCTACTTGAATTTTTTCCAATCTCCCTGTAGGACCCAACGTCATTCCTCCATCTACTACACATGCTTGCATTCCTGCCAAGCTCCTTGCAGGACCTAGCATCATTCCTTCATCTACTATGTTTGCCTATATTTCTCCATCTACTTTGCTTACCTACATTCTTTCCAAGCTCCCTGTAGGATCCAATGCCAATCCTCCATCTGAACACCCCCGCCAGCTCCACCTCTCCATCATTCCCTCTAGCTTTGACCTTGCAGCAATGCCCCTATCTTCTTTTGTCCTCCTTCGTCCTCTAAGCACTCCTCTATTCTCTATCGGCCAGTGATCAACACATGTTCATCCCACCATCCACCTATGGGATTCAAACACCAGACAGTAGTTTCACTATTGCTTGCAACTTGTCGTTGCACTATGAGGTCATCCCCACTTAAAGGAAGCATAGTTAGCAAACTATAAAAAAAATATTATGCTCAAGCATTTTTTATTTTGTTGTGGGTCAAAAAATGATAGGTATTTTACTCTAGCTAGTGGTTATTGACATTGATATAAGAATTTTTTATTATTAAAACCTTGATTTCTTGATTTTAACCCTATTATAAAAATGTTTTCTATAATGTTAGTCTTGGTTCATCTCCATAATATTCCTTTGCAATATTGAGTAGATGTTTATTTTGATAAAATATGTAATATATTAGGTAGGTTTATATCTACAGATCCAAAAATAGATGGTATGGTACACAAGCTACTTCTATCAAATATAGATTGTTGTAGATATAGATAAGGGACTACCAACAAATTTTTAGCTACAAGTGGGGGAGCGAGTATGAATACACATTCTAGACTACAAAAATATCCCTTTCAAATATCATAAATGTTTCCAAGTCAAGCATATTGCTTCAATATGTTGAATGGGAAAGAATAAAAAAATTATGTCTTGGTGGAATGGAGCTTTATATTATTAATTATTCAATAAAAGTAAGGCAATAGAAAATGCAAGATGAATTGGATATAATGGTGGATCTCATTCTAAGGAAGGTATAGGTAGTGTAAGACAAGGATTATCTAGGTTGGTCGATTACGCTTGATCCATGATGAATCAAAGCATAACTTATCAACTAAACCTCAATCTCAAACAAGAACATTCAAATTGAAAGTCTAAACTAAGCATTTATTGAAACTAAAAACTAAAAAATACAAAAATAGTTAAATACCTACTCTAACCCATTTAAAACTTATCTTGTTTTGGAATTGGTGTCGTGTTGATGTGAAACAACGACCCTTTCCCAATCCTGTGATTAGTGAGCCTGTTTCAATCATTTCTATGGAAGATGATTGATAAAATCATTGTGATAAATGAATGAAAACCTGATTTATGCTAAATTGAACACGATGCAAGCTAAATTAACATGATTTTATGATGAAATTGATGTAATTATGCAATTGCTAAGCTAAACTAAGCTAATTCTAAGCTAAAAGATGGAAACCCTAATTTATATACAAACTAAGATGGATGCATGGAAGCCAGTAATGGATGTTTTAAGCTATTATGCAACTAAAACAAGCTAAAAGTGAGTAAATTAAGAGTGTAAGTGTGAGTGAATTCAACAACATAAGTTTACAATTGAAAGATGGATCCATTTGTCTCCAAATAGTGTATTATTTATAGGAGAGCAAATGAGAAATGGATGGTTGAGATCAAAAAGCTTAATCAACGGTCAAGGATGGAGGAAATGGGAGGCATGGATCATGGATTCTCATCAACAGATGAGAATGCAAGATGAGATTCCAATCAAGGGTGCTCATTTGTTTCAAACAAACACACTTTTGACCTACACACACAAGTCACCAGGTGACTTGCTCAAGAGGTCACAAGCTTAACTTGCTAAAGAAGCTAAGTGAGATGATTGGAGGAGAGAGAATATTCTTTGGAATATTCTCATGGGTGAGGATAAAGATATTTTGCAAATTAAAAGAAAACTTTAATTGTGCAAAAAAAAGGATAAGGAATATTCCATGGGAATATTCCCTTTTTAGAGGAAGATTAGTTTAATTGTTAATTCAACAAGGTTTAATCACATAATTAGGGGATTAGAAGAATTAAAGGGATTTTCATTAAATTAAATGATTTAATAAAAGGGGAAAAGGTGAAAATGATATTTAATTAAATAACCTAGGGTTATTTTATTAAATAAGATGACTTGGGGAATTAAATTAAATACTTTGATTTATTTAATTTAATGAGATGAACTGTTAGTGTGAAAGGGGGTGAATTAACCTGATTTAATGAATTAGGTTAATAGACAAAAATGATGCAATTAATTAAATAGCTAGGCTAATTTAATTAATTAAGCAAAAAGAGGATGGGTTTCAAGAGGAAATGATGTTAGTAAACATGATCTGAGTGTATGATATTGTTTAGGACATTTTTCAGTGTCTACATTTTTCCCCTCTTTGAGGCGAGGTACCTACTACTTTAGTTTAATGAATAACGCTCTTCAGATTAAAATTGCTACCTAAATCAAAAAATTAAAAAAAATTGATTTTTCAGATGCCTCGGTGGAAGGATTAAGCTACCTCCCTGCCCCTCAAGAAATTGGGCAAAAATTTTGAATTTTGGGTTGATTTCTCGACAAGGTGAAAAGGCTGCCCTAGGGGTTTAGAAAGGCTCTGGGATGCAAGAATTATGCCAAAAATGCAAAAACAATGCAAAATTAGGTTCCAATTGGTAAAATTGGTGAAAATGATGATAAACCCTAGCTTCAAGGTGAAATTAGGGCAAAAAACCCTAATTTTTTACCTTAAATAACCCAAGAAGGGTCTTTTTCAATTAATTTGTGCATTCACACCTTGGAGATTCTTGCTATTTTGAGCTCTGACCCTCTGATGAAATGGTGCAACAAGAGCTCCCTAGACACATCTCTGACCGAGTTCAAGAGTATCAACGGATTCGAAGCTCAAGACCACTAATATGTAACTCCAAACTTTATTTGAAATTTAACTTTTTGATGCATTTATTGCGCTTTAAAATTCAAAATTTAGTGGTGTCACTATATAGCAATGCCCATTTTTCAATTGGCGATGCTAAAACGATTTATAGCAACGCACTTCGTAATTTAAAATTAGGGTTTCTAATTTTAAATTACGACACATACTTATATACCGACACACTTGCCAATTTAGACATTAGGGTTAGGGTTTCCAAAACTTAAATAGTGATACCCATGTGTTTGGGGATGCATTTTGTGATTTTCAATTTGAAATGCCTTTGGGCATCACAATTTAAAATTTAAATATAGTGATTCTATTGTGATTTTTGAACTGAAAATTCCAAATTGAGTCAAATTTCTTTAATTTTTTGACATCGTTCATTTCATGGGTGCAGGAGGTCATCCCACCACTGATGTCACACGAGTGCAAGCCCACAGTTTTGGAGAGACTGAGAAATTTGTCAGAATTGCGCCAGGAGCATCTAGGAGAGATCAACCTTTGGTACGTTGCATATGCACCTGTCATCCAGACTCATCTAGCAATGATGGCTGCTTTGTGTGAGAGATGGCACAGTGAGATTTTTTCCTTTCATATTCCCACTGGTGAGGTGACTGTGACCTTGGAGGATGTTTGGCGAATCCTCTGTTTGTCGATTCACAATGATTGTGTGATCTACGATGTTGATGTTGGGTATGACACTTGTCACGAGGTGATGGAGTTGGAGAACATTTCCCTTGTTACATCATAGATTGACCTCGAGATGTATAGAGGTCACGTGCCCACCTTTCAATTGATCATTGTAGCCATCATTTCAAGTTTGGTTGATCTTGATAGATGCAGTAAAGGGTTCAGCCCGGGATGGGGCTTGGCATGGCATCAGATGCTCTACAGGAGGACACTTTTTGCATGGGGGCCCGTGATGTTGGCCTCACATTATCACGACATGCACGACTTTATTTATTGCAACAAAAGAGCCATTGGTGTAGGGGTGACTCTGCTACACATTTGGGCATGGGAGCTTATTGTTGTGCTCCGACTGATAGTGCAAATGGTAGATGTTGAGCCAAATGGTCCTATGATCTAGCGATAACAAGGTTCCATTACTTTGTGGTACACTGGATAGATTGGGCTCCTGTATTGGCGATGGGTTTTGGATGATATGACAGTTTTTCAATGGCATCAGTGGCTATAGATGCCACCATGGTATGACGATGCTCAAAAGCTATTCTTTGTGAGATAGACCCGATACATGTAGGGTCTTGAGCATATAACCATTGAGCAATATCTTCCAAACAAAGTGGCACAACAAATTCGGGGAGGTTCAGGATAGGTTGAATGATACCTGTGAACCTAGATCCTATACCTACAAGAACACAACAAATAAACACATTAATAAGGTCAAATGCAAGTTAGAATAGAGATTCCTCAAGAAATCCATTTGAATGTAAGAGAAAAGGAATGAAATGAAGAACATAGCAAACTTAAAACAAAGATATCAAATCCTATTCCAAAACAAAGCAAACTCTTAATCTCTTGAGGGAGTTGGTGCCAATTTGATGTGAAAATTGGCCCTTTCCCAACTCCAATGATTTGATGAAGATTTTGATCCACTTTGTTGAAGATTGATGAATGCTTCAAGACAAAATATGCATAACCTAGCTATAAAACTCAATAAGATGGATGAAGATTGCTATGAATTTGAGTAAAGTAAGTTCACTCAAGTTGTGGGTGATAGAAATGAAAGATGAGCCTCTTATTTATAGAATTTCCAGTTGAAGAGATGTCCAAAATGGAGAAATGTGGGACTAACAATCAACCAATGGCAAGGTGCCACTTGTCAACATGTGAATGGATGGAGGATGTGCAAGTTTTGAAGAATGTGTCAATAAATGCATATATTTGAAATTTGAAATTGTTGAAATGACATGTAAGAGGGAAATAAGGTGCATTGAATGCCACTTGGCTCAAGGCAAAAGGACTTTCAGGTGGAGTAAATGTCTTGTTGGAAGGACAAAGTCCACTTGGATTTTTGAATTCAAATTTGAGGAATATTCCTTTATTATGCCTTTTGAGAGAAAATAGAGATTTAATAAATGAATTAAATCTACTTTCATGTGCAAGTTGCAAAAGCTAGAGGATGGGATATGAGAAGAGATTAAATTAATCAAGGTTAATTAATTTAATGAGAGATCAAAATGATGTGACATATTGATTTAGATTTATGGATTGATTTAAATCAAAATATGAGAAGAATATGATTTCAAGATTAATTAAATAAAGATTTTTGTTTTATTTAACCAAGGAGATGAAGTTATATTAAACTAAATAAGGTTTTAATTTATTTAATTTAATGGATGGACTTTAAAGATTTAATCAAATAAAATTGATTATTTAATTAAATAGGGAGAATTAGATCAAATTGATTGATTTAATTAACAAGAAAGGATGACTTAATTAGGTAAATGATTTATTTAATTAAGAGAGGAATATTGATGAATTTAATCAAATGAAGGTATTCAATTAAATGGTTAGACCAAGGGATGATTTAGGATGAAACGGTGTTAGTGGTCAGGATCAGATGTGCAATGTCAATCAATATATTTTACGTGTCTACATTTTGCCCCTCTTTGAAGCGGTGCACTCATTGCATTGGTTCGAAGAATAAACGGTCTCGATCAAAAGCCAAAAAAATTTTGGTTTTGTTTTTTTAAAAAAATTGCCTCACTACTGCCCCAACGAAGGAAACTATGGTAATACTACCCCCTCAAGAGATCGAACGAAAATTCTATTTTTTTAGGTGATCTCGCGAAAAAAGAGGATAAGGTGCTCGATAGGTCCAAAAAGGATCCAAGAGGTGAAAAAATGAGGTAAAATGCCAAAAAATGGTGTGAAATGACCCCTAGACGGGCAAAAACGGAATCGGGGGTCCAAAACCCTAGCAAGATGGCCGAACGGGGTCAAAAAACCCTAATTTTTAGGTTTAAATAGGCCTCGAGGGGCCACTTCCAATTTATTTTCACATTCAGCCTTTAAGAAATTTCACAATTTGAGCCTTGATACCTTGACGAGATGGTACAACGATAGCTCCCATTGCATACCTCCGACCAAGTACGGACATACCAATGACCTCCCGACATCGAGGCACTAGTATGTGATCCTTACCTGAGCTTTGTTTTTCATTTTATGCATTCATTTATTGCATTTAAAACTAGGTTATTTGCAGCGGTGCTATATAGCACTGCTCAAATTTCAAACTGGACCGCTCGGTCCTTCAAACTGGACTGCCATCATAAGATGGACCACCGCGGTGGAGTTTGGGAAAAGACCCCAAACACCAACGCCTTCATGAAATGGAGCGTTGGATTTACAAACTTCGATGCCACAACATACTTTAGAATTAGGGTTTGAGACGCTTAAGTAAAGTGCACCACTGCAGTGTAGTTTGGGATTTGAAGATGCCAGAGTTGTTGTTTGAAAATTTCAAACTGCGATGCCTTCACAGTTTGCAACACTGGGCTATTTTTTTGAATGCTCAGGATAAAATTTCCTGATGATTTTAACATGATCTTTCCTAATGCAAGAGGGGGCAAGGGAGCTCTATTCTCGCGAGCACATATCATAGGAGATATTTAGTTATTTGTGAGATCTAACTGACAGGGAGCAGGACTGACTCTGAGAGATGGGGCTATGGTACATTACCTACGTAGCACCTATGTGGACCCACCTTGGAATGATGTCTGCATTTATCGAGAGATGGCATAGTGAGACGTCGTCCTTTCATCTTCCCATTGGTGAGGCCACCATTACCTTGGAGGACGTGTGGCACATCCTTAGATTGTCGATACATGGTCGGTGAGTTATTTATGATATGGATGTCGGACGGGATGCCTGTCATGTAGTCTTGGCCATAAAGGATATTATATTTTGCAAGGGCCAGATAGAGCTGGAGTGTCACTGGTTGCTCATGTCACCATTTTGTTTAGTGATTGATGCCATCATTTTAGGTCTTGTTGCTCCAGATTGACGAGGCCGGTATTTCAATCCTGGATGGGGGCTTTGTTGGGAGCGGATGGTTCGTGACAGGCCAGTCTGTTTTGCATGGGGTCCTGTTCTTCTTGCCTCCCTTTATAGGGATTTACACGAATATGCATATTTGGATGGTAGGGCACTTGGTGCAGGTGTCACGCTCCTTCATGTGTGGGCATGGGAGCATATCTCCGTTCTTCGGTCGTGGATTGTTCTAGTGCCAGTTGGACCTGATGATCAAGTGGTTTGGCACTACAGGGGCGGTGTGTCCTTCACAAACACAGGTGAGCATGGGATCCCTCACTCGAGGAGGGTCACTGATGAGATGACAGTGTTTACATGGTGTCCCTACCTTGATCGGTCTGGATGGGCTGATGATGTACAACAACTATTCTTTTCCCACTAGGATCAGTTTATGCAGGGGTGGGAGCACACTATGACCGAGACATATTTGCCAGGACAAGTTCAACGTCAGTTTGGGCAGGTACAGGATAGGCTAGATGATGACTACGTGGCCATTTTTGCTCTCATAGTATCGCAGGGTGCCTGGGGAGATACATTCCTGCCTTTGAGGTAGTGGACAGTTTTAGGCAGTTGGTGGCTCGACCATGGGCGTATGATTAGGGGGTTGCAGATCTAGGAGTGACTCAGGCATACAAAGATTGGTTTCAACCGCCTCTACATTTGACAGTTCCAAGTGCACCCTCCATTCAACAGAGAGCCAGGGGGAGGGGGGTAGGTCAAGGACGAGGAGGTGGCGGTCCCCCAATAGGATGGCCAGCATAGGACCAACCAACATAGGTCCAGCCGGCACAGGTTCAAATGGATCAGCCTCGTGTTGATGTACATATGCAAGATCGAGATTAGGGGCCAGAGGGTGGACATGATGGGCACCAAGATTGAGCTGCCACACCACCATGAGTCGGGGGTGAGGACCAGCCTCACGTGCAACCTCTGCCAGGATAGCTAGCGGGTCAGCTGAATTCGAGGGACTTGTTGATAGTACAGTTGCAAGCCTAGGTCCAGGCCTTGACAGCAGAGAGAGATCAGGTGATTCTACAGAGGTAGGCCGCAGAGTTGTAGGCGGCTGCAGAGATGGGCCACAAATAGCAACTAGAGAGTATGGAAGCTTCCTCCTCTCACAGCACAGTGCCTCTTCACTCATATAGGGAGGCCATCCGGGAGTTGGATTACTATCAATTGCTTTATCATCAGGTCGCACCCAAAGCAACTCGAGCCCTAGATTATTAACAACAGACCAACCATAGACCAACAAAGGGCCATGGTGACAGAGGCGAGGGCAGCAGATAGGAGGATCAGACCTCATTTTGATCGAGATATTATTCTTTTGTGCCATATGGGCTCATTTTTGATAGCCTGTTGGGCCTTTTTGTACTTATTGACATACACACATGTACAATGATCTGATTATTATTTTGTACTATGGTCATTATCTGATGATATATATGAGATGATGACGTTGATGTGACATGTTGTGTACTATTTATTTATTATGCATTTATGGATGGTTCTATTTCTATATGCTATGCAATAATGTTATGGTATTATGTGATTGATATACTATATATGGATGCATTTCTTTCTGATGGTGTATGTGTTATGTGATGGTTATACAACTAATAGATCTATATTATGCATCTAATGAATGATGACATATGGTATGCAAATGGATTTATATGATATGCGATATGGATGGATGATAGATGATATGTATGTTTATATGATGATGCAATCTATATGATGATTTATGTATGTTGATGCAAATGTGATGATTTATGAAATGATTTCTTTTTCAATCTCTTTTTTTGTTATGATGGTGATGATGATGTGAATGTAGTGATCATAATATGTGGCTATGTAATGATGAATGTATGTGATTTTCCATGTATGATATGTACTTATGGCGATGTTATGATGTGATGTTATATATGACATGATATGTTATGCAAAATGGTATGGAGATGATGATTTATGGTGTATATGCAAAATGATATGTGAGTAATGACCTTATGATGTATATGTGATGGAATAATGAATACTTTTATGAGATGTTTTATATGCACTTAATGCAATGGATTGTTTATAATGCTTTTGTACCTATTATGCTTCGTTCAATTACGCATTGGATGATATGGGATGATTTATGAAATGGTTATGCAAAATGATTGCAATGTGGTGATTTATGAGATGTTCTATATGATACAGTTGATTGATGGATGATATGCATGTTTATGATGATTTATGTATGTTGATGCAAATGCCTTACCTATTTATGTGATGCGATGGTGGTTATCTGATTATGCCATGGATGATGTGATGAATTATTTATGTTTTATGTACTTACGTAAGAGATGGTTATATGAAAATGTGTATGTAATGTTATAATTATGAGATGCTTAGAATAACAAATCTATATTATATGCATATGAGATGATCAATTTTTCTATATGATATGCATTATGCTGACGATTTGTGGATGCAGGATTAATGATGGTGGTGATTAACTATCATAGTACCTTGTTAGCATGAAAAGCAAGAAGAAATGGAAGAAAGAAGAGATTTCAACAAGACAAAAGATGATGATGATGATGATGAACATCTACCGTGGAGTTGGGATTTTCAAAGGTCCAATTATCTTATGTTTGATAACACACATAAATACAATGCATCAAGGTATTAAGAACTAGGATGACGTTGTATCTAGTGTGATGGAATTTGACTCGACAATCAAATAGGAGTATCCTTGTTCACACCTTACATATGAAAACCTTACTAGGATGCACCTTAGGTATTTCAAAACATCTCGGACCAAAACATAGGAATGCAAGTCTTCCTATGTGGTCAACAAGACACCTAAAACACCCTCTTTATATACCTAAATAAAGCAAGTATGTGCCAAGTTATATTACAAGAAAGTCCAACAAGCGCAACAAATAATGATCGTTGCCCCATTCCTATCTCTCTAAATCCCTTCATTTGGGACATCATTGAGAGGTCCTTGGAATGAGCATAATAAGATAAATCAAAAGACAAAGATGCAGTAAACAAACGAGCTGATGTTATTCAATACCGCTAGCCAAGACTAAACTACGGTGATGCCTGATGTTGATGTCCATTGTAGGAAGGATGCATCCTAGGACATGACGATATCAGATGATTTGATATGGGACTGATTGGGTGATAGGCTATTGACACAAAGAGTTGACCAACTTGCTTACGTACTAACCTAGATTTTGAGATTTTGACATTTTGAGTTTTCACTTTTTAACCTGCTAGACTTGTTTCTGACTATTTTACCAAAGGTTGAGGATGACGATCGTTTATTATGAGTGATGTTTATTGTGGGTGTAAGTGAAATGGGACAGATGGATTTTTTCAAATATTTGGATGTTTTTGGAGTTTTGAAATGTTTTGAGGGTGTTTTTGGTATTTTTTGAGATTTTATAAGTGTTTTGCTTTTCGATTTTCAAATGTTTGGGGTTTTCTAAGATTTTGACCAAGAGACTAACCTAAGGACCTATCCTAGGGGCCTCAGGGGCTGATCAATAGATTAGCCTTGCCTACGTCATACACACAGAGACCATGTAGTCTGACTGACGACTTGACCGATTTACAGATGAAGATATACATGATGAAATGTCAGTTTATTATGATGAACTCCTAAAGGACTAACCTAAGTATCTCAGGGGATGATCAAAGATTAACCTTGCCTACATTCAAGGCTCAGAGACTTGTAGTTCGACAAGACGACTTTTTTTTTGACTTTTTTTTTTGACTTTTTGACCTATTTTGGATTTTGATATGATTTGGATGGTTTTGGATTTTCTGATTTTCTGAATGTTTTTGGATTTTGTGATTTTTAGGACTTCAAGAATATACACGAATCTGATCCGATGAGAACATGCCTCCTGCATGATGCAATAGACTACTCTGATAAAGGCAGGACAAACTGACCTTAAGGATGGGTCGAGTAGTACTAGGAGGGATCATGATACGAACACAAGACTAAGCTATGATGCAGATGTTCAATGGATGGGTGATGCATGGAGATCTGAATGCGATGGATGATGAAAGCATAATGGATGGATGATGCAGAATGAGTCACGAAGATCTTGGTCGATGGAACGTGCTTATTTATACAAGGTGTGTGTTTGCCAGGTTTTCACCAAGGTACTTGCCCAAAGTGCCACCGAAGTGGTTTTCACTAGAAGACGTTTTTTCTCTTTACTGTTTTTGATCCTTTTTTTTATTTTTTTGAATTTTTTGCTTTCTAAATTTTTTTGTTGTCACCAAGATGCCTGTTTGCCAGGTTTTCATTAGGGTAACCATTTTTTTGGGAATTTTTTGGATTTTTTGGATTTTTTTGGTTCTATACCTTGAAAGATTTAGACATAAAACTTTTTGAGATGGGAGTTATTCATGGGCTCCTACAGAGGTTCCCCTTCAGGTGTTGATACCTGATATGCCCCTGACTTATAGCTTGTGATAACAAATGGTCCTAACCAATTGGGTTCAAATTTTCCTTTGCTATTTGGATTTAGGACATTCTTCTGATTTTATTTTAGCAACATTTCTCTAACTTGGAATGTTTTGCTTCTAATTTTCTTGTTATAGCTCCTCTTGAGTCTATTATGATAGACTTGAAAATGATTTAAAGCATCTATACATCGCTCATCTAGTAGCTCCAACTCATTCAGTCTTGATACTTGGTATTCTTCATTCGTGATGAGGTTTTGCAGTGATATTCTTAGTGACAGGAGCTCAATCTTAATGGGCAGTATTGCTTCTTATTTGTAGACCAGGGAGAAGGGGGTGGCGTCGGTGGGTGTGGAGATGCTTGTTCAGCAGGCCCAAAGGGCGGGATTGAGCTGCAGATGCTAGTCATGACCTGCATCATTAATTATTTTCTTGAGGATTTTTAAAATGGTTTTATTTGTGGCTTCTACTTAGCTATTGCCTTGGGGATAGTATGGGGTGGAGAAGCGATGTTGGATTTTGAATTTTTCGCAAAGATCGTGGACATCTTGATTTTTGAATGGTGTTCCATTATCAAAGATAATAGCTTGGGGAATGCCATATCAACATATGAGATAGTTCAAGATGAATTTTGATATCTGTTTCCCCGTTATGTAGGTCATTGGTATGGTTTCAACCCACTTGGTAAAGTACTCAGTGGCGGTTATGATGAAATTATGGCCATTAGATGAAGTGGGAGTGATTTTTCTGACGAAGTCGAGCCCCCACTGTGAGAAGGGTCATGGTGTAACAATAGGATGGAGCTCTTGAGCTGGAGCATGGATGAGATCCCCATGCTATTGACATGGTAGGCACCTCTTGACGTAGTTGTGTGCCTCTCTTTCCATTGTAGGCCAATAATACCCCATCCTCAGTAGTTTCTTGGCCAAGGTCATTCCACTCGAGTGTGAACCATAGATGTTGTTATGCACCTCAGTTAAAGCGGTCAAGGCTTCGTCAGTATTAAGGTAGCGTAATAAGGTTCCCCCTATGCTTCTATAGTATAAGGTATTTCCTAGGATGACAAACCTAGAGGATTTTTTAATAAAAGTTCTTTTTAAACTTGAGGGTAAGTCAACAGATAAGACACCTATTCGTAGGTAGGTATAAATGTCATGGTACTAGGGATCTCTAGGACCAACGATTTCGCACACAAATTTCAACTCTGGTACCTTGAATGTGGGCATGAGAAGCTACTCTACCAAGAATTCATGTTTTAGGACATTGCGAGGGATTTCCAATAAGGATCCAATTGCTGCCATGGCATTTGCAGCTTTGTTGTTTGCTCTAGGAATTTGCTCAAATGTGATCTTGATAAATGATTCTTTGAGAGTCTCTGCCAGTTTCTTGTATGGAGTGAGTTTATCATCCTTAGTTTGGTATTCACCATTCACTTGATTTATTATCAGTTGGGAGTCTCTGTATACTTTGAGGGCCATGATGTGCCATTGCATTGCTATTCTGAGGCCTATGGTTAAAGCCTCGTATTCTACAATATTGTTGGTGTAGGGGAATGATAATTTATATGATCTAGGTATGCAGTCCCCCTATGGGGTGATAAAGAAGACACTGGCTCCAGACCCATGTTGCATGTATGAGCCACCAAAATAAAGTTTCTAGTGGTTGGCTATGTTGAGATTGAAGATGGATTCGTCTAGAAACTCTAAGATGAGAGGATTCTCTGAATAGATTGGTGCTTCTACAAGCTGATTTGCTATGAATTGACCTTTGATTGCTTTTCGCTCCACATATTCAATGTCATACTCTAATAATATCATGACCCATTTAGCCATTCTTCCAGTGAGTATTGCCTTTGACAATAAGTACTTTAGGGGATCAATTTTGGTGATGAGTTTTATTTTGTGTGCCAACATGTAATGTCTGAATTTTTGTAAAGCAAACACTACTGCTAGACATGCTTTTTCAATGAATGATTAATTTAACTCATGCTCAACCATTGTTCTGCTGATATAATAGATGGCCCTTTCTGTCCCATTTTCATCGTGTTGAGTTAGGAGAGCTCCAAGGGCTGCTGTTGCTGCTGACACATAGAGAATTAATGGCTTTCTTGGGATCGGTGGCATGAGGACTAGTGGTGTAAGCAAATATTCTTTGATCTTATTAAAGGATTCTTCACACTTGCCATCCCACTTGTATGCTACTCCCTTGTGAAGTAGGTGAGAGTATGGATTATGTTTATCTGCCAGCTATGCTATGAACATTCAGATGGACTGAAGCCTACCTTGGAGACCTCTCAATTATTTCAATGTTTTGGGTGCCTCCATCTCAAGGATTGCTTTTACCTTAGCAGGGTCTACCTCAATAGCTCTCATTGACACTATGTATCCTAGCAACTTTCCTGATTGTATGCCAAAGATGCACTTCTTTGGATTTAATCGGACCTTGTATTCCTCCAGCCTATCGAAAATAGTACTCAAGGTTGCTATGTGATCCTTCCTCTTTTTAGATTTGGATAGTATGTCATCAACATAATCTTCGATAGTTTTATGGATCATGTCATGGAAGATTAATGTCATGGCTCTTTGGTATGTTGCTCCTACATTCTTCAAGCCGAATGGCATCATATTCCAGCAGTAAGTACCCCATGGACAAGTGAAGGTCATTTTATGTTGGTCTTCTTTAGCAATCATTATCTGGTTGTATCTCAAGAAACCGTCCATCAAGGAAATCATTTCGTGTCCCACCATCATCTCTACAATCATGTCAATGTTGGGCAACGAGAAATCATCTTTTGGACATGATTTGTTTAAATCCCTAAAATCTGTGTAGATTCAGATACCCCCATCAAGTTTTGAGACAGGCACTAGGTTTGACACCATTCTGGATAGTCTATTGGTCGAACATCCAATATCTTCTTTAGTTCCATTTTGACTAGTAGGGTGATCTGAGGGTGCATTTTCCTAAGCTTTTGTCTAATGGGCTTTGCTTTAGAGTATACTACTAGGTGATGAACCATAATTTTTGGATCGAGCCCTGGCATGTCTACATAGGTCCATGAAAAATTAACTTGTCTTTCTCTCAAGAAGGTTGCTAGGAGCTCTTGTTCCTCTGATTGTAATGACTGCGTAGAATGTGATGTGTGGAGTCTCCTCTGTTCCTAGATTAACTAGATTGCATTTTTCTGCTAGGACCACTAATTTTTCCTGATGAAGAGCTCTGAAAGGAAGATTGAATCCCCCATCCTTAGGCACCTCGGAGAGGTTTTCACCATTGGATGCATCTTTTCTTTTTAATTTTTTTGGGTCGGAGAGTGCCACAGTGTGGTTTTCACTCAAGGACTTAGATATTATTCTTAATTTCTCACTTTTGCGACTGAGGGATTCAATTGTTTCGCCATAATAGGCCTGTGTATCTAGCTCAATGATGAATCCTGCTTTGTGATCCCCACACAAAATATTATCCCGTAGTCCCATGAATTATGAGAGTGACTCATTGTTTTCAAATGTGTTAAGAATTGGTGGTCCTCGTTGGTCATAATCGATGAGTTGTGGGTAGATTAGATGGATTTCATGGTTTTGGTTTTCAAACTCATAAGATAGGGTACTAATCATGAGAAGGGTGGTATCCTCAAAGAGCCTAGGTACATTTGTTATGGGATACTTATCATCACTGCTACTACAGACATCATTTATGTTGAAAGTGAAATTATCTAGGACGTGACCAGTGGATATAGGTAAGCGAAGTTTAGCTGGTGTTGGTTGACGGGGAGTCTTGACTGCTTTAACTAGGGCACCCCATCCACATATAGTTATACTCAGAGGGGTACATTCAAGGCCAAGATTTCTCATTCACGTCTTAGGAATGAGGGATATTATAAGCCCATTATCATTTTTCCCTAGTTTCTAGTTTATGTTATAGCCCATTGCGAGCATCATTTGCAAACCCTTACTTTTATCATCCATTGGTAGATTAGTTGGTCTATCATCTTGATATAGGAGATGAGATGGGTCCTCCTCTATGACTTCTTGGCCGAGATCTCCCCAACTCCTGAAGTTGGGATATTCAAGGGATGTTTGGGAAGTGGAGGCTTGATTTGATTGCGAACATCCTCGTGATCTAGGAGATTGTGGTAACTCTCCTACCACAAAGGAATTTTTGGGAATCATATAGTTTCTGCAACCATTGTCTTGGATGATGACTTTGATATCAGAGATGGTGGGGATAATGGGTGTCTCTATCGCAAAAGTGGAGGCGAGAGTGGCTGGATCAATGTACGGTGTTGACGAGCCTTCATCATTTTTAGGTACTTGAGGTATTTTGCCTCAAGGATTTTGCAGTAGGAGAATGGTTCATAATCTCCATGGATGGTGACCTCTTGTCCTTCATATGTGAATTTGACACATTGATGGAAGGTTGATGCTACTACTTGCATTGCATGGATCCAGGGATGTCCTAGGAGAATGTTATAAGGCAAGTCCAGATCTAGGACTTGACAGGTGGTTTCCATGATAGCTAGTCCTACTTGAATAGGGATTTGGATTATGCCTTGGGACACTCTTTCTTGATCATCATATGCTCTTATTGTAATACCTTTTCCTTTGTCGATGGAATCCTCTAAGATTTCCAGGTTCTTAATGAGCTTGAGGGAACAAATGTTCAAGCCTGCACCTCCATCCACCAAGACTCGCTTGATTTTTTTTGTACTAGGACCTCTGAATGGAGTGCACGGTTGTGAGATGGTTGAGCAGGAAAGTCTTGATCGGAGAATGTAAGGAGGTTTGGAGTGATGATGTTTCCGACCATAGCTTGAAATTGTTCTGCATCAAGATCTACGGGGATAGTGGATGAAGCCAATGCTTCCTCAAGGATTTTCTTGTGAGTGGATGAGATTTAAATAACTCCATGATGGAGATTTGTGTTGGGGTTCTTTTTAGCTAATCAAGGACATTGTAACCATTGGGAACAGATCTAGGTGTAGGTACTCTGTTTGGCTAGGATGATCCTGTGATGGCAACTTTGCCACCTCTTGTGGTGACTCCACAATCGGTATGGGCTCCTTTGATGGTGATGGTAGCGCAATAGTCATACAAGGATGTGACGACATGGTCATACACATGATTCACATTCTTGAAGGTGCCTTTCCCCTTATCAGTGTTATTGTTCCCCTTATTGTTATGGTTAGGCATCAGATTCATGTATATTTTGATATTTTGATTCCATGTTGGTTGTTCCACATTTATGATTCTTTGATCAATGGGGTCTTGGACTAGGTTTTTTAACCTCATACAACTGTTAATGGTGTGCCCTTTGATTTTGTGGAAGTCATAGAGGTAATTTTCGTTATACCAAGGAGGTTTTACATCTAGTTCTTGGTAGTTTTCATAGGTGGGAATCTTGATGAGGTTTTCTTTTATTAGTTTCTTCATGATGACTTCAAGTGGTTCCCCAAGGGCAGTGTACTTCCACTTGTGAAGTTCTTGTTTCTTTGGGGCGGTCCCCTTTGATCATTGACGTTATTGATCAATTGATTGTTTGGTTGTCGTGTTGTTGTGCTCACTAGATGGTTGTTTTGATGATGGTTTTGGATTTCTTGTTGTGGTGCAGGTGTGTTTTTCTGAGGGGAATTGATGACAACATTGGCATAAATGACACCATCATTGGTAACATTTTTGTTTCTTGCCCATGTGTGAGGTCTGTCATTATAGATTGTAGATGGGCGATTGTTCTGTTGTTTGGGATATGAAGTTTATCCTCCAGGTTGTGTCATAAGGGCTCGTTCAATGTTGAGTGACTTGGAAATCAACTAGTCATATGTGGTGATCCCTTGGACCTTGAGGTGGAATGCCAAGAGGCCGTCAAGGTTGGATATGATAGTGCACACTTGTTGTTCCTCGGGCATGACCCATTTACTCTGATTGGCCTTGGATCACCATCGTTGTAGGAATGAAGCAAATGATTCATTTTTACCTTGTTTTAGAGTTAATAGTTCCTCTAGACTGACATCCATGGCAATATTGCATGTGTAGTTTTTGATGAATGCGTCTATGATTTCTTGGAATGTCTTGATGCCTATAAGTAGGTGAGAGAATCATTCCATGGCATGGTCAACCAAAATCCTAGGAAACAGGTGCATCAGATAGGTATCGTTATACGCAACTTCCATGCAATGAACCTAGAATTCCCTGATGTGATCTTTAGGGTTTCCCATCCCACGGTACTTGTCAAACTTGGGGATCTCAAATCCCTTTGGGAATAGTTTCAGCACAAGGCTCCTGTCAAACGGATAAGGGCACAAGTTGCTAGGTCCTATACCTACAAGAACACAACAAATAAACACATTAATAAGGTCAAATGCAAGTTAGAATAGAGATTCCTCAAGAAATCCATTTGAATGTAAGAGAAAAGGAATGAAATGAAGAACATAGCAAACTTAAAACAAAGCTATCAAATCCTATTCTAAAACAAAGCAAACTCTTAATCTCTTGAGGAAGTTGGTGCCAATTTGATGTGAAAATTGGCCCTTTCCCAACTCCAATGATTTGATGAAGATTTTGATCCACTTTGTTGAAGATTGATGAATGCTTCAAGACAAAATCTGCATAACCTAGCTATAAAACTCAATAATATGGATGAAGATTGCTATGAATTTGAGTAGAGTAAGTTTACTCAAGTTGTGGATGATAGAAATGAAAAATGAGCCTCTTATTTATAGAATTTTCAATTGAAGAGATGTCCAAAATGGAGAAATGTGGGACTAAAATCAACCAATGGAAAGGTGCCACTTGTCAACATGTGAATGGATGGAGGATGTGCAAGTTTTGAAGAATGTGTCAATAAATGCATATATTTGAAATTTGAAATTGTTGAAATGACATGTAAGAGGGAAAGAAGGTGCATTGAATGCCACTTGGCTCAAGGCAAAAGGACTTTCAAGTGGAGTAAATGTCTTGTTGGAAGGACAAAGTCTACTTGCATTTTTGAATTCAAATTTGAGGAATATTCCTTTATTATGCCTTTTGAGAGAAAATAGAGATTTAATAAATGAATTAAATCTACTTTCATGTGCAAGTTGCAAAAGCTAGAGGATGGGACATGAGAAGAGATTAAATTAATCAAGGTTAATTAATTTAATGAGAGATCAAAATGATGTGACATATTGATTTAGATTTATGGATTGATTTAAATCAAAATATGAGAAGAATATGATTTCAAGATTAATTAAATAAAGATTTTTGTTTTATTTAATAAGGAGATGAAGTTATATTAAACTAAATAAGGTTTTAATTTATTTACTTTAATGGATGGACTTTAAAGATTTAATCAAATAAAATTGATTATTTAATTAAATAGGGAGAATTAGATCAGACTGATTGATTTAATTAACAAGAAATAATGACTTAATTAGGTAAATGATTTAATTAATTAAGAGAGGAATATTGATGAATTTAATCAAATGAAGGTATTCGATTAAATGGTTAGACCAAGGGATGATTTAGGATGAAATGGTGTTAGTGGTCAAGATCAGATGTGCAATGTCAATCAGTATATTTTACGTGTCTACAATACCTACAGGGCTATTTTTGCGAGGTCTACTCGTGAGGTTCCCACATGGGGACCCATCATTCCAAATCTAAAGGTGGTGGAGAGCTTTAAACAGTTGGCGGCCCAACCATGGGCCTATGACCAAGGTTAGGTGGTAGCACAAACTACGCCTACTTATGATGCATGGTTTACTCCTCCACAAAGACTGACAAATCCAATGGGCGCTCCTTTTCTAGGGAGACCTAAAGGGAGAGGAGCCAGGGGCAGAGGATAGGGACAAGGACAGGGATGAGGATAGGGTGGCTAGGATGGCTAGGATGGACAGGTTCCAAGGGTCCCACCAGTTATTCAATAGCCTCCCCAATAGCTTGGATTTTAGTAGTAGTTGCTTGTATAACCACCATCACCACCACCAGATCCTAGAGATGTTCAGATCCAACAATTGCAGCAGCAGGTGCAAGTTTTGACAGGTGAGCAGGATCGGGCCTGCCAACATATTTTGGCTATTACTGTTGAGTAGGACTAGTCTAGAAAATAGGTGGTCACCATTACATTAGAGAGGGACCATGCCCGACAACAATTACAGGTTATTACCACAAAGAGAGATCAAGAGATCGGGCGGCGACATCAGTTAGAGGCTATGACGACAACTTCTTAGGGTAGGACAGTATCAACAAGATTTTATAGAGAGGTCATGACCGAGGTGACATATTATAGGTTGCATTACCACTAGGATGTATTGTAGGCACTTAAACAACTTGATTTTTCATAGCGTAGTGATGCATGGCCCAGGGCTGAGGATTAGTTGGAGAGGGTAGTAGCCATCAGGGCTAGCTCTCATGTATAGACACTTTTTATTTTTTTTGCCCGCTTCGTTATATAGATATACATTCATGGGCTCCTTTTTGATAGCCTCGTGGATATTGTATTTTTTATTAATATACATACATTGATCTAGATTTTGTACCATAACATTCATTTTTGATATATATATGATATAGATTTTATATGATATGATGTGTTCCTTTTATTTCATGCTTATGATGTATGGAAGCATATGGTATGAGATGCTTATATTTGATCATGTATGGATGCACTCTCATTTTTGTATGCCTATGTGATATGCGTTGATCATGATATGATATGCAATGTATGATATGTATGTATGCAAATATTATGGATGCAAATGATGTGGATGCATTTCTTTTTGTGTATTTTCTATGCAGTTTTATGAGATGATCATGTATGCATGTGGATGTATGGATAGATAATGTAAATGCTTATGTAATGCATGTCTATGATATGTGATGCAATGATTTGAGATGCTTAGAATAACAAATCTATATTATTCATCATAACTCAAATGATAATGCATAATATATGATGTGATATGCTATGATTATGAGATGGATGTTTTATGATTATGAGATGCATGTATGTTGATGATTTGTGGATGCAAGATGGATGCATTTGATGATGTTTTTGTTGATTGTTATGATACCAGGTTAGCATGGAGAGAAGATAGAAGAATAAAGAGTGAATGACTGTTGATTTTGATGATTGCTTAAAAAAATCTAAGAAGTCTATGATCCGTTGAGACTTTATTAGAGATGGTGATGAGAAATGTAGGATGCATGAATGCAAAATGATGATGATGATGATTTGCTCACTTTTCAAGATTGGTATTTTTTGTCATTCCTTATTGTTTGATATAATACGTAGACACAAAGCATCAAGGTATTAATAATCAAGACGACATTGTATCTAGTGTAATGCACTTTGACTTGACAAACATATAGGATAGTTCTTGTTCACACCTTGACATATGGAAACGTCGTTGGAATGTAAGTTAGAAGTTTAGAACATATTGGACCAAAGCATATGCAATAGTCAATAACATACCCCAAACAACCTTCCTACACACAACTAAGCAAGTATGCACCAAGATTATTTTACAAGAATACCCACAAGCACAACAAATGAAAGATAATGATCGATGCCCCATTCCTTTCTCTCTAAATTATTTTGATGGACATCATTGAGAGGTCCTCAAAATGGGTCAGTAAGATAAATTGTAAGAAAAGATTAAAGACAAATAGTCAGTGTTATCTATATCTCTTGCCTGTTTAATGTAGCTAAGGTGATGTTTGATACTGATGTCCATCGTAGGAAGGATACATCCTAGGATATGTTTATCAAAGGTTTTTTGATGTTGGGATGATGATTAGCTTTATGATAAGCCATTGATATAAACTTCATTGACTCGTTTACCTATGATTTAGACTTTAGATCTTGACAATTAGGTTCTCACTTTACGACTTGCTATGTTTGTTGTTTTCTATTTGTTTTTCCAAAGGTTGAAGGTGACGATTGATTTATTATAGATGAAAGTTTATTGCAGGTGAAAGCAAGATGGGGTGGATGGTTTTGGATTTTTTGGAATATTTCAATGTTTTTGGTATTTTGAAAATATTTTGAGGTTGTTTTTGGTCTTTTTGAAAGTTTATGTGAATGTTTTGGTTTTCAATTATTTGAGGTTGTTTAGGTCTTTCTGAGATATTTGAGGCATTTTAGGTCTTTTGAATGTTCTCTATAGTTTTTGGGCTTTTCAATTTTTAAATGTTTTTGTGTTTTCAATGTTATCTGGATGTTTATGGCTTTTCTGGTATTTGGATGTTTTTGGATTTTTTGATATTTAAATGTTTAGGGATTTTCGAGAATTTTAACCAAGAACCTAACCTAAAGACCTATCCTAGGGGTCTTAGGGGCTGATCAAAGATAAGCCTTGCCTATGTTATACACGTAGAGACCACGTAGCTCAACTAACTTAACTTATTAACAACGAGATGTGAACAATTGAGAGATATCAGTTTATTATGATGGACTCCTAAAGGACTGACCTAGGGTGTCTTAGGGGCACATCAATGATGGCCTTGCCTACGTTCAAGCTCAGAGACAACGTAGTTCGACAAGGTACTATTTTTTGGATTTTTCGATGTTCAACCTTTTTAGGATTTTGATGTGATTTGGATGTTTTGGATTTTGACTTTACAGTTTTCTAAATATTTTTGGATTTTTGACTATACAAGATTTGGATGTTTTTGGGATTTTTGATGAGATTTTATGAATGTTTTTGGTGTTTTCGATGAGAACTTCCTGAACTCATCAAGATATACAAGAACCTAATATGATCCATAATGAATTTCCCCCAGTGTGACATGTTAGACTACTTCGATATAGGGAGGACAAACTATCTTTTGGAATATGCCAAGTAGTACCAAAGGGATTGTGATAATTCACAACATCAAGCTATGATAAGGATGTAGATGAATGGTGATGCAAAGAATGATAGGATAAAGAGCCAAAGAATAGATGGAGGTGCTTTTATTTACGCAAGGCACCCATTTTTTAGGTTTTCACCAAGGTAATTGCCCAAAGCACTACCAAAGTGGTTTTCACTAAAGGATGACTTTTTTCTTTACTTTTTCAATCCTTTTTCTCATTTTCTTTAAATTTTGATCTTTTTTTTAATTTATTTTTATATTTTTAGATTTATACCCTTCAAGACTAGGCATAATTTTTTTTAAGATGCAAGCTGTTAGTTGGCTCCTGCAAGGGTTCTCCTTCAGGCATTGACAGTTGGTATGCTTCTGATCCGTAACTTGTTGTGATGACAAAAGGACCCAACCAGTTAGGCTCAAACTTCCCTTTGTTGTCTTGATTTGGAAGATTCTTCTAATTCTATTTCAGGACAAGATCCCCTACCTAGAAAGACCAACATCTAATCTTCTTGTTATAACTTCATTTCAATCAGTTTTGATATACTTGCAAGTGATTGAGGGCGTCAAGATGACACTCATGTAGAAATTCTAACTCATTCAACCTAGATACTTTGTATTCTTCATCGGTGATCAGGTTTTTTAATGACACTCACAATTATGGGAGCTCAACCTCAATAGGTAGGATAGCTTTGGATCCATAGACTAGGGAGAAAAGGGTTGCACCTATTGGCGTGCAGATACTGGTTTGATAAGCCAAGAGAGTGGGATTTAGCTGTAGATGCCAGTCATGGCCAACTTCATTCACTATTTTCTTTAAGATTTTCAAGATTGTTTTATTCGTAGGCTCAACTTGACCATTGCCCTGTGGGTAATGTTAGAATCCAAGATCACCTACATGCAAAATGGATACCTGTCACATGCAAAAGATACGAAGAACCGAAAAAGATGTTCTCTGTAAAACCTCTCAGTAAAAATGCATTAAGAGAATCAATTATTACAATGTGATCAATCCTTATGAAGGAGATCAAGAAACCCTAAAAGGGAAACCCTAAATGAAACCCTAGTGTGCACACTTAATAATTAATAATTAATTATTAATGTGCCTAAGTTTAGCTTAAGTAATAAAGAGGAATAAGTGACTTAATTAATTAATCAATGTGATGTAATTAATTAAGCATAATAACTTATTACTCTAACACCCCCCCTTAAGATGAACTTAGGAAGAAGCTAAAACACTAGAATAGGATGCATGAAAGCAAAGATGGGTCCCGGCAACGAGGCCTGATTAGGTACCCATTTACAAATGCAAGAATGGAGTGCAGGAAAAGGAACCAAGAACATCTGAAAGTGCACAAGAAAGCACCTGCAACTGAAAAAGTGGTGTGCAAAAAACCCAATACAACACAAAAAAGGAGTAGAGAAGGAAAAACCCAGTGGGACAAAACCCCCCTACAATGAGATTACATGCTGCAAAGAAGCACTGGAAGAACTCTGTAGAGTAACACTGGAACTTGATATAGGAAAGCAAGGAAATATGCTTCTGTATACTACTGAAACCGGATGAGAGTCACTGATTGACTCAAGGAATCATGATTAAAGCAACAGAAGACCCGATGCCACGGAACACTGGAAAACTCCAAACTGGAACAACTCTGGAATCTATGATGCAACAAGTGATTATTAAATGATGCATTACTGAAAACGAAGTGCAAAGATGCAAGATGCACTCTCCCAACTGCCAAAACATCCAAGTAATCGCCAAACAACCCATCGGGCCAAATCTGGACTAACTGATAAACCTAGGATAGATACAGAAAAAGTGCATGGACAACAACCTAAAGCTCCTCAATACCTTTCTGACGCTTCAAACGAGGCAAAAAATGGAGATCGTGGCAAAAAGTTATGAGCTTGGAAGCATAAAAAGTACATCTGACTTCAAACAGCAATAAATACATAAAATAGTAAAATAATGAAAAATAAATAGCACTACTGGAAAGTGCTCGGAACCATCTTTTCGGCGATATCTCGTTTTCCCTATTTTGATACCGTATGCCCAAGTTATGGCCAAAAGAAAAAAACTGCTTCTTTAGGGCAAACTGGGGTTAGGAGGGGGCATATGAGGGCTGGCCGTACGCTGACGTCAGCAGTTCACGAGCATAAAATTGACGGCCTGGGGGCCGTCGGCAGAAAAAATCTCCCCCCCAAAAAATGAATATATATTCTCTGCCACTGTTGACACTGCAGGCACTTTACAGAAGGCATTCCGGAGCATGGAGGAGAACCGGTTGGTGGTGGTGCCTGGTTTTTCTATGGGGAGGCACAAATCTCAAAAGCGTGTTTTTAATTTTTTGTTTTTGCCTCGAATCACGACTAGACAAATTTTTTGCCTCCCGGATCAACTGCTCCAAATTGGACGATTTGACAGGCGTTTCTAGGGTTTTGGGATGCTGCGAACGCGATGGCTACGTCCGTTTGAGCCCATTGTGTCTCGAAAAAATAGCTACCCCCATATCTTGCAGAAAAGATGGTGGAAACCCTTGCACCGAAACTCACAAAGAGGCCATATCTTCAGATCACGAATAGGCAGCTGCAGGTCTGGAGCTCGATACCATGTTAGAATCCAAGATCACCTGCATGCAAAATGGATACCTGTCACATGCAAAAGATATGAAGAACCGAAAAAGATGTTCTCTGTAAAACCTCTCAGTAAAAATGCATTAAGAGAATCAATTATTACAATGTGATCAATCCTTATGAAGGAGATCAAGAAACCCTAAAAGGGAAACCCTAAATGAAACCCTAGTGTGCACACTTAATAATTAATAATTAATTATTAATGTGCCTAAGTTTAGCTTAAGTAATAAAGAGGAATAAGTGACTTAATTAATTAATCAATGTGATGTAATTAATTAAGCATAATAACTTATTACTCTAACAGGTAATACGGGGTAGAGAATCAGTGTTGGATGTTGAATCTTTGGCACAATTCTTTCATATCTTGATTCTTAAAGGAGGTTCCATTATCTGAGATGAGATTTTGTGGAACACCATAATGGAAAATTAGGTAGTTTAGGATAAATTTAGCAATTTTTTTCCTCGTTATGTAGGTCATGGGAATGGCTTCAATCCACTTGGTAAAGTATTCAGTTGCGGTTATGATAAACTTGTGGCCATTAGATGAGGTTGGGGTTATTTTACCTATGAGGTCAAGTCCCCATTGCAAGAAAGGCCAGGGTGTTATCATTGGTTACAACTCTTGAGTTGGAGCATGAATTAGGTCCCCATGCTGTTGACACTGGACACACTTCTACACATTCTCGTGAGCTTCCTTTTCCATGGTTGGCCAATAGTACCCCATCCTCAATAGTGTCTTAACTAACATCATACCACTAAAGTGGGACCCACATATGCCATAGTGTACCTCTATTAAATCAGTAAAGGCTTCCTCTTGGTTAAGACATTGTAGTAATGTCCCCTCTATGCTTCGGTGGTAAAGGGTATTACCGAGGATCACGAATCAAAATGCATTTTTAACGAAGGTCTTTTTAAGGTTTGAGGTGATATCAGATGGGAGGCTTCTTATGCTAAGATAGATAAAGATGTCATGATACCACAAGGATCCAGGACCAACAATGACACACACAAATTCAGATTAACGAATTTTGAAAGTTGGTACAAGAAGTTATTCTACCAAAAAATTTCTTTGGAAGATGTTGTTCGACATGTCTAACAGTGACCTGATCGTTGCCATGGCGTCTACTGCTATGTTATTCATGTAAGGAATTTGCTCAAAAGTTATGTCTATGAAAAGATCCTTGAGATTGTCCACCATCTTTTTGTAAGGAATGAGCTTGTCATCCTTAGTCTAATAGTCATCGTTGACTTGGTTGATAACCAACTGTGAGTCTCCATAGACTTTCATCTCTTGCATATGCCACTAAACTGCTATCCATAGACCTATGATTAGGGCTTCATACTTAGCAATGTTGTTAGTGAAAGGGAATGACAGTCGATCATAGGACTCTAGGATGCAATCACCTTGAGGGGTGATGAAGAGAAATCCTGCTCTAGATCCATTTTGGGTGAACGATCCATCAAAGTAGATTTTCCATAGAGCTTTGAGATTGATAAGGAACACTAATTCATCAGGGAATTTAGATACCAAGGGGTTCTCTACATAGATGGGTGCCTCTGCTAGTTGGTTTGTGATTACTTATCCTTTGATTGCCTTGCACTCTACATACTCTATGTCAAACTCTATTAAGATCATCACCCATTTGGCCATTCACCCTGTGAGAGTTGCTTTAGATAGCAAATATTTCAATGGATCAATCTTTGCAATGAGCTTGATTTGATGTGACAACATGTAGTGCCTGAATTTTTGTGAAGCAAAAACTACTGCTAGGCATGCTTTCTCAATAGGTGAATATTTCATTTCATAGCCTACCATATTTCTATCGATGTAGTAGATAGCCCTTTCCTTTTCGTTTTCATCATGTTGTGCTAAAAGAGCTCCTAGTATTGCTGGTGTTGCTGAGATATACAAGATCAGTGGCTTGTTCGATATTGGTGGCATGAGCATTGGAGGTGTCAGTAGATAATATTTGATTTGGTAGAAAGTTGTATCACACTTCTCATCCCACTTGTAGGTTATCCCTTTATGGAGAAGATGCGAAAAGGGGAGGATCTTGTCTGATAGTTGTGTTATGAACCTCATGATGGACTACAATCTAACTTATAACCCTCTCATCTACTTTAGTGTTTGTGGTGGTTCCATGTCGAGGATGGATTTTACTTTTGATAGATCAATTTATATCCCTCTTTTTGAGACAATGAAGCCAAGAAGTTTCCATAATGTGACCCCAAAGACACACTTTTTTGGATTTAACCTTACTTTGTATTCTTCCAATCGGTCAAAGATGGGTCCTTCCTAAGACTTGTATATGCTCACTTCTTTTCTTTGATTTTTCCAAAATATCATCCACATAATCTTTGACTATTTTGTGGATCATGTCGTGGAAGATGAGGTTAATTTCCCTTTGATAGGTTGCTCCTGCATTCTTTAGCCCAAATGGCATCACATTCCAACAATAGGTTCCCCATGGACAAGTGAACGTAGTTTTCTGTTGATCTTCCTTGGCAATTATGATTTTATTGTAGCTTGAAAAACCATCCACAAGCGACAACATTTCATGCCCATTTGTTAATTCTACAATGAGGTTGATATTAGGAAGAAGGAAATCATCCTTCATAAATTCCTTGTTTAAATCTCTAAAATCAGTGCATATTTTGATGCCTCTAGTGGGTTTTGAGACTAGTACCAAGTTTGAAATGCACTCAAGATAATATATTGGTTGGATGAATCCAGCATCAAGAAGCTTTTGCAACTCTAGTTTGACTAAGAGTGTTATCTGAGGGTACACTTCCTTAATTTTGTTTAATGGGCTTAGCTTTAGGATAGACTGATAAGTGATGCACAACCACTTATGGGTCGAGGCTTGGCATATCTATGTATGGCCATGCAAAGTTAGCTCTTTGCTCTTTAAGGAATGCTGCCAGGTTCTGTTGCTCTTTGTCTAACAAGGATTCAGCATAGAAAGTGATCTTAGGTGCTTCTTTCATTCCCGCATTGACTAGAGTGGCCTTTTCTGCTAGCATTGCTGACTTCTCTAGGTGCATTGCACTAAGGAGGAGATTGAATCCCTCATCCTTGGGTGCCTCAAAGAGGTTTCACATTGAATGAATCCTTTGTTTTTAATTTTTTAGGATCAAAAAGTCCCACAGTGTGGTTTTCACTTAGAGATCTGCATGCTAGTTGTATTTCATCTATTTTGCGACTAAAGGATTCAGTCATCTCCCCATAGTACACCTTTGTATCTAGCTCTATGTCAAAACCTGCTTTATGATCTGCCCATGGTAAATTGTCACAAAGTCCCATGAATTATGAGATTGATTCATCATTTTCAAACAAATTAGGAATCGGTGGTCCTTGTTGGTCTATGTCAATGAGTTGTGGGTAGACTAGGCGTATTTCAGTTGGTTGATTGCTTGGAGCAAAGGATGCAATGGATATCATGAAGAGGGTGTTGTTTTTTAATAGGCCAACAACATCAAGGGGGAGGTCATTTAAGGTCATATCACATGATGTAGGTGACCAAGAGGAAGCCTCAACTCGTTTAGCGAAAGTACCTTTTCCAATGAGGGTGACCTTGCCAATAGTACAACCTAGGCCGAGATTCTTTAGTCATTTCTCAAGAATGATGGGTTCTAGTAAACCATTATCATTTTGTCCTAGCTTCTCATTCTTGTTATATCCCATCCCTTTCATGAGCTGCAAGCCTTTTTTATCATCTTCCATAGGAAGAGTAGGGATAGGTCGTTCATCCTGATAGAGGAGTTTAGAGATATCATCCTCATTGACATCTTCCTGATTCAAATCCCACCACTTGGTGAAGGTAGTAGTTGCCATCTTGATAGTTTTATGCTCTTTGTTGTTAGCTTTAGGTTTCCCATGAGACTGAGGAGAAGTAGGTGAATCTTCTAAGAAAAAGGTGTTCTTCATTAGCTTTTAGTTTCCTCAACCATCATCTTGAATCACTACTTTGATATCAGGTATATTTTGTACAATAAGTGCCTTGGTTTCAGAAGTGGATGCAAGGGATGATGGGTGAACAAATGAGGTGGAAGGTGTAGGCCCTTCATCATTTTTAGGTATTTGGGGTCTTTTATATAACTTGGCTTCAAGGCTTTAGTAGTAGTAAAAGGGCTCAGGATCTCCATGGATAGTAATCTCTTTGCCTTCGAAAGGAAACTTCACACATTGATGATAAGTTGAGGCTATAGATTTTAGAGCATGGATCTAGGGTCGACCAAGCAGTATGTTGTAGGAAGATCAAGTTCCAATACTTGACATGTAGTTTCTGCAATGAGAGGACCTACTTGGATAGGAAGTTCAATGATACCTTGTGATACACATTCTTGGTCGTCATATGCCCTGATGGTGGTACTCTTTGTCCTCCCAATAATATCCTCTGAATAACTCATTTTTGATCAACTGAAGGGAGCAAATGTTCAATTCAACGCCTCCATCTACTAAGACTCTTTTGACCTTGTTCATATGAATGATAACCTCAAGGTGCAAAGCATGGTTATGAGATGGTTGTGATGGTAAATCTTGTTCGAAAAAGGTGAGAAGATGACTAGCTATATGGCCTACCATAGCTTGAAACTGATCGGTATCAATATCCTCGGGAACAAATGACTCTGATAAAGTTTTTTCCAAGATATCCCTATGTGTGGGTGATAGCCTCAATAGTTCTAGGATTGATATCTATGCGGGGGTCTTCTTGATCTGTTCCAAGAGATTGTACTTGTTGGTACTTGTTGTTGGATGAATCAGTTGTGCCCTAGATTGGGATGGGACTCCTTGGATGGTGACTTTACCATGTTTTGTGGTGACTCGACACTCTTCACTATGCCCTTTGATGGTGATGATAGTGATGAGGCTATCATAGGAAGCAACTACGTTGGAATATGTATGTTGTACATTTGTATAAGCCTTAGCTTTCCCAATATTGTTTTCTTTGTTCTGATCTAGCATAGGGTTCTTGTATAGCTTGAGATCCTGGTTCCCAAATGGTACCTCAATAGATATGGTGTCATTTTCTATGAGGTCTTGGATAATGTTTTTGAGTCTCATGCAGTTTGTTGTTTTGTTTCCTTTGGTCTTGTGAAGGTCATAAAGGTCCTTCTCATTGTACCAAGATGGTTTCTCTTGTGGTTCTTGGTAGTTTTCAAAGTTTGGAAGTGTGATCAGATTTGACTCTAGACTAGATTTTTCATGATAGTATCAATGGGTTCAGATAGCTATGTGTACTTGCATTTAGGATAAGTGTTCTTGTTAGAGGTTTGCCTTTATTTCATCTCAGTGTTGTTGATCTGATTGTTCTTACGAGGTGTCATTTATCGCAAAGTTAGTTGAATGTTAGCAACTTGATTGTTGTTAGGTCTAGGAGCACTTAGGATTACCTTAGCATCTACCACACCATCATTTGTCACGTTCTTGTTCTTAGCCCAAACACGAGGCTTGTCATTTGAACTAGTTGATGGGTGGTTGTCTTTCTAAGCTTGAGTATTTCTCTATGATATTAGAGCTCTCTCAATATTAAGGGCTCTAGGGACAAGCTTGTCATATGATGTGATACACTGCATTCTCAAGTGGAATGAGAGATCTAGATCTAGATTTGCTATGATGATTCCCACTTGTTCATCGAGAAGAGGCCACTTGCTCTTGCTAGCTCTTTGTCTCCACCGTTGTAAGAAATTAGCGAAAGTTTCCCCTTTGTTTTGTCTAAGAGTATACAATTCCTCTAGACTGACATCCATGTCAAGATTGAAGGAGAAGTGGTCAATGAATTTATTAGTAATTTCTTGAAAATTTTTGATACCAGGAGGCAGATGAGAAAACCAATCCATTGTAAGACCTATTAAATATCAAGGGAAAAGGCACATTAAATATGAATCATTGTAGGCCACCTCCATGCACATGATGTTAAATTCTTTGATATGGTCCACAGGACTCCCTCTCCCTTTGTATTTATCGAATCTGGGGATTTCAAAGCCAAGAGAAAATGGTACCATTATGATGTTTCAATCGAAGGGATATGGACACAAGTTATGTGTATGGGGCTTCTTTGCCTTGCCCATGCAAAGGTCATGTATTTCTTGTGAGAGCAACTTAAATTGTGATGCTAGATCATCTTGTAGGTTGGGTGGAGGAGCATATGGTGGGATGATGAATGAGTTGTATGGTGTGTATGGTGGTGTAAGATTTGGTGAAGGTGATTGGGGTATTGATGTATATGTTCCTAATGCATTTGGATTAATGATGTTCAATTGAGGATTATAATAGGAACCTTGTTGTTGTTGTTGGGCATACTGTTGAGCTAGTAAGGCTTGTTGTTGAGCTTCTTGTTGTTGCGCCACTAGGGCTTGTTGTTGGGCCTGTTGTTGTTGCTATGCTACTAAAGCTACTTGATGGGCTTGATATTGTTGTTATGCTGCTTTTGTGCCACTAAGGTTGATTGTTGTTGTTGATGTTGTTTTTGTGCTACTTGTTGTGCCGCTAAGGCTGCTTGTTGTGTTGCTGCTTATTGTTGTTGTTGTGCTAAGGTTGCTTATTGTGCTACTGCTTGCTGTTGTTGTTGTGCTACGACTTCTTGTTGCACTGCTACTTGTTGTTGTTGCTACTATTTTTGTGTTGCTAAGGCTAAATATTTTTGTTGCTACTATTGGATGACTTGTTGATAAGCTTGTTGTGCTTGATGTAAAGCTAAGGTGTGCACTTGCAATGTGGGATCAAGTGGTTGTTGGAACATTAGTGGAGGATTATGGATATTGATGTTTTGATTGGGTAATGGATTGGTGATGAGATGTTGGGGATTCCCTTGGTTCAACATTCCTTGTAAGATAGTGGATGGAGGTGGAGGAATGTATGTTTGAGATCCTATTTGATTTTGCATAGTAAAGGGGACTGTGAGAAAAGATGAGGATGGTATCATTGGATTATGCAATGGAAATGACACACTAGGACCTTGAGTCCATTGATTAAAAATATTTCCTTGTCCCATGTCTAGAGGATTCCCTTGTGTTAGGGATGTATTAATTGTCTTGATAGGATTTGTTACCAAGGGATTGCTTTGAGATAGTTTGATAACAGATGGGATGGGTGTGTTTTGCGAAACCAATGGTATGGATGTACCAATTGGAGGATTGGGTAAGGATTTCCTTGTTTGCTTTAAGGGTTGGCTTAGTGGTATGGTACTGATATGCCCTTGCACATTGTTTTGAGATATTGGATCCATACTGCTTTGTGTGATGGTAGGTACACTTGTGGTACTCATGGGTACAGATGAAGAGGGATGTTCTTGATATGTAGAAGTCATGGTGGAGTAGTGAAGATCAAGAGGTGTGTATGGCTATTTAGGGTCTTCACGAATAGGAGGAGCACCAAATCTAGGTGTCCAAGTGGTTGTGTTAGATGGAGGATTGGTTTCAAGTGTTCCCACAAGTGTGCTATTTTTAAATGAAAGGGCATGACCAAATTCTTTGGCAAGGCTTGTTGTAATACCAGGAATGTATGTTTGATTTATCCCTAGCGATGGGGTTGTGAAACCTTGTGTTAAATTATGTGCCACAAATGTTGGGGAGATAGAAGCTACATTTTCAAAGGCTTGATGTTCCATGATTTCCTCCCTAGTGAGTTCAAATGGATTGTTTGTGATATCTTCTATCTTGTATGGTCCTAAAAGTGATGAAGGTTGTCGTGATGGTGTAAATTGACTTCTTAGATCAAATTATAAAGGATTCAAGTCACTTGAGGTAAATGTAACTTTGGTTTTCTCCATGATTCTCTTATGTTGTGATCTCTTCTTTACCATAAATTTTGTGTCACCTTTGGGAGAGTTGTGTTATGATTTGTGATGTTTGAACTCTCTAGTTGACTCAAATCTAGGTAAAAAGAACACTCTAAGTCTTTTGAGAGAAATGATGATAGTGGAGAGATGAATATATGAGTGATGTGGAGAGTGATCTTTGCAAACATTTTGGGACAACACTTTTGACTCAAGTTTGAATTTATGATGTTGGGATAAATGATGTTGATGAACTTTGCAAATCTTTAGGGTAGACTCGTGACCTTCAAGACAAACTAGTCCAAGAATGATAAATAACTTATCTAAATGCATGGAAAAGGATACATTCCACATACAAAATAGCCAAGCTAGGGATTGGTTTGATAGATGTTTAAGTCACAAAGTGTTAGTGTATTTGAAATTTTTGTAAAGTTTGGTGAAGGATGAAATTTGATGGAGGGATGGATGAGATGTTTGACCCAATGTTGACCTAAAGTGAACCTTTGTTTGATAAGACCAAGGTAGTGATAATGATGGTAGAACTCTAAAGTTTTTAAATCCTAAAGACCCAATGTTGGCCTAAATGATAGGATAGATATGGGTAGGTAAGCTTGTTTGATTCCTTCACATATAAGTTCCTTAACAAGAGGTTACGATTGCGATAAAATATTAAGGCCCACTTTCTACCAAACTTGGAATTATGATACTGACATTTGTAATAGTGAGATGTACATCTTCCCGTATGGATTTTGATTGTGTGATGGATCATTTAGGGGAGTTCAAGATCATGGCCATGTGAGAAATTGGAAATGTTTGAAAAGACTAGGATTCTGATAGTAATAGAAGGAATACAATTTTGGATTGTGTATTGAAGAATGTTTGTAGAAGTTGTATAACAACCTAGTCCTAGTTTCATGAAGTGCCCAAAGGTGCTTGTTGAGATCTTTTGGACTAAGATGCCTAAGTCTGAAATGATGACCCACAAACCTTACTTTAGGGATCTCAATTTTATGTGAGATCATTTAAAAATAGTTCAAGTTTATGGAAGAAAGGAAGATATTTATTTCCACATGGGTGGTGCTAATTTGGGCCTTCCAGCCTCAATATCAGCTTGTTCCTCTTCTTTGTCTAAAATGGTTATTGCATTTCTCCATTGGGTTTTTTTTCTTTTGTTTCAAAAGTGAAGCTTCTCAAACTGCTAATGAGATCGGTTTGTTCTCTATTAATGAGTTCAAAGTTTGGTTGAATGACAACACCTAGAAGATTATGTTGTTCAATAGGAGAAATTAGTCTCCAAATAGTCATGTAGGGTTCATTTGTCAATTTATCTTGCCTAATAAGTCTATTTTACCACAATCACTTGTCTTGATTAAGTTTTCAAACTAAATGTTTATGTCTAAAACATCATAACTTTCACAATGTCCATTTTGTGAGAATCATGAGGTTAAAGCCACAATTGCCTATGTTGTCTTTGGAAAATATGGATTTGAGATATAAGTCAATATATTTAGAAATCTCTAAGGATAGAATCCTTAGGACAAATAGTAATATCGAGGCTAATTTCAAGAGATCTTCATATTTAGGACAAAGTGTTTGAAAATTTGAGGAAGATAGTGAATGTTTGTTTTTGTATCATTTTGGAACCAAGCAAGGTATCTAACTGAATCACAATCATTTACAATCTTAGGCTCAAAATGGTTATACTTGTTGAGTCCCCACTTGGATTTCTCCAAACACTAAACAATGCGAACAGTTAGAGATTTGGTGACAATGGCTCCCCTCCATGACACACACTTCTTAGGACCACCAAATCTCAAAATCCTTAAAATTTGGAGATCAAAAGGATTTTTTGTTTCTACAATTGAATAGTAAGCATGTGGGGCAGCTTTAGAGTGATCGTTCTTGCACCAACAAGTATTAAGGATTTTGGCCTCTAAACAATGGTTCATAATAAGGACATCTGGTTCAGGGGATATTATGATAAAATCCATCAAGAGATCTCCCAACCCTTAGAACAAGGGCTTTATGCATCATAAAGATATTGGGGGAGAGCTATCATGTATTGTTTCCCGCTGATTGCAAACTTTCCTTGCAATCATAAATTTATATAGCTGTTCAGAAGAGCTTGGCTTTAGCTCGTTACTGCTTGGGTTGTTCCCTCCTTTCGAAGTGGGGAGGTAGGCCCTCTAAGGATAAATAATAGAAAGGAAGTACATCTATAGTTTGATCATCTCCATTCGTATGAACAAATAGAGAACACATGCTATTCCTTTTTCTCACACTCGCAAAGGGGTTTATTTTTAATCCAAATTGAAAGATGTAGGTGATTTTGCAAAGTGTTAAGGAATGTTTCTATTTCTCAAGATCGTCGAATGACATGAGAGAATTGCATACACATCCAATAACAACATTGTAAACCATAAAACATAAAAAAATAGTTGTAAATTTTAACCTCTAAGCTAAGACGACTTCATTTTATGCACCAAATGAAATATGAAGTTGTCTTGTTCAATTTTAAACCCAAAAAACAATGATGAGATGAGGGCTCAATTTTAGTCCCATTTGAGCATTCTTTTTAAAACCCAAATGAAATTTAGTGAGGTCCTAAATAAAAAAGTATAAAGCATAAAATTTGGGTTATAATTTTCCCAAAGCGTCAAGCGCTTGTTACAATCATAGAATTTCAAGATAGGAAAGCTTTCTTTACTTTAGCTCCATGTCGCTCAACCTACAAAACCCTATTAGTCTAACAACCAACACAATGTTAAAAGTGTACTAGTGATATGATGAATCAAGAAAATTAGAGCACATGTCAAAAAATGATCATAAAACTTCTTACCCTAGTTGGGCGTCGCTGAAAAATGATAGCGTCACTGGTGCAGGAGCACCCATAGGTTATCTTAGGATTGTCTAGGACAGTCTTGTCTAGGAAAACTAGGCAATAAAATTTAGTTCATTTGGATGTAAGCCTTAATGGCATTTTGGTTTGGATGTTGATCATCTGATGAAGGTCATGTTGACCAATGATTAGGCCTAAGGTTTTTGCTAGTAAGGTTTTGACCTTTTAGGATTTTTCGGAAGTTGCTTTTCAATTTTTGCAAATAATGCTCAATTAGAGTTTCAAGTGGCCAAGAAGAGCCCATGGGAGCATTACTGATTGAGGGACCCTATTTATGGAATGCCTCGGCATTGGAGAAGGGTTGGAAAACATTTGTATTGCTTTGAAGTTTTGTGAATTTAAGGGAAAATAGTGTTTTGTGTGTTATTTTCTAATTTTTGCATTGAAGTTAGATTTTAATGGCTTAATCATGGCACTGTAACTTGTGCAGGATGTAGTGTAGTAGTTTTTCAAGTATTATGTGCCAATAGTTAGTTCCTTTATTCAATTTCAAGCACTATTTGTAAATAATTTTGATTCCACATTGTTGCTGGTCTGAACCAGACAGTTTTGAGAAAATGGAGTGTTAGTACACTTTCCCACCGTACAAATCGTACGATCCTTTGGGAACAGTGACTAGACTCCATGATTGTATATATTGTAGAGTTTAGGGCTTTATAAAAGATAGGAGCTATGGTGGAAGTCTTGCCCTAGGCGAGCCAGGAAGAGTCCGGCTAGGGAAGACAGAAAGTGCAAAGCACTTGAGTTGCAGGGGTGTCTATTTCCAGACAAATCACAGGGTGGAGAGGGAAGGTAAGTGTCTTGCCTAGATACAGCATGAAGAAGGAAGCTCCATCAATTCAATTGATGTGAGAAGAATTTAACAGTTTGAAAGAAGCCAAGAAAGGGCTAAAAAGACCTAATTTTACCCATTTTCAAATTAGGGTGTCGTACGGACAGTGAAGACCTAAGACCTCAAAAATATTTGAGAGGTGGGAAAATGAACCAGGAATCCCAAGAAAATATTGGGATGTTCTTTAGAAATATTTGAGAACAAACCTATTTTCTCGGAGAAAGAGGCCTAATTGGGGCTCCTAGGGCTAGTAGCCTTTTTTAGGTCTAAGAGAGGGTTTGGTGAAAGCGACCTGCAGATGGAGCTAGGTGGACCCCTAATACCTTTAATGGGATGGATTGATGATGTGAGAAGCACCTCCACACCCCTACAAAGCTAAATTCAAGATTTGGAGGTTTTGTAGCATTTAGGGTGGATTAAGGGCTAAGTGTAGAGTTGCAAGTTTGTAACAAAGTGGATTTGGTAGAAAGATTTATGTTGGTAGTTGGGGTTGGCAAAGCAAAACCAGGGGATCCTAAGTAAAGAAAGGTCCTATAGGTTGAAGTGGTGGAGAGAGACACCATAGAAGTCTTCTAACAAGACTTAGAGCATGAAACTGTGATTGTTTCATCCAACCTCCCTATCAGTCACATTGCAACAAAACAAGCAATTAGTGCCTAAAATAGCACCAAATTTTAGTGAATTTTGAGTCCATGAATTGGACACTTATGTTGGCACAAAAATCAGCGCCAAATTGCATTTCACTTTGGCACCGGATTTAGCATTGGATTTAGAGTCAGATGTAGTGTTGGATTTAGCGCCGACTTTTGAAGCTTTCAGTTTGGCTTCCAATTTTGCTTTTGGTTTTGCTTCTTGTGTTGCTTACAGGTTTGCTTCCATTTTAGCTTCCAGTGTTGCTTCCAGGTTTGCTTCCAGTGTTGCTTCCAGGTTTGCTTCTATTTTTGCTTCTAGTTTTGCTTCTAGGTTTGCTTCCAAATCTGCTTTTGGTTTTGCTTTTTGTGTTGCTTCTAGGTTTGCTTCTAGTGTTGCTTCCAGGTTTGCTTCCAGTTTTGCTTCTTGTGTGGCTTTCAATTTTGCTTCTAGTGTTGCTTCCAGGTTTTCTTTGAGTGTTGCTTCTAGGTTTGCTTCCAATTTTGCTACCAGTTTTGCTTTCGGTTTTGCTTCCAATTTTGCTTCGAGTTTTGCTTCTAGTTTTGCTTCCAATTTTGCTTCCAATATAACTTCTCTTGTTGCATCTAGCTTTGCTTCCATTTTTGCATCTTTTGTTGCTTCTAATATCACTTCTATTATTGCATCTTTTGTTGCTTCTAAAATTGCTTCTATTATTACTTCTTTGTTTGCTACTTGAATTGCTTCTGTTTTTGCTTCCTAGATAACGCCAATTTTTACTTCCAAGATTGCTTCTGGTTTGCTTCTAGTTTGGCTTCCATTTATTAATTTAATATGTTTTATTTCAATTTAATTAGTTAAATATATCATGCCTCCTAAATAACTCATATGATTATAGAGTAAGTAATTTAATTATTTAACTCATATGATTAATAACAAGATAATTATTATAACATGATCACCATCTATAATTAAAACAAGTGAGTCAAATATCTATAATTTAATTGAATTTAACAACATCCATCCTGAGCAGTAAATTAAAATTATCATATGTAATAAATATCCATCCAAAAATCATCGACCACTTTCAATATATAAATTGACAAGTCAATACTGATAAGATCATCATCATATATAACTAAAACAAGTGAAAGTCAAATATGCTAGTAGATCAATAACATGTCAAGATGATACATGTCCAAATGATATAAGTCAAATAATACATGTCAAAATGATACAACTCAATAATATGGTACTACAGGCCATGAAAATGGTACATATGATAGTAACCATGAAAATAGGCATCATAATGATATATCAACAGTGATCCATGATGCAGTTTATATGATCATGAATATCACTAGCTACTACCAGTAACTGCCTCATGATCATCATCACCATCATGATCATCATTGTCATCATCATGATCATCATTGGCCTCAGTGTCTTCTATATCTACATCATCATCATCCTCTACCATGTGATTTGTACCAGAACCAACATATTTTGGATCTATATTATGCAGATCATCTTGATCTTCTAGAAGATCTGTGTTCTGCAAAAAAAAAACATTTAAAATGAAAAGTTATTATTTATTTTGAATGCAATAATCATATCAAAGTGCACATAATCATATTACATCATATCAAAGTGCACATACCATCATAAAATTTTAGAAAAGTTACAACTAATATGTCATTCTAATGATGTAAAACATGCAACAATTCTAATAAACATTAGTAAAATATGCCAACATTTGGTAGAAGAGGAAGAAAGATGACTGGAACTTTGGAGGCCCACCATAATGGATTTCAGTATTCAACCATGAGAGTAGAAGAGAGAGCTGATATCATGTATCAAAACATTAAGCATGCATTTTTCTAGGCAGCGGAGAAGGAGATGATTACTTTGCTTCATTTTCATTTGCATAACCATATCATGGTGTGAACCAAGAATACCAAGGATTTCCATTTTTATGTGGAGGTAATGGATATGGTCCAAAATTTAGGAGGGGCAAGCAGGTCAATGTATGATCTTGATGAAATTGAGGAAGAACAACAAGAGAGGGACATGAAAAATAAAATCAATGCAAAGTTTCAAGGATTTGTCAAGCGAGTAACAGAGCTATGGGAGTGGCCTCATCTAAAATATTTTGAACTAGAGTGTTATATACCATTTAGAAACCTTGGTTTTCATGGAGTTCCTTTCAAATCATTTGATTTTATTATTCCTAAGGTAAATAGTTTGGTAGAGTTGGTGGAATTACCTTTCTTAGTAATCGCTATTAGTGAGATTGAGATTGTTAACCTTGAGAGAGTAGGACGTGGGAAAAAGGAATTTGATATGGCTATTGTTTTCAAATACTTCAAGTGGGATGTACTTTGCATTGACACCATTCCTCAATCTTCACTTGATGGCATCAAGGAATGGCTGAACTCCATGGATATAAAGTATTATGAAATAAGAATGAACTTGAATTGGCGGCCAATTTTGAAGACTATTACTAATGATCTAGATAAATTTATTGAAGATGGTGGTTGGGAATTTTTGAATATGGAAGCTAGTGATCAAAGCTAGGAAGACCATGCCAATAAATACAACTTGAATGATGAATTGTGACCTCAAGTTAAATACAAAGCATAACGTATATTTGGATGATACAATTTGATAGGTTCTTCAAAGCAATTCAATCCCAAGAATGTTAAATTTGTTATCTCAGTCATATATCAACAACAAAATTTTCAACAACCTATCATGGAAAATTTCCATATATACCAAGAAAGAATAATTGCATGACAAACTAATTACAGTCAAGCAAATGAGGAATTATTATCTTACCTAAGGATAGTCATATACCCAAAAAGGATTGTCATAAGGTTATTGAGACGTCATAAAAGCCACATGATCTAACATAACTGTACAAAAGGAAAATCATCACACATAGATCTTGATATTTAAACTCATAGAACTATCAAAAACAACACATTTTTTTTGTCATCACATACATCAAAAATAAAGGATGTCACATTATTATAGCCATAAACTTGCTTGAGTAAGGGTAGTAAATGGATAGTCATCAGGATCAAAGGTTACTCATCAAGTCACTATGACTGCGATTATCTTGAAGGGATATGTTGGTTTGAGCTCATTAGCGACTGTCATAGAGAGGGGATTATACAATATTGCATGAATTGGTACTAGGATTGTCACAAACCCTGAAGTACACTCTAATTTGTTTTGCAATGAATTGTTCATGCATACTCTAGTGATAAATGGTTGAATTGAGTGGGGTTGCCAATGGCAACACCCAAATTGATTGAGGATAGGTTATTAGCTTTGACTTGACCTAGATAAGATAAGGGATGGAAATGAAAATGTTCTATTTATGAGTCTATATGTTCTTGGTTTCTATTTCCAATTAGTAATTGAGAGGAATTTGATACTTCTATCACAACCTTAGTTAATACTTAACATAAACTATAGCAAAGAGGAGCTTGTCAAACAATCAAAATGAAGATACAAAATGATTGGCTTTAGAGTTGATCCTACACATATTATATTTATATTTGTGAACTAAATATGAAACACCAATGAAACCTACGTTAGTCAATTTGGAGACAAACTTAGACTAACAAACATATGTAAATTGAAAGTGCTAAATACTTCCTACTAATATCAAAATGATAAAGATACAATACATAAACACAAATTGTAATATGTTTGCTAGATCCTATGGCTATAAGAATTCTTGAATGACACATCTATCATATAATATAGGTTATTGTGCAAAATGTAACATTAATTGCAATGGTTGGTTGTAATAAACCATCACTACTAGTATTAAAAAAATGCCTCTATATTATTGTGAGAGCCAAACAAAAGTAATTCCAAGAACAAAATATGAAACAAAGCAACTAAAAAGACAACCAAGACAATTTGTATCCTACAAAATGGTACATAATATAATTTTTGACTATATTGAGTAATGACAATCAATCAAAAATTACAATAAAATCCCAAATGAAAACTATATATATGCAGTTACCATTGAATTAAAAACTCTAGATAAGTTGAGAATGGGACAAGAGCATGCGCTATAGTTCTTGATGAATTTCTCATTTGTAAGGAATACACAACCATCATGGGGTAGTAAAGTGGCTTGGTTACATCTTGCTACATGTGAAGTATTTTGAGGTTAAACCCATAGCAGCAAAAATCTTTTGGGGGAAAAATCGGCAAACCAAAAGTATAAGATTTTTTGAAAAAAATTAGGAAAAAATTGAATGTAAACAAAATGTGAAAAATTGCAGAACAAGAGATAATTTTTTTTTTTTTGAAATTGAAAGGCATTTCCATAGTATAGAGATATAGAGAGCAAATAAAATAAAGAGTTTAACTAATGAATTGTAAAAAATAGATTTTTGTAGTTTATATTCATAGTGTTGATTACATTGCATTGCACATCTTTCAAACTCAAAGCATTACTTCACATTGCATAACTAATGACTAGATGTTGATAGATGACAAAATTTCAATTACAATATAGTTTTTACAAATTCAACCTAAGAAATTATGCAATTACTTCACATTGCATAACTAATAACTAGGAGCAATTGCCAATTGCATTTGCTTGTCATGGAATTCTATGAGACCACATTTCTTTGAGGCATTTTTTCAAACAGTTCACTGCCTTGTCTATGTTACCACATTTTTCATACATGTCTACCAAAGCATTTTATCAAACAGTTCACTACCTTGTTGCTATGGGTAAAAGCCTAAAACAAGTGCTTTCAAACAAACTATGGATGCTTGGAAAAATCTATCAAAGCATAATAGTAAGCAATAGCATAGACAATGCAATGAACTATTTGAAAAAATGTGTCAAATAAATGTGGTGATTGAATGCCATGACAAGCCATAGACAAGGCAGTGAACTATTTGAAAAAATGCCTCAAAGAAATGTGATCTCATGGTGATGGAATGCCATGACAAGCAAATTGCTTTTGATTGTCATGGCATTCCATCACCATGAGACCTCATTTCTTTGAGGCATTTTTCAAAGAATTCACTGCCTTGTCTATGGTACCACATTTTTCACACATGTCTATCAAAGCATTTTATCAAACATTTCATTGCCTTTATGTTATGGCTAAAATCTTGAAATAGGTGCTTTCAAATAGGCTATGGATACTTGGAAAAAATTTGTCAAAGCATAATAGTAAGCAATAGCATAGACAAGGCAATGAACTGTTTGAAAAAAATGCCTCAAATGAATGTGGTCTCACGGTGATGGAATTCCATGACAAGAAAATTGCTATGGATTTTCATGGCATTCCATCACCATGAGACCATGTTTCTTGGAGGCATTGTTCCAAACAGTTCACTGCCTTGTCTATGCTACCACATTTTTCATACATGTCTATCAAAGAATTTTATCAAATAGTTCATTACCTTGCTGCTATGGCTAAAATACTAAAACAAGTGATTTCAAACAAGCTATAGATGCTTAGAAAAAATCTATCAAAGAATAATAATAATCAATAGCATAGATAAGGCAGTGAACTGTTAAAAAAAATGCCTCAAAGAAATGTGGTCTCAATGTGCTTGTCATTGCATTCCATCACCATTAGACCACATTTCTTTGAGGCATTTTTTCAAACAGTCCATTTCCTTGTCTATTGTACCACATTTTTCATACATGTCCACTAAAGCATTTTATCAAACAATTCACTGCCTTGCTGCTATGGCTAAAATTCTAAAACAAGTGCTCTTAAACAAGCTATGGATGCTTGGAAAAAATCTATCAAAGTGTAATAGTAAGCAATAGCATAGACAAGGTAGTGAACTGTTTAAAAAAATTCCTCAAAGAAATGTTGTCTCATGGTGATGGAATTCCATGACAAGAAAATTCTCTGAATTGTCATGGCATTCCATCACCATGAGACCACATTTCTTTGAGGCATTATTTCAAACAGTTTACTACCTTGTCTATGCTACCACATTTTTCATACATGTCTACCAAAGCATTTTATCAAATAGTTCACTGTCTTGCTGCTATAGCTAAGAGCCTAAAACACGTGCTTTCGAACAAGCTATGGATGCTTGGAAAAAATTATCAAATCATAATAGTAAGCAATAACATAGATAGGAAGTGAACTGGTTGAAAAAATGCCTCAAACAAATGTGGTCTCATGGTGATGTAATGCCATGACAATCCACAACAATTCTCTCGTCATGTAATTTGTCATGGCATTCCATCACCATGAGACCACATTTCTTTGAGGCATTTTTTTCAAAAGCTCACTGCCTTATCTATGCTACTACATTTTTTATACATGTCTACCAAAACATTTTATCAAATAGTTCATCGCCTTGCTACGATGGCTAAAATCCTAAAATATGTGATTTCAAACAAGCTATGGACTCTTGGAAAAAATCTATCATAGTATAATAGTAAGCAATAACATAGACAAGGAAGTGAAGTGGTTGAAAAATTGCCTCAAAGAAATGTGGTCTCATGGTGATGGAATGCCATGACAATCCATAGCAAAGGAAGTGAAGTGGTTGAAAATTTGCCTCAAATAAATGTGGTCTCATGGTGATGGAATGCCATGACAATCCATAGCAATCAAATTGCTATGGATTGTCATGGCATTCCATCACCATGAGACCACATTTCTTTGAGGAAATTTTTCAACCACTTCATTGCCTTGTCTATGCTACCACATTTTTCATACATGTCTACCAAAGTATTTCATCAAACAATTCATTTCCTTGCTACTATGGCTAAAATCCTAAAACAAGTACTTTCGAACAATCATTTAATCAATTTCTTTAATTGACCGACTACTTTTATGACACTTACATAGATACTTGTGTCATTGTTTATCAAGATGAGATTCTAGTTTTTAGTTGCAACCAATGGTATTGTAATGGATAAAATATACAACCAATGGTATTTGCTAAACACTCAACAACCATAGATTGTGTAGATCAAATGACCACCATGATTTTATAAAGTTTTGAGAGTGTTTTTAGAATGAAGAATAGTGCAATTAGCTGCATTGAACAACTCAGCAAAGGTGGGGGTTGGTTTGGTGTCAAGAAAAGGTTTATAAAAGAATGGATCATGTGATTTTATATCACAACCTTTTCCTTAGTAAATGAAATAAAGCTTGCTCAAGTTTTCATCAAGCCTTTACATTATAAAATAAGGCAAGCATACTATATACTTGTATGGTTGAGGAAGAGACTAATAAGTTGTTGTCCCCCTTCCATTCTCATAACCTATGTCAAGCATTTCTAGTTGTCTTAAATATTCAAGGGCAAGGAATTTGGGTGTAACATATTTAGGGAGCTTGTATAATGTTCCCTTGAATCCATATAGTCTAATGGTTGTGCTATCTTGGGTAAAGAACCAATCACCTTTCTTAGTATTCTTGAAAAGTATTTGAGACTCTGAAAGTCTTAGGAGATATTCTCATGTAAGCAAGGTGATTGTTGGCTAAAAAAAATGTTCAATGAACATGTAATAATAGGAGGCCTTGGGAAGGTATGGAATCTGCACAATTATTGGATCATAACATTCGAGTGTGTGACACATTTTAGGTTGCAGGTGTAGATACAGGTGGTAATATTGATGCAAAATCATATATATTAAGAGGGATTAGTATCTAATTTTTTTTATTGGAAAAAAATCTGCCAACTATGTATGCATATGCTCTTCTAGTAATGGGGTGAAGTCAAATCTCAAAGGGTTTTCATTTGTATTCTCTACAACATTTTTAGCACTACCAAATGTTCAAGCCCTACTATTAAGTCATTATCATGTCCTAGAAACCATTCTACCATACTAAAAACATGCATTCCAGCCTCCCTGTTGAATTGTGCTAACTCCATTTGATTTTGTTCAAGTTGTCTACTAGGCCTATTAACATCTAAGTTTTGCATGAATATGACATGGTCCCTAATTTGATCCTAATATTGGCATAACCTAGCCACTTGTGTGATTAAAATCCCCATCACTTTTGAAAACCATCTATGAAGAGCCAAATTTTTTGCATAAGTACTTGAAAATGAATTGTGTAGGCATGTTGAGTTAAACAATATAAGTTTGGTTTCGAGCCAACAGTTTAGATCATGCTGGAGTGATGCACTATGAATTAACAACTTAGAAGAAGCCACACATACACAAGAAGCTTGGAGGATATATTTTGAATAGTCAAGGGAGGATACCAAGACATTAGGTCCCACCAAGGGTAATGTGTCACATATTGATTGGGCCACACATGCATAGGAACCACCATGTTGTTCAAACAAGTGCCACATGAAACTTGTCAATAGGCCACTATAAGAAGCACATTGCCATATAGGTAGAAGATTGGGTCTGCCATTGCCATTTAGTGACAAGTGGAAAACCATCATAAAAATTTAAGTGTGCATGAGATGGAGAACTAAAGATAGTGCCAACATAGGCTCTAGTTGGGGATTAGGATCACTTGTCGACACTACAAGAATCCATGAACTCTAGGTGGTAGATCAAAAAATAAAAGGAGTGGAGAATGACCATAGTAAAACAAAAAAATGCATACAAAAGTATACACATGAATAAAACATAGATACACAATGGAAAAACAAAGAAGGGAAACTCACATGGAACATAGACATATAGTAGAAAGAAACTGCATAAATTGTGTCATTATAGAAAACCAATGCAAGAAAAGGCTTGTATACCAACTCATGGCACATGACCACAAGGAAAATTGATCCATAAACTTCCCTCCATCAAAGACAAAATTTTCAAATGAATTGCACATGAATAGACTAGTAATGTGATCCAAGAGTAGCTATAAAACAAGTTAGATCATATGATCCTACAATAACACATGAGAATAACTATAATTATACAACCATGGGCAATGTGAACAATATACCTGCTCCACCTTACTATTAGATTTTTCTTGAGAACCTATGGAAGAACCATGTAGATATCGATTAGCCACACCAGCAAACAAATCAAGGCTAATAGAAAGACAAAAATCTTGGAATCTCATTTCTGCAATGTCATATTAAGCACCTACATCTCCATATTGAGCACCTGCATCTCCATATGAGTCAAGCAATCAAATTAATTTAAGAGACCAAGCAATTTTGTTTACTTTTTCTAAAAGATAATAAGGATGATAGATTGGGAATTTCTACCATCACTAACTTGAAATTGAAAGGCTAATTTGATGTTTTGTCATCTTTTCAAAAAGTCTTATATGAGCCAAAAGGGTTGCCACCAAGAAGAGAGGTGGAGCATGAGATCCAACCCCTACCTAAATCTCTTTTACCAAACATTAGAAATTATTGGTAATCTCTTTTAGAAAGCAATGGGATCAAGAAACAACTTTAGGATATGCTTGAACAAGGGGTTATATACCCTAGTCTCCACATTGTGGTTCATCTATTGTGATGATAGAAAAGAAAGATGGTTCTTAGAGGCTTTGTATTGAATACCAAGAACTAAAATCACCATTACAAATAGATTTCCTCTTCCAAGGATAGACTAATTGTTATACCAACTCTAACGTGCAAAATATTCTACTAAGTTGGATCTTAAATTATCATCAGGTGCACATGAAAAAGAAGATACATGGAAGAATACATTTAAAACTAAGCAAGGACTTTATGAATTGTCAATTCTTCCTTCTAATTTGTGTAATGCACCAACTCCTTTCATGAGACTTATGAATGATTTGCTAAGGGATATCATAGATAGTTGTGTGATTGTATGTCTAGATGACATCCTAATTTCCAATGCTATATGGGAAGATGAAACAAGGGTCATGAAACACTATAATGTTGTACATGACAAAATGAAAACAACATAAACAAATGTATGTGTTTTTCAAGACTATTACTAGGTCCAAGATGAAAATTTAACTCTATACATTGCAAGTGAAATTATTAATCAAAGGAGTATATCGAGAGCTTACAAAATTGGGATGCATGTTGCCTATTACGATTCTTGGCTCGCAACAAGTTATATATTTCAATATCAAGTAGAAAGAGTGCAATTAGAAGCCTACTATCTCTAGTTAAAAGTGTTGACACCATTAGCCAAGGCTGAAAATAAAATATATGTCGTGTTGATTTCATCACATGGTTTAAGAAACTTGGATGATTTCCAAGTGATAAAATAGAATAAAAAAAATAGACATTGGAAGAAGAAAAATTGCAAAAGAAATCACCGCAATACAATGTAAAGAGAAAACTATTCATAACACGATTGCAAAAGCAGAAAACAAGGGAAGATCCACCAAAATAACCTCCAAAGCCTACCACCGAAGCACTACTCTAAATGAGTGCAAGTAGAAGGAAAAATTTGACCCATCACAATGAAAAGCCAAAGAAAAATAAAGCTAACGCCCATTAGTGGAATTATCTGAGGAAGAGAAGAAAGAAGAAGAGCAAGCATTAGCCAAGCTTAGTAAGAAAAGAAAATTAGATAGACTGCAAAGGTCCACAAAGAGTCAACCAGGTAAGGAGAAGATAGAAGAAATGAACTCACATATCATTTCTAGAACACTCTTCATTCTAGGAAAACCCATGGAAATAGTGAAAATATATTTAAAAACATCTAAGGCCAATAGAAAAGAAAAATTTCAAGCAATATTGAACTACATTTCCATAAGTCCATACTCAATAATAGAATTAACCTATAATTTTCCACAAACATGGAAAAAAGAAATCAGGAAGAAAGAGAGGAAGCATTTTAGATCGATGTCATGCTTACACAATAATGCTCTAGAAACAATTACACAAGAAACAAATTTGTCCCTCAAGCGTAGCAGAAAATTAAAAACTTGACCAAATATGGAGCTGTAATTAACAAAGGCCATATGCGCTCTTATCTCAAACAAAAGAGAGAAAAGAGCACTTCAAGGAAGAAACCATACAAGCCTCTATGAAAGCTTATGAAATTCTAATGGTAGAAAAAAATCAATAGATTGTTCCTACACCAGAACTAGCTACAAAATAAGAAAAGACACTAGGGGATTAGATGGAAATAAAATATAGCATGGAAAACATATCAACAAAATAACTACTTCAAGGCACACAAGGTGCAACAAAACAAAGAGATGAAAGGATACAAGATGTGGAAGTAAAGATGGGAACTAAAATAGAAATTTAAAAGGAACTAGGACAAGCTCACCAAGAATCCTTACTACAAAAGGATATTTTATATACTATGAAAGTTGAACAAGTTAAAAATGGGGAGTAACAACCATAAAAAGAAAAGGGATACATTGTCGTTGTTGAATTAAAAATAGCGAACAAGCATCTAAAGGCCAACAACTGATTACTCCACTTCCAACCCAAATAATGGACCTCATGGATAGAACTAAGGAATTCATATGACAACAAAAGAAGATTCAATCAATGGTTACACTATCACCCAAAATTATGACTACCACACCATTGGGGTTGTAGGTGGATTTGGCATAAATATTGCCTATGGAAAGACTTGAGTTAGGAGATGTTTTAGAGAAAAGTGTGCAAAAGGATGTATTAACTAAGTACATTTCCAACAAGGAAGCAATGAAAAATACCTTAGATTCTATCCAACAACCCATTACACACATAGTTGTAAAGTCTTCTCTACTTTACAACAAAAATTGGAGGGCATTGCAAATACACTATTAAGAAAAGTAGGGAGACAATGTTTGTGAGCATGAAACACTCACACAAATGAAGGAAAAATGTACCACATAATAGGTAACACTAAACAAGGAGATCAAAAATAGAGAAAAGACTTCAAACTATATCAATACACTTTATCAATTTTGTTTGGGTTGGCCCACTTCTCCAAGGACTTTGAAAATTCAAATGAATAATCTTGAGAATTATATTTTACAAACCTCCAAGAAATATGATGCAACAAAGGATGCAAATAGGGCACACCACACATATATTGAAAAGACTACATACACAATTCTAGCAACATCAACATCAACATCTCAGGATCATCAATTAAATGAAACAATTTAGGGAGGTAGTAAGCTTGCACATAACACAAATTTCAAGACTTCTAACTAACAAAAAGCACATGGTGGACACTATCCTACTAACTCCCTCTCTAGACGAGGCAACAAATCTCATAGTTGGGCTCAAAGTTCAAGTGTATCATTTGCATCACATAGTTTAAGAAACTTGGATGAGTTCCAAGTGATAACAAAAGCTTAAAAGAAGGATATAAGTGACATTGAAAATCAATCACTTGCTTCTCATATTTTGATTTTTTAAGAAAATTGGTTAATTTTATGCTTGAATCTCTTAATTTGAACATGATTGCCATCCATATCATGTCGGCTACTATTAATCTATTTAGAATGTTTGAATTTCAAAGGTGGATCTTGAATCTTAGATGACAACTAATAAAAAAAAGCTATAGAGTTGTTGGGATTGTTGAGTAGATATTCACATATCATGAAAATTAGAATTATTTAAGAAAAAACATATTCTCACATGGAGGAAGGTCTTTGTAGTTATCAAAACAGAATATGCAAAGAATTAAATCCTTAAAATTTGTGTCACTTCAAATTTCCTATAAATTAACAAAACTGGCAAGTGAATTTGACCTTTTTAATATATCTTTCATTGATATTGATTTAAAAGTTTCCAATGTATCTCAAGCTTTTCACTTGATTGCTCTTTACTGTCCTTTTGCACTCTCTTTGTTCTCCATTTTCCAAAGGTACCTTTTGGTGATCACAAGAAAAATATAAGTTCAAATCATACCTTTTGGTGATCACAAGATCTTGCTTAGTGTTTACAATAAATGGATGCTACAATCTAGGAAGAACTTGTATTGTTCTCCAGTGACATTGGAGAAGTAAACACATTTTCAGTGGTGATGACATGTATGTCTCATTCTAGAAATCAACACAAATCCATTCTAAGGTTGGGTAAGCTAGCAATATATGGAGTATTGGATCAATTACAAGCAAGATTAAGCTATCAAGATTCAAAAGGAAAATGAATCCAACCCATAATCAAAGAAATTGGGTAGATGGACATGCGAACTCCCAAGAATGAATTGGGATCCCAGCCTTACAAGATTAACACTCAAGGTGAAGTCAAAGAAATTGCTTAAGGATAAGCAATATTTGGGGTGGAAGGACCATCATGTCCTTTCCTGGCTAGATTGGTTAGTAGTGAAATAAAATATGTTTTTGAACACAATAATAAATATTTTAAAAATATATAATAATAAATATAAATTAAAATAAAATAAGTTAAAAATTTGAATTTCATTTTGGCACCAATTTTTGGGCCCTAGCACCCTTATCACATAAGGTATTTATGTTTTTGTTGTGTGCTAGGTGCCACAACTAGAGATTTGGCATGATTTTTGAGGTTTACCTCAAGCAGGCTAGTTGGGACAAAAACTCTAGCTATCTACTTAGGTCAAGATGAAAACCTTGAACTAGGATCTTGCTCAATCGTCTCATTCTTTGTTGTTTCATGATTAAAAAATTAGAATTTAACTTAAGGAAATTGTGTCAAGTGAACATTAAGAGTTGAAGGAATTTGTGTGATAACTTAGGGCATCTATTGGGCACTCTTGAAAACATATTTAAGGGTCTTGCAGGCATATTTATGCCAATTTGAGAGGAAAATTACATATTGTTCAACATACTAGCATCTACCTAGGTCTAAGGACTTAGATTTCTTACACAATGTGATCAAGGTGACACCATTATTGGAGTTGTAGAAAACTTTCCAAACATTGGCTATGTTGATTACTTTGTCATTGCCTATAAAGGACATAGAAGGATGATTTGGGAACCTATAGCACCAATACACAACAAGTCATGCCATCCACTAATCCCATTGATCGGATCACCCAATTCAAGGTGCAAACCAACAATATCCAAGTCGCCCTAGGTCAACAATCACCCAAATCATTGTAGCTGATTCCAATTGCCATAAAAAGGTGCAAACGACAATATCCAAACCTTTGCAAACCAACAAATATCCAAGGCAATGTAGCATACCCATATCACCACACCATAGGGTGCAAATTTCTCATATTCAAACTGCCACAACTAAACAAACATGAGATTTAGGCAAGTGCAAGTAAAGGACTACAATCTCTAAGTGATTACCAATATTTTACTTAGACATCTACAAACCCTAGACAAACATACTAGTATATAGCAATTTTAAGGAAGTTATTGTTACATTGTTATTGTAATTTTAGACTTGATTATGTACAAAAATTTCCATTGCCAACTGTTGCTAATAGAAGTGTGATATGCATGTTCCAAATCATAGTGTTATACACCTTTGATTTGTTGTTGTGTTGCAAATATGAATTATGTTGAGAGACCTAACCCTAACTCGGTAATTTTGAAGTTCATTAAAATCTTGATTAGGCATGAAATTAAAAGAATGGATTTTTGTTCCTTTTTTTGAAATTTTCACTGTTCCGGATTAATTGAAAAAATATTTATCTTCTGGTTTGCTAAGACAATCCTTAGAACTATTTTTTCTAATATGGTCTCAATCACTTGAAGAGGGAAAAGATGGCTGATCTTGTCAACTTGTGAGATATGGTTGTTAGTCTCAACATGTAATGGGTGGTGGGAGCACATCTTTAGCTGGCTAGGAGATCTTGAAGCCATGTAGGCAATGATAGTGAAGATAGGCCGAATGATGATTCCATCTACATTTCTTAAGTAATGATTCATCATAGAATCCAAATAGGAGCTTAGTGGTTGTTGAACATCCAAATGACCTGAATATACCATCAATAAATATCCTCTTGGATAATGTTATTAATGACTTGAATAAATCAATGGTATATATAATATGGAAGAATTCAACTAAAGACATCAAGGTAAAAATTAACTTGATCAATAGAGGATTTGATATAGTGAAGAAACATAGTGGTCTAAGATTGTCTAATGGGGTCCAAGGAGGCAATTCTAGTTGAAGAACAAAGTGCCAAGTAGGGGCCTCCCTCATGAAGTGAGGCTGAAGATGCAGTCAAAGTGAAGGAGTTGGTTGGAAAACTCTTCTTTGATGATGCTCTCAGGAATAATCCATTTTCAATAATTCATACACGAACATGAGAGTTTGGATCTTCTATATTAATGATTGAGAATACTACAAATCAGGGCCCAAAACCTCAAACCCATAAAGAATTGTAGGATTTATAACTAAATTGAAGACACATTTTGAACAGATATCTTGGAAGTGTGGCTAAAAATAGTGGTACACCTAGACGAAGAGTTATGCATAAATCTTCTAGAGATGCAATTGAGAGGATGGTTTCAGATTGAAAGATGATTCACTAAACTTGATTCCTAAATAATCATAAGCCAGGGAAAACATAGAGTTGCAAATGAATATTATACAAAAAAAAAATCAATATTAAAACTCTTTGATGGGGGTCTGCAAAAACAAGATAGAAGGCTCTATTATGTGGAGCTTCTTAACTGTACAGATAGTTGGAACAAATTATACAATATTACCAACATGTGGGCACTAGTGTATCAATACATGAATCCATATTATCATATAACACTAACACAAGATATCTCAGCTATTGGCAGTGAGATTCTGTATTTTATATATTGATTGGAATCCATCACCCTCTTTTGATCCTAACCTTTGCCTTATTTTCAAACATAGTTTCATTGCTTCTAACTGTACTTTCACATTTATGGTATTACATACATATCTTCCTGCTGATGCACATGGCCATTATTTTTAGTCAGTTTATAACTATAAAACACGTTGTTTTAATTGAAATATTAATTTTGACATTCTATTGCTTTTAATATCTACTATTTCGTGGGTAGTGCTCAGTCATTCAAACATAGGGAAGTCCATACTAAGATAAAAAAAATTCACAAACAGTCTCCAATTTAATAAATACTAGTTTGAAATCACATTTATAGTTTGTTTTGTTCTTGATATGGATTACTTGAATGATGGAGTTAAATGTATATCACAACTTAAAGATTCATAAGAATGACAAATGGTAAAATATACATAAGGGGTCAGGTCTGTGAAGTGAAAGAATAGTCCAGTCAAAGTGTAATTTTTATGATGATGGTACAAAAGACTAGAATCCATATTCATGTCTTATGCCTTGTGGAAGGATTTGTGGATGCAATGATAGGGTTCAACAACAAAGGGTGTATACAAATTCCATGATGACAATTAAATGCACAGAGAGAAAGGATTTCCATAATAGAGGTAGAGTACAGTGGACTTTCCTTATCAAGACACCATGAAAAGGCAGTAAGCTACAACAAGAGTGAGTATTATGCATGATAAGGCTGCATTCAAAAGACAGTTGGTAAAGAGCATGAATAGGAGATTATTGAAGTATTCATGAGTTAAAATAGTCAAGGGGTTAAACAGTTAGTTTGATGACACTTATCATCATACAAGTCATACCTCGTTCTCTATCTAGAATACAAAATCGGTCCAATTTTTTATTTGTAACATTTCCTTTACAAATTCCTTTGGACGGCGACCATATTTGTCCTCCTATCAAAACACAACATAGGACTAGTTAAACTAATTAATATGCAATCATTTACTTTTTCCTAGGAAATAAAAAAATATCATTTAACATATTAAATATACTTACAAATGTACAGATCAAGGCATGTAAACCTTTCTGGCCACTGTGATGTGTGGCACAAAGTTTGTTAAGCCTAGCCTTGGAGGCCTTGTCTTGAAACATATACTAATTCAATTTAACTATGTACAAGTAAAATTTAAAAATAGTTTAATAAATTTGATATAATCTTATGAGAAAATTCAAGTACCTACGTACTCTCCTCACCGGACTTCCTCTGTGCATCAGAATTCTCATATGATTTTACAAACTCTTTCCATACTTTTACACTTACATCAATTGGCCTTTTTTTGAGCCTTAGCTCGGGAGGGAGTTTTTTTATCTTCTTTGTTTGGTTGCACTGAAATCTCTTGTAGCTTTGAGACATTTGTAGCTTTAACTTCTTTACAGACCAACCTGTGCCAAATTCAATCTCCATGTCATGGATAACTGCTTTTTGCAAGTGCATGGGTATCTTTGATAATGGAAAATGTAGATGGTCTTTGAACCGTTGAAGGCATGATTCCTTCAACCTATTCACAAACATTTTCCCACCACTTTTCATTCAGACTTCCCCTAAAACCACATCGTATTCTATCTTGGTATCGTACCTACCAATGCAAGATGCAAAACATGGCATGGTGGAAGAAGTTTGTGTCCCAGGAGTGGCTGGGACATTGGAGGTCTCTACTCCTTGTTTCATATTCTTAGAGTTTATTGTTATTGATTTCCTCTTGGATCTTTTGCTCGATCCAAGAGTGGTTGGGGAATCAATTGATTCCCTTTGACACAGTTGATTTGTTTGCAATGTTTGAGGGGCTTTACTAGATCATTCTTTATGTATCTGGAAAGCATTTTCAAGTCCACACCATCCAATTTGTTCACTGCCTCTACCCCCAATATGGAAGCCAATGCCTCTTTATCTTTTTCAGTCGCATGCCCCTATATATATATTTTAATTAAATCTCTTCTTTTAAATTTAGAAATAAAAAACTAAAAACTAAAAATCAAAGAAACAATGGAAACATTTATAAATCTATAAATTGACAATGAATTACCTCATTGTGGCTAGAGTCTGCACCCTTTTCTCCCTTCCCTCTATTGCTTGACATTTTGAGATGACCTAGGGATAATTATTTACATTCAGTCTATGGAGGCAAACAAAGTACACATTGCCAAGTATGAAACAATTTCCCATGAATCAATGTGAAGGAAATCAAATCCATTGATAATGAGGTTTTACATAGTTCAATGATGCCCTAATTTATGTTAATTACAATAAGTCATGTGTTCTCCTATACGAAGCAAGGATACATGTGTCTCGTGTCCACAACCTGTTAACAAATAGTGCTCATAGGAATTAAAAGGAAACAAGAACTAAAATTCCTATGGGTCTGTGGGTAGTGGTCTAGGTTAAGAATGGAATAAATAGTAAAACCTTCAAAAATTAAATCTATTGAAACCTTCATTGCATGAAATGGCAAGGAATTAATACCTTGATTTGGGAAATTGAGAGTGAAGCACATAGGTTGCACCTAATGGAAACCATAGGATGATGATGAAAGGAATCCACACTCAATACATGCAAAACCTAGTCTTCAATTCATCAAAATACTCAAAATTTCTTCAAAATGCAAGTTCTTCAAGCAGTGTTTTTCCTTTTTTTTCTCCTCTCTTTGCACGACATTTTTCTCCTCTTTTCCTTTGCGCTTTTGTTTTTCTCTTCTCATCTATTTGTGCATGTGGGAAGTTTTTATTTTTTTGCTCTTTCATTCATAAGTCGGTACTATAGTCGACGTAGTTAATGCCGACTTCTAGCCTTGAATGTGATCATTTTGGGGTGCAAAAGGTTGTGCAAAGTGCACCTAATTTAGCGCCTAACAGTGCAAAAATATGTATTTTGCTTGGAAGAGACATTTACTTATTATTTTATCTAATAATAATATTTATCACTTAATTTATTATACCTTGACAAATCATTTATAAACATCTATCATAACATATCTAAGCTAAATTTCTAATTAAATCTAAAATTTTATATCATAAAACATTTAATAAAATGAAATTGTAGATGTATTCTAAAACATTCTTAATTCTTTGAACCCTACATTGAAATTGAACACAATCACTTTTGTGATCTTGTCTTTCTCTTTCATAAGTGAGTCTTATTTGCAATCATCTTATTTATATCAATTGTCGGTTCTCAAATATTTTGCCTTTGATGTGACTATTGAATTGTGCCCAAAACAATATTGAAAAAACACCTTTGGAAGCTTTCTTTACTAAAATTAAGTGTCAAATTTCCTTGAACCCAAGTCATCAAGTACCTTGTTTGACTATTTGCATGAGAAAATTTTGACCATACAATTATTTTTTATTACAAGTACTCCTCTAGAATGTTCTTTGATTGCTCTATGATAATTTGAATGAATGCTATGAGATGTTTCTGAATGTCTTATGATCTGAAATTAAGTAAGCAATCCTAGATGTTAATTTAATAGATTTCGTACAAAACCCCACAAGCAATAGTTCAAACAAGAGTTGACTTAAAAGTGAAAAAGAAACTTAAATAAGACGACTTTGCATTCCAACCAAAAAAAGGAACCGAGTATATATGTTATTACAAGTGCATATTCTCTTGATTTTTAAAATTCAAATTTAAATTGAGGATGTATACTAACCTTCTTACTTGATCATTGTGTGTTGATTTAATAAATTTAATTTTTTTTATTTTTAAACTTTATAGTTGTATTGAAAGGGGTAAACCTAATCCATTTTAAGACATCTAGAATCAAGGACTTAAAAAAGAATCTGACAAGAACATTCAAGTTACATTTATTAGCATTGATGCAAAGTATTTTTTATTTCATTATACTTACATCATCATTTTGGCAAGAACAACATGTTTGTCTATTGTCTTTGATCATTCTCTAAGTAGTTGACTTGGTATCTTTATTGAGTTTGACATAGAGAATAATTATCTCACTTAGCAATGTCTAGCATAGTCATATCTTCATTGAACCTAGAGCTAAATACCATTATTTTTATTATTTAATTTTTGGCATTTATTTTAGTGGTGTTATTACTCTCAACTCTTTATCTTGGGCAAGTTATATTATTTATTCATTTTGATTTAATTAATTTACTTGGGATATTTATGTGAGGAATGTTACTTTTCCTTACATAAATTATGAACCAAACATTCTTAAACACACTCAGGTTTCATCCTTAGAGTTTATCCTTCTACATTAAGTTTATAAATCTAACATTTTTAAGTAGATATGATTCATTTTATACTTTATTAGGGCTTGGATGCACCCCTTATCTACGTTTCATTGCTATTATCTTGATTAGGGTTTGGGATTTTTTTGTGTAATCTCTTTGATCCCACTAACCCACCATTATTTAATGTATTATTGATAGATCATTCATTATGTATTATCATATATATTTGTCTATTGCCTTTATCCATGCATATATTACATATTTTAACATGTTTTTACTCTTTGTTGGATCTCATCATTCCATCCTAAAGTAGGTTTCAATCAAGAATAAGGAATCCAATCTCTAGTTTTCAAAGAGAAAATATCTACAGTTTTAATGAATTTGTGGAAATGTAAGGTAGAGAACCAACTAAAATTATTAGTAATAGGTTTTATTTCATCTAGGATAACAAGGGACCATGAAAGGGATGTTCAACTAAAATTATTAATAATAGGTTTTATTTGTAGTTAGCTTGTAAATAAATGTATTTTTGATGTGAATTTGTAGCCATCTTGTAATCATAAGATTTGAGCTCTAGTTGTCAAGATTTCACGTGTAAACTTTTGTGAAGAGAAAAATGTTGCAATGTCCTATTTTGTTTTTCATAGTGCGTCTTAATTAAAAGTGACTGTATTAACAAGATAATTTCAACAATATTCTCTTGGTGCACAACTGTTATGTGACTATTGTCATTGTTGTGTATTACATGATCCAAAGGAGGCCATGGAGAGAGGATGCAATGACATAGAACTACTAAATCACAGAGAAGAAAGTGGGTGGAAATAGATATGACAACAAAATCTACAGATACAATAGAGGTAAGAAGAGAAAGCAACCTCAACCAAAGGAGGAAGGTGTTTATGAATTCACAAATGCTACAACATAGAGGAGATAAAGTCATTTTTTTGTCCATGAGGCCTTTGAGGTCAAACTTATTGGTTGAAAATGCACAGGAATGGTGATTAAATGTGATTCTATGATCAAGGGAAAAGTTTGAAAGTTAGGATGGCCAAAACATGATATCAATATGTCAAATATATGACTAAAGTGAGGTTTTGTGTTGGATAGCATATTTGTTGAAATGATTTAATTGGTGTACTAAACATTATTTACTATGTTGTGTATTAGAGGGGTGAGACGAGGCCATGGCAACAGATCGTGTCATATCAAATGAGGACACAATGGATGAAGCAGGACATTAGGTACTCAAATTTTGACTTAACTTAGGAAAAAATGATCTGATGACATTTTGTGATACATCCATCTTTTTTCATAGTATTATTGAAATTTATAATGTATTATCCAATCTTGACATAAATTAATGCATGTTGTTGATTATTTTAGATTGAGATCAGAGCAAATGCAGAGCCTGAGCGTTCAACTAGCAAAAGAACAAGAAATGTATGTGGATGTGGACCTAAAATTATTAAATCACATAGAGGAAAATGGGTGGAAGAGGATATGACAATGGATCCTGTAGACACAACAAATAATTGCACTAAACAAGAGGTTGGTCAGGACTACAATATATGGGATGAATACTTTGAGAAAATTGTTGTTTGTGGATGTTTTGTATGCTGTGGAAAGAAACAATTCAAATGAGTGATTGTACAAAGACATTACATATATGATGAGCTTCTAGTCAGTAGTATGCCTCCTACAATTGATTCAAATCCAATAGGAATTATGGTAAGGAATTTTCCAATTTGATATAAATAACATGTATACTTCATTTAAACATTATTTTATATTATTTAAATAACTATTTTTTTTATTAATGGATACTTGCAGGATAAAGTTCTTGGTTTAAAGTTTCCTAGATCACCAACTTCCATCCTAGAGGGAAATGATCTTTATCAGATGATACATCTAACAAAAATATGTGCCAATATACTAGCTCAGAAGATGAGGAATTGATGAAAACAAGTAACAGAACAAGAACCGGTTTAAAGATGCATAATTTGCTTAAAGATAAGGGGAAGGTGGACTACATACCCTATGAGAATGAATGTGATGGAGATGATGACTTGCTCCTGAGTTTGAGATCAAGTTACAAAGAGACATTTGATCATTGACTATATTGTGCTTCAAGGCCTAGTGATCAAGAACTACCTAGAGTGTACGAGGTGTTTCAATTTTGGGGATACAACTAAATGATACAACCCTTCAATATTCATGGAGCGAATCTAGGCCTCTTTATTTTCCAAAATGTACATGTGGGATATAAACATAGAAACAATTTAGAACAAACCACTAGGAGATTAATGCCATATTATGGTCCATCATATTACAGTGGTGAATGGAGAAGGCTAGCAGAATATAACCCTAGCATGTCAGCATATGGTCTAAATTCGAATATGTATACACATAATCTCCAATTGGAAAGTGGAAAAGAAATGAATAGAGGCCATCTTATGTATATAGAAGGATGTGCACACACACAAAAATATTGCAGGATTTATAAATAATAGTAAGGGAAGGGACCCTATTGTAAGATTGAATTGTCTATTTCCTGTGGTTATAAATGATAAGGATGGAGATATGGAAAGAGAGGTTGATATATTGATAATGGTTGAGGCTATTATGGACCTTACCTTTGGGGATGAGTTATTGATTGATTACCCCTTCTTAAAACACACTCTTGCGTGAAAGAAGAGGGAAGAACAAGGTCTCCCTAAGGATGTTCTTAAGGGAAGAAAACCAAAGAATAATAAATGAGTGTGGATTGATGTTTTATAAACTATGCTGTCAAAATTGTGTTTTATTTAAATTATTGTATAAAAAAGTAGTCTTTAAAATAATGTTCCATTATTCAATTGATGTGTATATGTTCATATAATTTATATTTTTTATTTTTTAAGCCATATTTGATTATATTTCTTTGAAATTGATACATTTATGATTTATCTAATTGTTTCCAAACATTAAATAATGCACACATTTGTTGATAGGTAGAAGATGTTGATGAAACACATAGTAATACCCAAGATCCAACTGGGTTGTTAAGATTTGGACGGGATGATCCAAACCATCCTTTAAACAATACCAGGGTGAAAAGAGCAAGATTGAAGAGAATACTACCAGCTGAGAAATTTGAAGAGCTAATGAGATCTGCATACACTGATGACATGCCGCCTAGCCTTAATGATGATGATCATGATAGTGAAAATGTAGTGCATGAAGAAGGATTGAATGAAATGCTTATAGGTTTCTTTGGGGATGGAAACAATGATGACAATAATGGTCATATGTTGATAGTAACGATGATAGCAAGGGTAATTACCACCAACATAATGTTGACGATAACAACCTGAAAGACTCCATCAAGCAAGTAGCAAAGACACCCGTGTTCAAATCAGGTGCAAGTAGAACCTCAAAATTGGCATGCACATTAATATTATTAGAAATCAAGTCACTATTTGGTTGGTCAGACAAAGGATTCACTACCCTACTGAAGTGAGTTGAAATCTATTTGAGCTCAAACTATAGTGATTGATAGTATACAATATTCCCCCATGGATGAGTGTTAGAAAGGAGCGCCTTATGCTGACTCTCATTCTTCTAGGAAAACATCAAGTTAAAAAAATGGATGTTTATCTTGCACCTTTTTATTGATGAGATGCAATTGCTATTGAAAGGCATAGGAATGTATGAAATATCACGTCCTCCATCAAATAGGTCCTTCATGTTGTATGGCGTGCTATGTTGGACTATTCATGATTTCCCAGGACTTGGTGTTTGTTCTGGTAAGATAAAATATTTACATATTTACACTCATAATTTATTTTCATCCCAACTTTCATACTTAGTTTTATACTATTTATGTGATGTTATTAACATTACTTATTGAATTACAGGGCTTCAAACAAAGGGGATATTTGCATGTCCAAGATGTGGAGAACAATTTCAAGGGAGGTATTCTAAAGATCTACATAAATTTATTTATGCAAACAACATGGTTTTTCTACCACTAGATCATAAGTTTAGAAATTTCCTGAAGAATCAATTTGATGGAAAAGTTGAAAATAGAGGCCCTCCCATGATTATGGGTCTAGGTAATTGGCTTAAGAAGTATGAAGATGCTGAATTGAAAGCTTGGGAGGATTTTTTTGATCAAGGTGATTCAATTGAAGAACTAGAACAAGTTCTAGTTAATATGCCAGAAGGAATGAAAAGGAAATCCATATTTTATGAGCTCCCTTACTGGAAGGATCTATTAATATCTCACCTATTAGATCCTATGCACATCTTCAAAAATGTCCAAGATTCTATATTTCAACATATATCAGGCAAAGAGAAGGAAACCTTGTCTTTGAGGAGAGATATTGCTCTTTCGCATACCAAAATTGATAGAAAACATTTGTGGCCAAATAGGGAAAATGAAACATATGTAGAAGCTCCATGGATTTTGAATAAAAAAGATCTAGACCAACTAAAAAATTTCATCCGTTCAATAAGGGCACCTACTGGCTATGGGTCATCATTGGCTAAAGTTTTTACAGTTGATGGACATATCACATGATTTAAAACACATGATTTTCATAATTTTATGAAGGTATTATATATCATCATTTAACATTTACTGGTAACATTGATTAAGTACTAAATATATTTTGATACTTTGTTGTGTGAGAAAAAAATACTAATGACCTTTTCATAAATGTGTTTGATAGCATATCATGCCATTGGCAATTAGGGGGATTCGTGTCTTACAGTTGACTTAAGGAATGCCATAAGTTGATTGTGAGCATTTACAAGGTATGTGGTTATATGAAATGTTCATGTGTGAGAGACATAGATATATTATATTGCATTTTAATTTTTTACTAAAGGTTCATACTAATTTACTATTCTTATATTAGGTGGGTAACCTCCAAGGAGATCCACGAATGTGAAGTGCCAAAATGGAAGAAGGAAATTGCAGAAATTGTATGTGTATTTGAGAAGGAGCTCCCTAAAAGTTTCATGGACCTACAAGTCCATTTACTTATACACCTAGTTGATGACATTGAATTGGTGGGTGTCGTATCAATGAAGTAGATGTTTTTCTTTGAGAGGTATATGAAAACTCTAAAAAGATATGTCCGACAAAAGGCACATCCAAAGGGTTGCATGGCTGAAGGGTATGTATTGAATGAAGCAATTTTCTTCCTATGTGAATTCCTTGGTAAGGATTTTGAAGATGGGCCATGATTCTAGGATGAAGAATGAGCATCATATATTATTGATGGAAAAAACCACAATCTAATGGTGTTCAAGTAGGAATTAGTAAGTAAATTCATGATCAGTGTGGTTGTTTTTCTTGCAATCATTAATTTACTCTATAATTTATTTGTCAAATTAACATGGCATTTGGAGTTTGAAATAAACATGTTGACATGTAATAGGTGTAGACAAAAGTGCTATACTCGACAAGTTCATTCTATACTACATGGAATTTATGAACAAATGGATTGATCTGCATGATAAAAAGAGAAAGTGTTAGAAGTAAGGAGATAGTTTAAGAGATCGAACCCAAGGAATACTCCACTTCCCATTGATCTACTTGGGGAATGGGGAAAATATTGCACACTAGAATGGGTTACTGAACAAATTCAAAATCAAATAGAAGATGTAAGTATAGATTCAAACATAACAAAAGATGAAATCAACATGTCTAGAGGATGTGAAAGAAAGGTATAGTTGGAATTTTACAAAAATGTTTTTTCCTTATGGTTTTGACACTATTAACTATTTTAATATTTGTCATTATATTTGTTTTCACTAAAATAAATGGTCTTTCATAGGTGAGGAAATATCTAACAATGTGGGCATATGGTCAACATTATCATGTAGAAAGTGTGGATGTAAAGAGACAATCCTTCGATTGTGGCATCATGGTTGACTTCAAGCAATCTAGTTGATCAAGCTCAAAAGATAAGAATATAATTGAAGGGAATCTACAATATGTTGGGAAAATACAAGAAATTATCGAGTTGGATTACCGCTCTTTTAAATGTTGTATTTTTAAGTGTAGATGGTATGAAGCATTTGAGAGGACATGAAGACATGATACTTGTAGACACAAAAAATATACCAATTGATCCTATACACTTGATCCTAATTTTACTAACACCAGTTCGTCCTAAATCATCTCCTTTACTAACCATTTAATCGAATAACCTTTATTTGATTAAATTCATCACATTTCATCTCTTAATTAAATAAATCAATTATATCTGATTAAGTCATCATCTCCTATTAATTAAATAATTCACTTTTTAAATTAATCCTATAGTCCCTCTTTTAATTAAATAATTCATTTTATTTAATTAATCTCTAAAGTCATCTCATTTAAATTAAATAAATTTACCTTTATTTGATTTAAAACTGTGATACAACATTATTTTCTAACCTAAATGATGCAAAATAGAAAGAAATGCAACAAGGAGAAACAACACAACACACCTCAAGATTAGCCTAAGTTGAACCTAAAAAAAGAAAAGATAAAACAAGAGATTATACCTTGTTCAAGTTGATCTTTGTGGTTGTCCCTTTGATTGTTGATGAGTTGTATGCTCATTGATGGAAAATCACCTAAAAATGGATGCAAAATGATCTAGATGTGATGAAGGTTCAAATGATGCAAGTGGGTATGCGATAAGATGAACAAAATGAGTGCAAGATGAGCTTGGGAATTCAACAATGGAGGATGAGAGTATGAGATTGCTTGTGCTTGAGAGTTGGAGAGCTTGAATGGATGAGTGCCTAGTGAAAAAATGAATCAAAAAATCCTCTATTTTAGGGGAAAGGCCTTTAAGGATTTGAACAGCTAGGATTTAGCCAACATGGGCAAGATGGAGGGTTGTGGTGAGTTGAGGATTCACAAACCCTCACATCTCGCCATGTGGAAGAGGAGGTGTCACAAGGACAAGTGATGTGGAAAAAAGACATGTGAGGTGGAGGTACTTACAAGTACCTTGGGATTATGAGAGATTTCCTCAAAAAAGTTCTTGTCCCCATATAAGGATGATGGTGACAAGTGACAAATTTTAGAAATTCCTCTCTTATCATCATGAGGATAAGAGAAGTTGTTGGGGGAATAAATGTGAATTTTAAATTTATATGATTGGAAGGGAAAAGTGGTTGGGAGAATAAATGTGAATTTTAAATTCACATGATGAGAAGTACCTTGTGGATAAGACAAGGTCCTTATAAAGAAAGTCCTTGTCCCATGTGATTGATGTGACAAGTAAGAGAATTTAGAATTTCCCAACAACTTGCATGGGTAAGAGAAATGCATTGAATGAATAAATGTGAATTTTAAATTTACATGGGGAAGAGGTCAAGGCTAAAAAAAGAAAACACTTATAAAAGGTTGACTTGGAGGACATGCCAAAGATGGCATGTGATTAGATTAAGGTTGTGCAAATAGGTGATTAAGAAGATTAATGAAATATTAGATTCAAGTAGAAAATATGGAGGATGTGACATTAATCCTGATTAAGAGTGTGCATATCTTAATCATGGATTAATTAAGCTAATCTAGAATAGTAGAGGATTATGGAGGATGTGACATGTGAGGAATTAAATCATTTATTTAATTCTTTGAGGAAAAGAGGGATAAAAGGTAAAGTATTGTATACATGTAAAAATGGTCATAATTAATCAAACTTGTTAATTAATTAAATATGAATTATTTAATTAATCTTCTAAAGTCATCTACATATAAATAAATTTAATTATTTATTTATATCGTTCACTTTTATAATTCTTCTACCTTAATTAAATAAATAAGTTTATTTAATTATTACCATCTTCCATCTTCCTCTTAATTAAATTAAATAAATTTTATAATTTATTTATATTAATTATCATATTATTCTAAATTTGAATATTTGAATTCAAATAATGTAATATTCCTCCAAACACTTTATTTATCTCACAGTTAAATTAAATATTACAAATATTTAATTTAACACCTTTTTCTCATTCAATATTTAATTACCTTCCATTTTCATCTCTCACACATAATTAAATATTTAATTATGGAAACTTCTAAATCCATTGTCACATGTAATTAAATAAATTTAATTATGGGATTTATCTTCAACTACAAAACAAACTCATAACTAAAGATGACAAACGACAAGTTGCCTCTATTTTTGAGTGAAAGGTTTTGTGGGAAGGAAACATGTTCCATTATTTTCTCAACTTTCCATATTTTTCTCAACTTCCAAGATCTCTCACCGTTCATCTTTAAAAGCTTGATTTCAACCGTTGATCACATCATCCAATCAGAATCTTCTGAAAACTCTATAAATACCTCTGTGAATCCAAGCATTGGTTACACACACACATATACACATACATTAGCAATTAATTACATTTAGATGATTAGAATTTTAGCATTGTCATTATCAACTTTAGCATTCATAATTTTTTAATCTTACATTCTAGCAATCATGTTTAGTTTCAGCATGTTAATCAGGTCTTAGTATAGCATGCATTCATCTTTAATCTTGTTCTCTAGGAAAACTGTTTGTTGAGCTTAACACACGATCTGAGAGCAAGTTGGAATTGACAAAAACACTGGAAATAGAGGACGATAGGACGACATCGAGAGTAGAAAATCTAGTTTGCATTTCTTTTATTCTATTTTCTATTTTTGATATAATGTCTTATTGGTGTGTTTGATTTGTTTTTAATCTACATTTATTATTTATTGCACACTGAAAATCGATCACACATTTTCTGGCACCCACCGTGGGGCTTTTTCCCTATTTTTGACATCTACTTGCAGGATTTTTGACAGGATTTCACATTATGGAGTTCGTTTTTCTAAAAAAATTTGCATTTTAGCACATCCGTGGGTTTCTGTAGCGCATACAATTCTTCTTTTAGTGCTTTTGCAGGTCTTTCAGCGCATACGGGAACTGTTTCAACGCATCTAGGGAATAGAGTGGTGCATGCATTTAGCTCACTACATTAAAATTTTGTAAAAAAAAGTTGCATTTCTAAATTAGCGCATTTAGGATTCCTTTTAGCACATTTAAGGTTTTCTGCAACTCATTTACTATCTATTTTAGCACATTACCTGTTTGTTTTAGCACATAGGCATGATCTTTTAGCACTTATAGGTTGTAACTAAACAAATTTCTGAGTCTAATGCCTTCCACAGACAGAGTTTTTTTTGGTTAAAAAGAAGCAACCCTAGGGTAGACACATCAATTTAAAATGAACCAATCATAGGGTAGTCACCACACATTGATTTTGTAGTTAAAATGAATCCCATGCTTGTTGTGAAGCAACATCTTCACATAGATTAAATCATTGTCATTTGGGCTCTAAAAAGAACATTGTTTACTTTATCTGTGGCAATAGGTCTATGCTCTCCCCTTAACTGGGTGATCAGAATACTAGACTTGCCTTTTCAATTTTTGTAATTTTAATGCTTTATTACATCCTGTAGAGGGCCCACTCTTGTGGGAAAAAGTACTCACCCAAGAGGAACGATCCAAGTGGGTTCAAGCCAAAGCCAGACTATTCCACCCCACTATAAAATTTAAATCAAATATGGGGAAACCCACTTTTTCCAGTAGTGTGCAAGATAACCATCCCCAAAGCCTTTGTTCTAAAGGTTGGGAGGTCTCCTGAAGGAGTTTATTATTGCCACACCAAACAAAAACTCTTACTACAAACCTAGTGTAGTAGCCAACCGTGTTAGTTTCTAAAAATCTTAATAATCACAGTGCAAAGGGAGGGAAGAATCTGCCCCCAAGACACTCACCATATAACTACCAAGGACCATTTGCTCAGGGGATCTGATATCCACTTCCGTCACTCTGAGTACATGCCTAGAAAAGAAAAAAATGTGGGTGCCCCTTCGGGGGTGACACGGCTATGTGAGTCGACACAGTTCTAAGATGTGGGGTGTGGTTATTATGATGACCTACTTGAGTACTAAGAGTTAGTTTTCTTGAATTGTTTGCTATGTGCAAAACCTATGAAAACACTTTTTGAAAAAAAAATTGAACATACACTTGGTGTTTAGTATAGGGCTTACAAACAACTATTTTTAGAGTGTTTGCTATTTTTTTAATCACATTAATTCAGATAAAAGATCATCCAAAATGAACATGCAAATTTTCAGCTGAAACTACTCAAAACTGTTTAGAAAAATGCTTTGGAAAACTATTTTAGAGTATCTAAGGTATATCTTAGCACATATGAGGTTTGTTCTAGTGCATTCACTAGTTAGTTCAATGCATTTAGATCATGTTTTCGTGCATAGTGTTTTAGCACATAGGCTGAATATTCTATGAACAGTTTTTGGTCACTATCAAAACATTTTTTTAGCATATCTGAGACATATTGTAGTGCATCTGAGGTCTGTTGTAGTACATTTGACTGTTTCTCTAGTGCATATGACTATTTCTACAACACATATAGGGTACAAAGTAGCACATCTATCATTTTTCTAGAATTGTTACTTTTGAAAGATCTGAGTTTGTAACATCCTTGGTCCAGTAGCATTTTGACATTTCTCTCATGCTTAGAGAGTGGAAATCAACCAAATTTGTCAGGAAATCAATTGACAATAGGATCAAGAAACCTAAGAAACATTTAGGTTACAAGAAAACTTTGCAATCTAGAATTTTTTTGTATAAAAATTGAAATGTCTTGCTCCATTACCATGAGTTTCTCCATAGGTACCAAGATTTTGCTAGGGGATTTACCGACGAGTGCGTCGTAGAGCCTTTATATTCACGAGCCTATTTCCAAAGAAGAGCTCTATCACAACGACACAATCACAATCAACCTCTCAACTTTGATTATCTACCACAACCTTCTATTGAATATCCAACACATCCCAGTCAAATCCTTCAGTGAGTTTAATTAGGCTATTTGATATATTTATCATTCTTCAAAAGCAAGGATCCAATCTTAAAAGTGCACCTTTCAAATAAAATTTCTGATTATTGATTCAACTTCCCCAACAAGATTCTGATATCCTTCATCATTGGAAGCCACAATCAAGAGTTAGGAATGTCTTTGATCATATAATAAGATTTTCATCTTATTAGATCAAGACATCATCATTTTTGCACTCATCAAACTGCGATCTAAGTCTAGAAAAACATTTCAAAATCATATGCCTATTTTTACAAGATCTCAATAAAATAAGCTAAAAGAGGATATTCAACAAGAAGATCATATTTGAAGAACTCAAGAAGAAGGTGAGAGTAGTAATCCCCTTTACAGTGTGAGTCGTAATCCCCTTTTTAACGACAACATGGGTGAAAGAGAAAAAAATTTGTTCCCTTTCAACAGAGACATGAGCAGAACTCCTATAGATAGTGATGATGAGTGGGTTGAAGAGCATCACCTTAGAGAAGTTGAGCAAGATCCCAAATTTCACAAAGCTTTAGAAAATATTTTAGAGTGCAACAAAGAAAAATATTTTCTATAGCTAGCTGAAAAAGGAGCTAAATTGCCTCATGATTTTGATACTAAGAACATACATAGTAATCTTGACGAAACACTCTTGTCTGATCTTAGTGCCTTGTCTCAAAAAATTAAAGCACTACAAGGACAAATTAAAGATCTACAAGGGGGAGCCACAACAAAGACATATGATCTTGATGACATTTGTCCTTATCCTTTTGACCAACGTCTCAACATGATCCCATTTCCCAAAGATTGTGAAATCCCAAAGTTTGATCATTACAATGGGAAATTGGATCCAATCGATCATATCAGAGGCTTCCGAAATATGACTTTAGAGTTTTCTCATGAGGACACATACTTGATGCATTTGTTTCCTAGGAGTCTTGGAGGCCAATCTATGGAATGGCTATCGAAAATTACACCGCCTATCGAGACATTTGAGGAATTGATTAACGAGTTCATATCATAATATTCCTACAACATCCAACATCAAATAACCATGATTGATCTCTGCAAGACTAAATAGAAACCTGGTGAACCATTCATTACATTTCTTCAAAGATGGAGAAGATTGTTTGCTAGATACCCACATCATGTTCCTAAAAAGGAAAAGATCACCACTTTCATAAACAACTTAGATCAAGAGATGAGCTATCATCTTAATCTTCATTGTCCTCCCTCTTTCCAGAAATTGATTGAAAATTCCATCACCATTGAAGGTGCCTTGGTCCATAGAGGGATAACAAAACTTGATAAGGAAAATCCTAGCTCTTCAAATCACCACAACAACAAGTCTAAGTTTTGGACTCGCAACAAAAACATGGTAAATGATGGTGTTGTAGATGCAAATCATGTCTCGACTAATCCATTTGTTCTTAGTACTCCAAATGCTCCTCACAACAATAACTATAACAATATCAACTCTATCACAAATCAAGGAAACAATCCTCCTCCTCTGAGGAATAACGTGAATCAAACTTTTACTCCCAATCAAGGGAGTGCCAACAATCAAGGATACCATGGAAACAACAACAATACCTTAGGAAATACCTCGAACACAAATCCGCAACGATCTTCATTCTTCTCTAGCAGAAGAACTTTTACTCCATTGGGTCAATCTTTAGAATCTGCATTCAAAGAGTTGATGGCTAAAAATGCTCTTAGTTTGTCTCCTCAATGTAACTTTGAACCCAACGTGAAGTTTCCATCATGGAATGATGCATACTATTGTGACTATCATCAATACAAGTGCCATCATACAAATAATTGTCAAGCCTTGAAGAATGTCGTTCATGACTTAATCAAAAATGGCACCATCACAATAGAAGGACACCAACAATCAAATGAAGACCACCAAGAATTTCGTAACCCTTTGTCCAACTATCAAGAGGGTGAGTCTTATGGGAAAAGTGTGAATCATGTCAATGATCATATAATCAATCATATCTACATTGACGACGAGTAGGTCAATGTTATAAAAGTTAAGGAAAAGATGGAATATAGACAAACCAACATAACAAGGGCACAAGCTAAAGTTGTCTTAAAGGGTGCTTCTTCAAAATCCATTGTACCCTTGCCTCAACATCAATATGACTTAGTCAATCAACTTCGAAAAACTCTTGCTTAGATTTCTATCTTAGAACTCCTGAAGATTTCCCCAACACACAAAGAAATTGTAGAAAAGGCCCTCATTGAAACAATTATATCCATTGCTTTGGATGTGAACCAATTTCAAGCCATGGTGGGACACTTGTCCTCACCCACATGCCTCTCATTCTCCAAAAAAGATGAAATTTCCATGACTCATCCCCATAAGTCATCATTATACTTAGAAGTCATGATACACAAGTTTCGTGTTAGACGCATCGTAATAGATGGAGGATCTGGTTTGAACATATGTACCATGAAGTTAGTTCAGGCTTTAGGATTTTCTAAGGACTCCATTGATCCCAAAAGAAAGATTACTATTAAAGCCTAGGATGATGAGGAAAGAGCGTCCAAAGGTTTAATCATGCTGTCGATCAGAGTGTGACCTGTCATCAAGAATACTTTCTTTCAAGTATTAGACCGTGATCTTGCATACAACATCTTGTTGGGTCATCCTTGGATCCACGAAATGAAAGATATCACATCCACATATCATCAATGTCTTAAGTTTCCTTATGACGGACATGAGATCACAATACCAATTGATAATTTGAATAGTAAGACTTGTGCCAACATCAAAGCTAGTCAAGACACTTTGGTTCCTAACAATCAAGAAGCTCCTGCTAGTACTTCTCCCAAAGTTGATACACAAATCAGTCAATTAACCAAAAGCTTTGACAAGCAACTATGGTTCAAGGACAATGGAGTAGGGGAGTACTCTCTCTGTCTTGCTAATCTACCTACATCACCTCGGTCACATGGACAACCTTCAATCACACAACAACAAATATCTGCAACATCAACATCAACACAACCACCAACAAAGCCAAGTACAAAGTTTAATGGATAATTTATCAAAGAAAAATTCCCAATGGAAGATCCTGAGGATAGAGAAGTTCTAAATTGGCTCTATAAATATGAAGATGAAATAGTTCTCAATATCAAAATACCAACTAATCAATATGGTAAAGGATATTCAATCATGCAAAAGATGGGCTATGATGGCAATGATCCTATCGAAAAGAGAAAAGAAGGAGTAGTTGAGCCTATTCACCTTCCAGGACTTGTTGCAAAAGATAAAATAGGGCTAGGCTATGATACTAAAGAAATAACATCCAAGCAGTTGCATGATACTGTCCTCACATTGCAAGAAGGTTCTGATACAAGAGAAGCATGTTTGATAGCAATTCAAAATTTCATGGATAATAAATCTGACACAGACTCTGGTGAATATGAATGGGACACCATCTACAATGATGAGTTCTGGAGGGACAAAAAGGTTGATGTCATACACAAGTACACTCCAACTCTAATTGAAGGTGAAGGGTCAGGGTCCCAACCATGAGGATCTGAACTACAAGGTAACTATGATTCTAGTGATACCAAGTCAAATTTAATTGAACAAGACTATCGTGATAATAGTATCATCATTGATCTGCCTCATACCTCAGATCCTACAAACAACTCCATTATGACCATAACCATAGTCAATTTCACGCAGCCTAATGACCCACTACCGCTAATACATCTCGATCTCATTGACTGGGATCTATCCAAACCTATTGATATACCTATGTTTCCAAGTGATGAATCTATCATGAACTTCCTTTCCGTGGATGACATAAATGATTGTGCCACTAGCGATTTTTGGCATAGAGTCTTTAATCAAGAGAGTGTCAAGTCTCCTAGCTATAAAAATAAAAATAAAAAAGAAAGATCTATGGTGAAAACCAGAATTTGGTAATGTAAGATCAAACAAAAGATTAAAAAAAGAGTGTATTAGATGGTGAAAACCTTTTTAAGGCACCAAATGATGGGATACTTGACACTCTCCCGAAGCACTATAATGAGCAATCACCTATCTTGATTGAGCCTACAAAAGAAGTTAATCTTGAAACTACAAAAAAACCAAGGATTCTATAGTTAGCTGCATCAATGAAAGATAAAGAAGTACCTGAGTTCATGGAATTTCTGAGAGAAAATCAAGTCAACTTTGCTTGGTCTTATGCAAACATGCCAAGTCTCGACTATGCAGAATGGATCTCCAAAATTGTTCCTATGTCCAAGCCTGACAAAAATATCAAAGTGTGCATAGATTTCAGAGATCTTAATAAAGCATGTCCTAAGGATGACTTCCCACTTCCAAACATTGATACTATAGTTGATTTGACAACTGGCCATGCCATGTATTCACTAATGGATGGTTTTTCTGGTTACAACCAAATCAAGATTGCACCTGAAGACCAGGACAAAATAACTTTCACATGTCCATGGGGGACTTATTGTTGGAACGTCATGCCTTTCGGTCTAAAAAATGTTGGGGATACATATCAAAGGGCTATGACTACAATTTTTCATGACATGATGCATACATTCATGGAAGATTATGTAGATGATATATTGGCAAAGTCATACACAAGAAAAGGCCATCTTGAAGTATTATCCAAAATATTTGCAAGGTTAGAAAAGTTCAAAGTTTGCCTCAACCCTAAGAAATATGTTTTCGGAGTCACATCTGCAAATTTTTTGGGATACATAGTGTCTGAAAAGGGAATTGAAGTAGATCCTGCCAAGGTGCAAGCAATCATGGAAATGCCTCCACCAAGGAATATCAGTCAGTTGAGGTCATTACAGGGACAACTTCAATCTATACGAAGGTTCATTGCACAACTGGCAAATAAAAGTCTACCTTTCACACATCTATTGCATAAGAATGTTCCTTTCAAATGGGATGACAAGTGTGAAATGGCCTTTCAATAGATCAAACAGTACCTAATGAATCCACCAGTTCTAATACCACCAAATCTGGACAAACCACTAATCTTATATATTTCTACAATAGATACATTTTTGGGGGAATTATTAGCACATGAGGACTCTACAAGAAAGGAACGCGCAATTTATTACATCAGCTAAACGCTAATAGGTCATGAACTCAACTACACTTTCATCAAGAAAGCTTGTCTAGCAGTAGTCTTTGCCTCACAGAATTTTTGACACTACATGTTAACTCATACAATCAATCTTGTTGCAAAGATTGGTCCACTCAAGTATTTGCTAAGTAAGGCTACATTGACAAGAAGGTTAGCAAAATGGGTTATGATCTTGAGTGAGTTTGACATCCATTATGTTGATTGCAAAGCAATTAAAGGACAAGTTATCACTGATCAATTGGCTGAAGCACCACTACAAGTAGAGCATCCCATGCAAATTGAATTTCCAGATGCTGATGTCTTCATTGCAGAATCAAAACAGCCATGGCCATTCTATTTTGATGGTTCTTTCACTCAACATGGATCGAGGGCAGGCATACTCTTTGTCACCCCTCAAGGACATACCATTCCTTGGTTATATAGGCTAATGTTTCCATGCACCAACAACATAGTCGAATATGAAGCTTTAATCACTGGACTCAAGATAGCATTGGAAGGGAGGATCACAAAACTACAAGTCTATGGTGACTCACAATTAGTCATTAATTAGATCAATGATGATTATCAAACCAAGATGACAAACTATTTCCATATAAGAAGATGGTTGATGATTTCAAGAAGTACTTTGTAGATATCAAGTTCATACAAATTCCAAGAATTGATAACAAGGCAATTGACACCATGGCCACGATCACATCATTGTTGCAACTCCCAGAAAATTAGGCTCACTATGAATTTTTGGTGGAACAATCATTTACACCTGCATATGACACACCTGAAAGCCAAATCATTTGCCACTTAGTAGAATCTGATTTACCTTGGTATGGAAAGATTTATGCCTACCTAAAAGGTGACATCTTACCACTTGACTTATCCCATAACCAAAAGCGCAACTTTATCTGCCAATCCTCTTGCTATACTCTTATCACTGACACCCTCTATCGTCGCGGTCTTGATGGTACTTTACTCTGATGTCTTGAACGAGACAAATCTGACAAGGCTTTACAAGAAGTTCATGGTGGAATTTGTGGTACTCATTCAAGTAGACTGACCTTATCCAAGAAATTGATTAGAATGGGTTACTACTCGCCTACAATGGAAAGAGAGTCATTCACTTTTGTGAAGAAGTGCTCAAAATGTCAGATTCATGGGAATCTCATTCATGCTCCTACATAAGAACTACAACCATTCACACCGACCTGGCCATTCTCTCAATGGGGGTTAGATCTAGTTTGCAAGATTCATCCTTCATTATCGAATAGACACAAGTTCATCATCACAACGATAGAGTACTTTACCAAGTGGATTGAGGTAGTACCTCTTACTAAGGTTACTGGCAAACAAATCTCATCATTCATACTCAACTATATTATTTGTCAGTACGACATTCCCAACTCCATTATCACAGATAATGGATGACCGTTCAAGAACCAGGATGTTGATGAACTTTGTGAGAGATTCCATATTCAGCACAGATATTCAACACCATACTATCCACAAGGGAATGGCCAAGCAGAGGCCTCAAATAAGACTATATTAAATTTTTTGAAGAAGACTGTGAATGATGCAGGGAAACATTGGCACATTCAACTCAATCCCGCATTATGAGCCTACATAACTAGCATTTGAACACCAACAGGAGCAACACCGTATGCTCTTGTCTATGGAGCAGAGGCCATATTACCTCTAGAGGTTGAGATTCCATCACTTAGAGTATCACTGAAAGGTTTAATCATAGATGATGAATACAGAGTCTCCCGGATACAAGAGCTGGAACTCCTCGATGAGAAGAGACAACGAGCAACTGATCATTTGAAAGCATATCAATAGATGATGTCTTGTAGCTATAATCACAGAGTCAAGCCATGTACCTTTCAGGTTGGTGATCTTATTTTGAAGGAAAACCCATGAAATCAGCAATACAGAGAAAAGAAAGGAAAGTTTGAACCAAATTGGTTGGGTCCGTACGTGGTCATTGCAGTATATAGTTCAAGAGCATACAAGCTGTCAACACCAGAAGGGGACTTGTTTGAAAAACCCATCAACAACATGCACCTAAAAAAGTATTATGTCTAAAGTAGTTATCATCATCTATAAAAGTCTTGAAAAAATACAAAAAAACATAAAAAGTCCTTAAAAAATCCATAAAAATAAGAAAATGTCCTAAAAAAAAGAAAAATACAAAAATAAAATAAAAATCAGCATAGGGTGAAAACCTGGCAACAAGAAGTCTATTGACAAGAAAAATACAAAAAAAAATCAAAAAGAAATCAGAAAAATGCAATAAACACAAATAGTGAAAATCTGGCAAACAGACGCTATTTGTAGCTCTCCATCTATTAATTCAGATTTTGTACTTAGCTTCTTAGCCTTCTTTTCTTGCATCATTCCAGGGCCATAACAACATCATAATGCAATCATTTTCCTAGAGCGATAACGTCTTAACATGGCTTGATCATGTACATATTCATTTTAGCAAGTCGTGTCAATACTGGGGGCAAACATTGACATACTAGGGGCAAATTTTTTTTAGGTTTTACAAAAACAACTAGAAAATGACATAAAAATCCAATAATGTGAACAAACAATCAAATCTTATGAACTATCCAATCATTGAGCATATCACAATAGTTTTTAGCAAGTACCATATCATGACTCATATCTAGATGATCTAAAATATGAATAATGTTTTGAATAATAATACTATATTTTGAACAATGGTTGTTTGATTTTTGATATCATCTCTTTGGAGCATATTCAATGATGTCCTAAACTAGAATGGTGAGGAAAGAGGATGATTTTTCTTTCTCTGTTGTCTTGAGGTTAACTATCAATTTGGTGCAAATATGTCACGAGACATAATTTCTACAGTGTATCATTGACGAGAGTTCCACATTTGCATCAGAAAGCGGTTAATCTTTGTCTGTTTATGCAAGAAATGCTCAGGTCATCTCGGTTCAATTATACCTCGATGTTTGTGTTCATTTACTATATCAAAAATCATGAAAGTTGTACTTTGGTCATCATTGGTGCTAGTTTCCCCTCTGATGCTTGTACATACTTCCAACATTTTAAAATGCTCTACGATGATTCAAAAAAGCTAACAAAGGGCTCAACAAACAGTTGGTTTTTTTAGTTGCACTTCATTTAGATCATTGTACATAACTACATATTGGATTTGCATCAAAGTTTTGAAAGGATGAACAAAAACATCAACGGTTATCATGTCTCTTTGGACTATCTGTGGAGGACATTCGGACATTTGTTTCATTATCATCTTTCATCTTCATCATCATTTCATTAATCATTATCATTTCATCTAGGTAATGTACATATCATATAGTTTATCATTCATTCTCATATCATTTCGATCCTTTATCATTTATTTATCCATCATTATGCATTATCATGTCATTTATCATTTTTTTTTCATATCATATAATTTCATTGCATACCATTGATCATTCTCATTTTTTATCATCTTCATTTTATTGCATATCATTTGGATCCTTTATCATCTCATATCATTCATTTATCCATTAGGTATTTCATATCACTTTCATTTTCATATTATCTATCATTTTCATATTATTAACATCTTACTTATCATTTTCATATCCATTTCATTTTCATTCTACACAGTTGCACACCATTTATCATTTTCATTACCATTTCATTTTCATATTTTATCTTTGTGTCATCATTTCATAATCTATTTCATTTCACTTATCATTTCATCCATTCCATATCATTTATAATCTTATCATACATCTCATTATCATTTCATCCATTTCATATCATTTCATTTCATTACATATCATTTATAATCTTATCATAAATCTCATTATCATTTATCTTTATCATTATCCATTTCATATAATTTCATCAACATTTTATTACATATCATTTATAATCTTATCATACATCTCATTATTATTTATCATTATCATTTCATCATCATTTCATTACATTTCATTACGTGTCATTTATCATCTTATCATGCATCTCATTATTATTAACCATGTTCATTTCATCCAATTATTTATCATTTGTCACATTACATTCATAACATATCTTTAATCATCTATCATTTTCATATCATTTAAATATCATGTCATTTGACCCATATCACATAACATTTCATATCATTTCCTAATTCATATACATATTACAAATTCAAGATACATTTTCATAAACACAACATCCATTTTCCATCACATCATCATTATTCATTGCATTTGAAAAATCCAAAAACAAACATTCCACGCATACATTACTTTTTCACATCATTTTTCATAAACATATCAACTATCCCATTGTATATTTTCATAATCACATCATAAGTCATCCACCTGCATGACATCATTAGTACACATCACAAATTGCCATCATATCATGAATCATCCTGCATCACAAGTTAGGCTATCAAAGGCATCACAAATCCATCTCATAACATAGATAAACAAATGCATATCCATATCATCATCACATAAAAAATGCACAACATCAAAACTTATCGCCGTTGCATATCATCACTCATAAAAAATACATATAAATGTCCAATGTCCAAAGAAACTGAAAAGTATAGAGAAATACATGAGATATGATAAAAAACAATGTACATGCTCCAAAAATGATATACATGTGTGAAGTACATCAATAAACATCACATATCAAGTGACCCATATTAGTGAACCATATCAAGTGACCCATATCAGTGACCCATATCAGTGACCCATATGATAAAAAACAATGTACATGCTCCAAAAATGATATACATGTGTGAAGTACATCAATAAACATCACATATCAAGTGACCCATATCAGTGACTCCTATCAGTGAACCATATCAAGTGCTCTATCTAAGTAACTCATATCATGAAATCAATGCTAAATCTATCTATCTGAATATCAAATCAATCTACTCTATCATCATTTACTATTTGTTTTCTTTTTCAAGAGAGAAAATTTATGAACAATCAAATCATCTTCCTATTTGTACTTCAGTCACGAATGCAAATATGTTTTCAAATACATCGTCTACTATTTGTTTTCTATTGCAGAAAGCAAAGTTATTAGACTGATTGACAGATTTTCTAATAACTTTTCTTTAGAAAACAAAGAGTAGATGATTGATATTGAATCTTAGCTAGGTTATGCAAATTTTTCTATTGGAGCACTCACCATTCTTCATCAAAGTGGATCATTCATCAACATTCATCAAGCTTGCATCATAGGAATTGGGAAAGGGCCAATTTTCACATCAAATTGGCACCAATTCCCCCATGGGATCAAGGGTTTGCATTGTCTTCAATAGGATTTAGCTTGCTTTATTGCTCTTTCATTTCATTCTTGTCTCATTTCCTATTTTAAACTTTGCTAATGGATTTCATGGGGAATCCTTGTTCTTACTTGCATTTGATTTTCTAATGTATTCATTTGTTGTATTTTACAAGTATAAGGATTGGGGTTCACACACTCATCATCAGTGATTTACCTCCTGAGGGAGCATCGCCAATATCAGCTGCATTTCTAAATCAAAAACATATCAGATTCAAATCAAAAGGCATATCAGACACATTTTTTTAATCAGGGGCATATCAGTTAAAATTTTGCCGACCAAGGGGAAAAATAAAACATAGCAAAGGCGGGAATATTTTCTTTAAAACAATATGTTTCACACATCACTTCAAAGAGGGGAAAAATGTATACATCTAAAAATGGTCATAGTTAATCAAGCTTGTTAATTAATTAAATATGAATTATTTAATTAATCTTCTAAAGTCATCTATATATAAATAAATTTAATTATTTATTTATATCATTCACTTTTATAATTCTTCTACCTTAATTAAATAAATAAGTTTATTTAATTATTACCATCTTCCATCTTCCTCTTAATTAAATTAAATAAATTTTATAATTTATTTATTTTAATTATCATATTATTCTAAATTTGAATATTTGAATTCAAATAATGGAATATTCCTCCAAACACTTTCTTCATCTCACAGTTAAATTAAATATTACTGTGTGAACCCCAATCCTTATACCTGCAAAACACAACAAATGAATACATTAGAAAATCAAATGCAAGTAAGAACAAGGATTCCCCATGAAATCCATTAGCAAAGTTTAAAATAGGAAATGAGACAAGAATGAAATGAAAGCAATAAAGCAAGCTAAATCCTATTGAAGACAATGCAAGGGGATCGGTGCCAATTTGATGTGAAAATTGGCCCTTTCCCAATTCCTATGATGCAAGCTTGATGAATGTTGATGAATGATCCACTTTGATGAAGAATGGTGAGTGCTCCAATAGCAAAATATGCATAACCTAGCTAAGATTCAATAATAATGGATGAGGATTGCTAATGATTTGAGCATGGTAACTTTGCATAATTTGTGGATGATAGAATGAGGAATGAAGCCTCTTATTTATAGAATAATAAGATGAAGGAATGCCCAAAATAGAGAAATGTGGGACTAACATTCAACCAATGGCAAGGTGCCACTTGTCAACATGTGAATGGAGGAAGCTTGAGCACATTTTGATCAATGTGCAAGTTTGAAATTTGAATTTGATGAGATGACATGTTTAGGGGGGATGAAAGATGAGTTAAATGCCAAGTGGGAGACAATAAAGAGCTTTAAATGCTTTGTTGGATGGAAAAGTCATGTGGGAGGGAAAATTCAAATTTAGAGGAATATTCCTTTTTTGATGCCATTTTGAAAGTAAATAGGGAATTATTAAATCAAATAAATGATTTAATTGTGCAAGTTGCAAAATTTAGAGGATTGGAGTGATTAGGATTAAATTAATCAAGATTTGATTAATTTAATAGGAGATTAGTTTATTTTGACTTTTGACTTAGATTTTTGGATTAATTTAAATCAAAAAGAGAGGAATAATGATTTAGATTTAATTAAATAAATATTTTGATTTATTTAACTAAAGAAGGATGATGTTGGATTAAATTAAATAAAGAATGATTTAATTTAATAGAATGACTTTAGAGATTTAATTAAATAAAATGGATTATTTAATTAAAAGGGGCATTACAAAATTAAATAAAATTGATTTATTTAATTAATAGGAGATGATGACTTAATTAGATAAATGATTATTTATTTAATTAAGGGACGAATAGTGATGATAAGCTGAAGAGGTGATGCTAGTTAATTGGGATCAAATGCACGAGATCGATTAGTATATTTTACGTGTCTATAATTACAAATATTTAATTTAACACATTTTTCTCATTTCATGCATAATTAAATATTTTGAATATTTAATTACTTTCCATTTTCATCTCTCACATATAATTAAATATTAAATATTTAATTATGGAAACTTCTAAATTCATTGTCACATGTAATTAAATAAATTATGGGATTTATCTTCAACTACAAAACAAACTCATAACTAAAGATGACAAATGGCAAGTTGCCTCTATTTTTGAGTGAAAGCTTTTGTGGGAAGGAAACATCTTCCATTATTTTCTCAACTTTCCATCTGTTTCTCGACTTCCAAGATCTCTCACCATTCATCTTGACAACCCTGATTTCAACCATTGATAACATCAACCAATCAAAATCTTTTGAAAACTCTATAAATACCTATATGAATCCAAGCATTGGTTACACACACACATATATACATACATTAGCAATTAATTTCATTCAGACGATTAGCATTTTAGCATTCATAATTTTGTAATCTTACATTCTAGCAATCATGTTTAGTTTCAACATGTTAATCAGGTCTTAGTATAGCATGCATTCATCTTTAATCTCGTTATCTAGGAAGACCATTTGTTGAGCCTAGCACATGATCTGAGAGCAAGCTAGAATTGACAAAAACACTGGAGATAGAGGACGATAGGATGACATCGAGAGTAGAAAATCTAGTTTGCATTTCTTTTATTCCATTTTCTTTTTTTGATATAATGTCTTATTGGTGTGTTTGATTTGTTTTTAATCTACATTTATTATTTATTGCACACTTAAAATCGATCACACAAGTATTTAATTATTTAACTAGATACTTTAGGGATTTAGAGGACTTTAGGGGTATTAATTAAATAATAGTAATATTACTTAATTAATGCAAGTAAGGATATTTAGATGAAAAAGGATAAATTTGGACAAATGTAAGTGTCCAAATTTAGGTGTCTACAAAAACTAACACTGTTCTCTTTAATTAAATAAATGAAACTTTATTTAATTAAGTCTAAAATCATTATTCTTCTCATTTTGATTTATTTAAGTCCTAAAATCTAAATCAAATTGTCAAATTAGTTAATCTTCATCAAAATTAATCAAATCTTGATTAATCCTAGTCTTAATCACTCAAATCCTCTAGCTTTTGCAACTTGCACAATAAATCAATTTATTTGATTTATTAAATCTCCATTTTCATTCAAAAAAGCATCAAAGATGGAATATTCCTCAAATTCAAAAAGTCACTCCAAAAGGACTTGTCCTCTTCAACAAGGCATTAAAGGCATCTTCCATGTCCTTTGCCTTGAGCCAAGTGGCATTTAACTCTTCTTACATCCCCCCTAAACTTGTCACTTCTTCAAATTCAAATTTGAAATGCATGCACATTGATCAAAATGTGCTCCACCTTTTTCCATTAGCATCTTGACAAGTGGCACAATGCCATTGGTCCATCTTTAATCCCACATTCATCCTATTCTTCAATCCTCCATCCTTCTTTGTTATAAATAGAGGCCTCCTCTATTTCATTTTATCATCCACAATCCATGTAAGATCACCATGCTCATTTGGGTCCACAATCTTAGGCATTTTCATCCACATTTCATCTTTCATAGCTATGTTATGGAGGATTTTTATCAAAGATCATCAATCTTCGTCAAAGGTCATCAAAGCTTGCAAGGAATTGGGAAAGGGCTATTTTCCACATCAAAATAACACCAATTCCCCCATGGGATTGAGAATTTGTTTGAATTGAGTAGGATTTCATAGCTTTTATCTATGTTCTTCATGTTATTTCTTTTTCTTTGCATTTCAAATGAACTTTATGGGGAATTATGTTTCTAAATTGCATATTGGACTAATATTGTGTTTGTTCTTCATGTTTGTGCAAGTCTAGGATCACCCATATACTTCATCTCACCATGTTTGTTATTCATGTTTGTGCAGGTTTAAGCTCATGTTGAACCACCTAGTGGTGTTGATGTAGATGCTTCTGTCATAATGTGCCATTGACATCCTGCTTGAAGAAGTTGCTTTGCCAAGATACATGCACTTGAATGAAACTTTTGAGATTCCTAATCTACTTTGTTGACACTAGGGTTAACTTTGTCTTTCTACACACATCACAATAGAGTGCCTTTTGAATCCTTATGATGAAGGGTCGTTGCCAATACATGGTCAATATGAGAATTGCATATCATGCATGGAGGATTAGATAGTGGAATTTGATAAGGAATAAAAGATGGATTGGTTGACAATTTGGAAGGTATTTGACTCTCCAAACTTGGGAAGATGAGCAATGATGGATGGATACGAATGTGTGCGTGGAATTAGGACCAACTACTTGATATACTTTGTACGTTGCTTGAGAAGCCTTATTTTGCTTGTGTTGACATCTTTGATGGATAATTTTCCCTTTTTTATTTTTCCCCATAGTTTCTCTGACTAATGGAGTTTGATAGGGATAATCTTTCTTTGTATTTTTTGGTATCCATGTGTATTTGATTTGTCCATTATGCTTCTCTGCTTCTTTTTCTTTGATAACGCTCTTTGTGCTTTGATTCAAATATTTCTTTTGATGTTGGTCCCAATTCGTGGATGGGGTGATGGGTGGATGAAGATTCATGATGTGGCTAGTTGTAGTATTGACATTGGTTTCATCATAAGGACTCTTCATGCTCCCTATGTTGATTCTTTCACTAGATAAAATTTCCCTCAATATTATAGAGGTATCACTAATATGTTTAGATTCCTTAATTGTTGAATAACCTAGACCTTGATGCTTAGGATTGCCAATAATTTTCACTAGTTCTAGGATACCCTGTTCATGTAGGCCTAATCCTCTGCCTTGATAATTCATATGTTGAAAATTTTTATTTGCAATAGGATATGATTTACCTTGGAAACAAGGTGCTAATCCTTCTCTGCTCTGTTGTGGATCTTCGAAGGTGACAACTTCTTCATTGATAAGATATCTTTCCCTAAAAAAGGTAAGTGATCCAAGTTTATAAGTGATAGGATCCTCCATAAGTGGGATAACTTTCTAATTGATATCTTTGGTTTGATATTGTGGAATATCAAATTTTAATGCTTCTTCAAGAGGTGTCGATGAATCACTATCCCTGTACAAGTCTTCCTTATGATTCATTTTTTATATGCATTCACAAGATGTTCCTAATTCACAGCTTCTATAGAATTCCTCTTCATGGCCCATTTTTGATATGTCTCTAGATTTTTCTGTATCTTGATCATGTGTACAAATGTTAAGAGTAGGAGACTCTTGTCCCTTGGTAATGATATTAAGAGTATGAGACTCTTTTGTTGAGTGAAGATCATCTGCATGTCCATGAGGAGTAAGCATCTCATGGGTGTAACACTCAAAAATTGATGTTTACTTAGCCACAATAATTTACCAAACTTAATACATTCCAAGGATAATAAAAGTAAAAGATACACTTTCCATAATTGCTCAAAAGGAAAATTCAAAATATATTTACATTCCATGTATGCAAATCAAATAAATTTAATTAACAACAAGGATCATTGCAATGATACATATATGATTTCCAATCACATATCAATGAATTTCCAAAAATTTCCTCAAGTTTTCAATTACATCACTAACTTTCAATCAATACATCTATTTCAATGTTACATCAAATCTTTCTTTTCAATACATCTATTTCAATGTTACAATACTAAATTACAAATAAAATTACATTTGCAAGTGGGCTTTTCAAGCCATTCCAAATAATACATGATTACATTTATAACAAATAAATCTCTGAACCTCAACCGCCATGACACCACTGGTCTTCTTGCAAGTTGGGCCAAGAGTGTGATTAAGGCGCCTTTTCCGCCCAACCATGAAGTACAATACTTCCCCGGGTTTCTTCCTAACTTGAAGAAATCCCTGGCCCTGCACGAGGAGCCAAGCAACCTAAAACAACAACGTAGGAGGGAACTCTCAATGCAAGCATGATGCCTATATGCATTCCTAACATGAGAATCACATATTTCTTGCAAACAGGAGGTGGCAGAGACCTATATTCATTTAGTTCTAGGCTTTTAATTCCATCTATTTCAATGGTGCAAGTGCTTGACCAAGCGTAAATAAAATAAATGATAGTTTTAGAAAAGGTAAAACTATCGTCTCTATGGGTCCACCTTTGGCATCCTGTCCCGAAAGTTCTCAAAATACAATAAATAATGCAATTCCATCTAAGTTCACTTTCAAGTTTACACATTTCTAATTTTCGAAGAGGTTTCAACATTTTCCAAGGTTTTCCAAAAATTATCAAAATAGCTTTCATGCATGCATTCAGTAAATAAAGTTTTCCTTGTACAATTTCAAGTGAGTTTTCAATGCAAAATTAAATTAAGTTCCAATTGTATTTTCTAAATTAGTTTGATCACAACAAAGGATTTTGATAGTTTCAGCAAAAAGAAATCCACTCTTTTCAAAAAATTCTCTAATTTTGAAAGTGTTTTCAACAACCTATATTGGCTAAAAAGATTCATTTTCAGCTTTTAACATAGGCTTATAATATTCCACTAAGTTAGAAAAGAAAATGAGTGACTCACACATTGAATTGATATTCAGAGTAATAACAATTTAAAGAAAGAAAACAAGGTAAATTTCCCAATTTGCACCAAAAAAACAAATTTTCTAGTGTCCACAGTTATTTGTGTTAATTTAATTCGTTTCCTTTCTAGATTCAATCTTGTGGATAATAAAGCTCTCCATACATATTTGTGTTTCTATTTGCTATAAATGAATATATAAATAGATACCATTATAATATTTATTTATACATAACAGAGTCATAGTATACTTAAATCTGAATATACATATTGGGCTTGAATACAATACTATGTTTTGTTGTTTATAAACAATGTTAGAAGGTTGTGTTTTCTATATACAATAATGAAATTTGCGCGTAAAAATATTTGTATGTAAAACTATGAATATATATCTATACATGTATACATAGATATTTATATATAAATATGTATTTATTCATTTATATTATTTGTGTATTTCTATTAACAGAGAGAGCAATTTATATGGTATAATAATCAAAATATACCAATGCTAGAACCTACTTATATGCATATATGCATTTATGTATCTGTTTGTGTTTATATATATAAATATATATATATATATATAAATTTATATCTTATTGCAAACTTTCTGCGCACAGATTAAAGAACTCAAGGTTCGCTTTTTTTGAGAACAAATAAAAGATATACAAGAAATCCATTGATTTGCAGCCCTCAAGTAGTATGGACGATACTTACCATAGGGAGGGGCGCGGCTGTGAGGAGGTAGCGCCTCCTCCACAGGCCTTAGCTTGTGGAGGGCGTTGCCCTCACACAACGCCACCCTCCTCTATGGATGGCTAGGGGGGTATAATCCCCAAATAACATTTGCAACTTAATTAAATTTTGATGTTGGACTTAAACTCATTCAGTTTTAGCAAATTTCAAAAATGATATAGGGTAATGACAGTATATATATATATACACAATAATATATGTGTATATAAATATATATATATATATATATATATATATATATATATATATATATATATATATGGATATATAGTTGTATATATTTATTTACAGAGTTACAGTTCATGATTGAAAAATAGATTCAAGAACCATAGTAAATAAAGAAGAGAAAAATAAACCCCAATTCTGAAAGAGGTAAAGTTGTGTAAATGTTTTCAATGCATTCTCAAGAAAGATATATTTTCCCAGATTTTCACAGCTTTCATACAATTCAAACACTTTGCATTCAATTTCTTCAGAAGTACTTGCATTTTTCAACAAGAGATGTGGATAAAAAGTGGACAACTTGAAAAATTACGCTTCCAGCTGGGATTGGAGATGTTCTTCAGCCAGCTTATTCTTTTGCCTCTTTTCAATCTGGTTTCTCAGAGAAAGCCTCTTCTTCTTCCTTCCCTCCAATTCCTTTTCCATCTCTCTATCTTTCCACTATTTACCCAAGATTAATTTTGAACATATTATTCTAAAAGATTCAACATTTGCTTGCCAGCCATTGAGGGAAATTTGCAGAGCTTGTTTTCAAGATTATTTCCAAGAACCGTTACCTTCTCGGGAACTCACTTCCCTTTTTAAAATTGCTTTTCCTTTCCAATTCTCTACCCTAATCTTGAAATGTATTTTAAAATTAATAATAATTTTCAATTCATTTGCATGTAAATCTCCTTTTTAAAATATTTACTCAATAACAAAAAAAAAGAATAAATATCTTATAACTAATGGTTAACTAATTAACACAAAGAGTAACACAAAATACAAGAAGAGTAGAATGCATGAGTATTTAAATAAAAAATCTATAATTAACTATATTTAAACTTAATCCTTTATTTTACCATGCTTTCACTACATCATTTATTTAATTTACTAATTCACAACAAACACACAAAAATTAGACATCCCTAAATGTAGTCTATATGAAACTAAATGCGTGTGTGTGATCGAGAGGTCTTCTGACTTTGTCTTGTCAAGATGCTAATCACCTCTCCTTAATCACACCCTTGGTCTTCGACTTCCTGCAACTCAAGTGCACTCAGACACACAACAATAATTGAATTAGTATCATGTCAAGATATAAATAAAGCAATGCATTACATTAATAAAAATATTTCTACTCTATTTTGCTTCATATTCAAAATAAAACACATTCAATACTTTTCAACTTTTCATAATTTAAATTAACACTCACATTTATCTCCACACCAAAACACCATCATATTAATTATTATTCTACCAGGCACATCAAAACATGTAATAAATCCACACAAAACCACAAATAATCTGCATTAGGATTGAGACGTGACAATGGGTAAATGGAGGAATATTTTCTATAAGGATATGATCATCATTTGTGACATCTTGTATAGATAGGAGAGTTTCCATTAGATCATTGTGGTATCTTGGAGATACGAATTCTTGATCTTGAATGATTTCATAATTGCTTTCAACATGCTTTGGATCAAGTTATTGACATGGATTAGTTTCAAAGGATGTATTGCTTATAAAGGTTTCTTGGATATCTTCATTAGGAATTGGAAGTGGCTCAATATCCTCTTGATCTTTGAGTGGACTTGGATCAAATGTTGAGTTGAGGATTCCTTCAATATTTGTAACCATGAGGTCAAAGGATGTCAATATGTCTTGGAAAGGGCCATTGCTAGACTTTGGTGAAAGATGTTGATCATTCTTTAGAATAAATTCTTGGGATATGTCCTCTAACTCATTGGATGAGGTAGAGGTATTTCCAAAATGATCATTGGTGGAAGGATCGCCGATTATAGGATCAAATAATGTTAACACTCCTTGAAATAGATCATTGCCAAATATTTTTGAGGGATTTTGATCACGACTAAAAAATGACTCTTGATGCATGTTGATTTGATCATCGGATGAGGTAGAAATATCTTCAAGGTGCTCATTTATGGATAGATATTGATCATTGCTTTTAACAATTATGGTGGAGGGATTGTCAATCTATCACTAGTGGCTGAATATGATCATTGTCCCTAATAGTTATTATTTTTTGATCAATCAGGTCTTGGATGATATTTTTGAGTCAAATGCAATTTTATGTTCTGTGCCCCTTTATTTTGTGAAAATCACAAAGGTGCTTCTCATTATACCATGCTGGTTTAACTTGAGGCTCTTGATAATTTTCATAAACGGGGATTTTGATGAGATTTTCTTGTACCAACTATTGCATGACTGATTCAATTGGTTTCCCAAGTGGTGTGCATTTTCATTTTTTACCTTGTGAAATTTGTACTTTAAATTGACCTTGTGGTGATTGATTTTGGAGATGTGGTGATTGATCTTTGAGATGTGGAGGTTGGGTTTGGTGTTGATGTTGTTGATCTTGACATTGGAGATATTTTTCTTGATGTGGTTGTGGACACAACTCAATGCTTTGATGACATGGTTTAACCAATGGAAGAGTGTATTGATTTTGGAGTGGAGATGTCTCTTGGCGCAATGAGTCAATTATTTTTGCAAGTGAAGAAATTTTATCTCGCAAAATTTGATCTTGACACCCTTGATATAGTTGATTTGGTTTTTGTTCAAGCAGATTTGGAATGTATACTTGTGGTATTTGTATGGGATCATGGAAAAATTGATTTTGGACAGTGTTATGATTTGGGATGATGTTTATATTTGGCATGATAGGTTGAAATTTAACATTGTTGTGGTTGGGAATCACATTGCCCTAATTTAGGTAACTTTGATTTTGCATGGTGTTACCTTGACTTGGATCAATACATGGAGTCGTTATCATTTTGTTTGGACTTTGAAGAACATTTGTATGACTCAAAAACATATCTATCCAAAAGTTTACCAAGTTTGGATTCAAAATGTTCACGTTTGGTAAAGTTGTACTTGGTATATTCACATTTGGCATGTATGGATTTGGTGGGATAATGTTGTTTTGTTGTAGACTCATGCATTGATCGTTTGGTTGATAGATTTGTAGGTTTGGACTTTGATTTAAATCTACCATATGAAAAGGTGTTCCAAAATTTATATTGGGCATTACTCACATTTGTTGTACCATTGATGTTTGTAGGAGATAGTAATCCCATGTATGGATTGTATAAATGTGAGTTTTGATAATCAATTGGCATTGTAAGGCTTTGACAATTTGGTTGATTTAGACCACTAATGATGTATGAATCAAGTTTATATTCCATGTTTTTCTTGTGTTTTGACTTGTTGAAAAAGTGACCTCTAAGGTGTTTAGGACCAATGATGAGATGAAGGATGAAAGGGGTGAGTGATATGGGTGTTGAACTTTTAGGAACTTTGGATCAATGCTAGAATTTAGGACTTTTGGATTTGATTTGGATTGTATTTGGTTTGATTTGGATAATGGAATTATAAACCCCAAGATTTTGGATGTTATCTTGGAATAAACTTGTCCACAAGGATGATAATTTAACTAGGTGTATGAGGAAGGATCCATCCACACACACTTAGCCAAGCAAGGAGATTTTGATGTTGATTTGAAGGATTTTACCAAAATTCTAGTATGAAGGATTTTTACAAGATTTCTAAGAGCTATTTGTGAGATGGGGAAGCCACTTGACTCATCAAAGCCCACACAACCAATAAAAAATGCATATTCATCAACATGAGCCATCATAAAGGTGCAATAAAATGCAAGGCACACCATTAAGTCTTCATACAAAGTTAAAGTTTGACCAAAATCACAAAACAAAAGAGGGGTAAAAACCCTACCTTTGGAGGGAAAAGGAAAGGAGACAAGTAACCAAATTCACCTATGAATTTAATCCAAAACACCAAGAGCAGGGTTGGCACACCGAATGCGATCACCAACTTGGAGGAAGAACAAACTCTTTGAATGCAATTCCACAATTCAAAAAGATAGAACAATACTTGAAAAGTCCCTAAATAATCCCCTAAGACCAAATTAATTGTGCTCATTGACCCATCTTAAATGTGATGACAAGACTTTTGAAGACTCATAAATACGACATGGAGGCAGACTCAGAAAATCCAACTGAGGAAGGATTCTTTGAAAGAAACAAAGTGCAGAAATTCTGAGGTACCTCAGATTTTCTGAGATGACTCATCCCTTAGAAAATCGGCCTGAAGGTAGAATCTCTGAACCTCACCTGGACTTAGCCAATTTTTCCCACAAATGAAATTTTAGATGAAAGCATGGAGTTCCAATGATGACCTAAGATCAAAGTATTGCAATCAAAGCACCCTAAGTGCAAATGGAACACAAATTTCTTCAAGTGAAGCGAAAGGTCAAAATTTAGAGGGACCTATCCCTTAAGGGGAGAAGGTCAAACCTAAAGCAATAAAAAGGAATGGAAGCAAGAAAAAAAGAGGGTCCCTACCTTGGGTGGGGCGTTTGTGCAAAAGTGCACAACAGTTCCCTCCTAATAATCCTTGTTGGTTTGAAAATTTTCAAAAGTCTTTGGAAGGATTGGGAAAACATAACTGTTAATATTAAAGATAATGGAATAATTGATAGTAATAATAAAATTCTAGAAGAAAGATCAGTTTAGTGGAACTTGAAGCATAATAATAAGCCGCTTGCACTTGTCCAAGGACTTTTAGCTAAGAGTTGGGATTCCAAGGGGATAAGATACTTTAAACACATTCTCTTGAATGGGAAGATTAAAATTTGGGATGACCTGAGCACAAAGTTAGATCTACCCCCCTATAACTAGAGAACTTACTCCATGATTAGAAATTCATGTGGACTCTTCATCTTCCAAAAGTCCGTAACAATGTTAAAGATAGTTTTAAGGATATTAAATGGAGAGATGACACTCCCATTTAAAAAATTAACTCAAAAATAATCTATAGGACCCTAACTAATAACAATGCTATCTTTGACCATTGGGAAACCAGACCAATCACTATGTAGAATTCAAGGATACATTCATCAGTATTAAGTTTGTATTGGATAAGGGCTACTCCAAGCTTTGGGTCAAGGGAGATTCACTTAATATTGTTAACTACCTACTTGGCATTCAGAAGCCAAGTTGGAAATTGATCATTTTATCGAGGATGCCATAATGACGCTTAGATCCTTTGAGGAAACTCATGTCACTCATATCTATAGAGAGGGAAACTCATTGGCGGATTTCTTTGCTAATGAAGTTGTCAAAATTAATGATTTTAAGGCATGGGAGGAGTACTCCCTCCTTCCTGAGGATGCCAAGTTTTTATTATGAAATGATGGCTACGGTTGAGCTTGTTCTCTGGATTGTTAATATAATTATTTTCTACATTATCATTGTATGCTTCATGGGTGTTGCTTCACCTATTCATTTTCTAATGGTTATTGTAGAGTCTAAGCTAATGTTTTGTAAACTTGGTGGAATCTACTCAATTAGAGGGTCAACTAACTGAATAGTCCACTTGACACTACTTAAGACTACATTAAATCATTAACCAAGGTGCATAAGCTTATGATGGTGCAAAATTATATATGCCTTCATGGACTTAAACTATCTAAACTATCTTTTTGAAGTTATTCAAATTGCTAGAAATTCACAAAACTGTAAAATAGTAAAGTATAAACTAAAACTAGTTGCTACGGGTACCTACAATAGAGGTTGTAGCTGAACTACTACAATGAAATGATACTATATTAACTAAAAATTTGATAAAGATTACTGACTCAACTAGACTATCCTCTGGAGTATTACTAATAATTGTTACATGCATATTCCTAAGAATTCATTTATAATAAGCAAGAAATTTCAATTTCAATTAACTTGCATACGATTCATGAACAATGATAAACTAATATTAACTATCAAAAAAAGAAAATTGAAAGGTGAAGTGAAGAACAATACCTTTGAGTGGCCTACTCAAGTAACTGTTCCCACTTTAACTGAACTCAATCTAACTAATAGATTTCATGCATCCCATGAATTGATCTCCATTCATTACATAAGATGAAAGGTTAAAAAATATTCTTGCACAAATTATACTCAATCATTCTATAGATTCATGTTTCAAACTGAAAATAATAGATAACATAAACTATGAACAATCAACTAACTAAACTACAAAATCAACCAACAATTATATACAAACTAAGGGAGTCTTTATTGAAAGAAACAACTTAACCAAAATTATTAGCTTCACTCCCAGATATCTAGAGCATGGATTTAATATTTTGAATTATTCAACCTACAATTGAGAAAGAAAGAGAATCCTATCAAAACTAGAACTCTGTCAAAATAGAATGCATGCAATCATACACCCATATGTCAAAGTACAATATAAGAAAGACCTCTTTTTCAACGTTTATTAATTGATTATAATAACCCACATTCTATCTTCATTAAATGCCTTCAACCAATGATCACCACGTTCAACTATTTCTACAGTTCCCCTTGTTTCAGTATCCAATGCCCCTTTTGCTATGGGTTCATCCTACAACGGTTGTGTATCATGGTTCCTCCTTTTACTGCAAACAAGTTAGTTTCACAAAACACATACACAAGGATAATTATCATGATTAAACATAGCTTCCCATCAACATTCCCATACACATATTTATATAAACCATTTAATGCTAATATACTAAACCATAATTCCATCACCATGTTTTTGGGTCTTAGGTCTGCATAATAGATACAAAAAGGATAGTATGATATGGAATATTATTAGAAAGTATGTTTAAAAGTATCTTAAAGTTTGCATAAAACCAACAAAAAACAACCTATTATCTAGACCTATCATTTCCCCCCAACTTAACTTTTTTCTTGTCCCCAAGAAAAATACTAAGGGTCTTGATTATAGTGTAGAAATTTTTTCCTTAGGTCCATGACTATACTAGCACCTTGATCTTGCAGTAGATAAAAGCCTTGGTATGTTGAAAGCTGCCTCATCCTAATAGCTTTTTCCCTTTCACATTCATCACTTTTATCTCTAGTCCAATGTGGAATTGGAAAAAGGAGAATAGGTGGTTGAAATGTGAGGGGTATCTAATGAACTCCTTTGTTAATATTGGTTGCCATATATTTTTGCACCCTCTAGAGCATAGTAGTAAAGTTGTACAGAGATTGTGGCTCCTTTTGCAATTTAGGGGTTAGTTCATTCCATCGATTTTGCACATACTTATAACACTGTTGTATAATACCTACAACGAGCACTTCCATTCTCTCATTGTCTTCTTTTTGGAGTTTCATTATTATCTTGCCAACTCCTTTATGCCCAAGAAGTTTCATCCACTCATCAATAATTGCTTCTGAATCCTTAGCCTCTCTTCTTACTAGAAGTGCAATAGATTTATCTTTTTCATCATATTCTTCCATAATTTCTCCTCTAAGTTGTTCATTCTTGTAGAAAGAGGCAAGTTCTTTAACTTGAAGATCCCCCACAAACATTAAGGGGTTCCATTTTGTTTCATCAGGAATCACATAATTGTGCAAATAAAATTCACATAGTTGATCCTGGTCTTCAAATGTGGAATTTTTTTTTTTTAAGAAACTCATACATTTGAATCATGGTAGCAGATTGTTTTGTTAATTAATCTATTAAACTAAAAACATAAGAACCTTTCTTGTAGAAACAATGTATAAGTCCGAGGAAGAGGCCTACACTTGACAATTTGTGCAGCCTTATCTGCAACTTCTTCCAATCAGAGTGCTAGCTTATTCAATTCCATTTCTTTCTTTTCCAATACTTGCATATATCTTTCCTTTTCCTTCTTCCATTTTTATTTTTCCCTTGCAAAACAATTGGTAGCCTAGAGATAAAGTTGTGTGATAACCAAGAGTTTTAAGAGGAGGGGGTCTCTCATGTGGGATAGCCAGTTCTTTGTCCCTTGTCTTAGTGACAGCCAATTGTGCCAACAAATCTAACTTAGCACCATGACCATACAACTGCAATTTTTCCTCCATCTCCTGCATTTTTACTTCCCTTTCTTTATCCTTTTGCTCATAGTTTTTCATCAACTCCTTTAGGTGTTTAATTCTACCCAGTGCTTCTTGAAGTTCTTTCCTTGCATTTCTCTCCTCAAGGTAAACATCTTCTTTATCTTAAAACTACTCATTTCCTCCATAATCTCCACATATGGGGCTATCTAAAGCTTCCATTCTCAATTTCTTTGCAATAAATGGGTCCTTTGGTTCAGAACCAGAGGTCATTATCATATACCTTATCTTTTTCACAAGTGTAGTCATGTCACCAGAGGCATCCTTTTCTTGTTCATAATCAGTCTCTACAACTGTAGCATTCTCTTGTTATTATTCCTCCTGGTGTTGATTTCCCTGAGACTGTTCTTTACTCTCCTCTTCTCCCTCAAGTTCCCCTATACCTTCCTTTGCAACATTTTATTTCCTGATCCTACTAGAAAGTCTGGGTGTAAGTATCTTTGCTTCAACTTTCCTCTTCTCCTTTTTAATACTCTTCTTTTTCAGGACATTTTCCTTTTTTTGATTTTTAGCAACCCTCTTTCCTTTTGAAACCTCTTCCTCTGGTTTAGAGGGTGTGGAAGTGGTGGATACAATAATTCTCCTGCTTAGAAGAAGAAGAAAGTAACTCCTCATTTTTAGATGGCCTAGACTCTGGCTCTTCAGGTTCTTCATGCTTGCCTTGGCTACGGGTAGGTGAGGCCATAGGAAAATTGTGAGGGTTTTCCTCTTCAGGCTCATTTTGGAGTTCATCTTGATTTCCTACATCCCCAATCACTACCAACAAATTGTTGATGTCTTTGCATTCCTCATCCCTAAAATACTCCCACCTTACTTGTGGGTACTTAATTCTCAGGATCTTTTCTATCAACAGGGTAACTAATCAATGGTGAGAGAGGGAAGTATTAGATTGTATTTTCTGGTATTCTAAAGCCATTCTTTTCAACAAGTGGTATAGGAAATTGGGTACATTAACTATCTTGTTATGCCTAAGATGGCTTAACAAATTAAAATGGGTAGTATACAACATATTTTTTCTACCATTGCATGTAATATATTTGACAATATAAGAAGCACACCTTTCCCATAACCAGTGGAGAGACATTATTTTTGTACCTTGTGATGAGGAATCCAATTCCTCTCCTCCTATGCAGAATTCCTCCTGAGTTGTGACTGCATTAGATCGAGTTGGGAATTATGCTCCCGTTCTTGGCAATCTAGTCACTTGGGCAATGACGATCTTCAAAGCATCCACATAAAGACCTTTTACCATGGCTTCATCGTATTGGAGAGTTTCTACAAATATTCTCGTTAAATCATCACTATACTCTGTTAATTTTAGAAAACATTCGAGCCATCCAACCCTTGTGAATATAGAAAAAATAGTTGTGTTCTCCAAAATTTGTTGATGAGTTGTTGGCTCTCTCCTTATGACATCTCCTCCCATCTTAGTTCCCTTTACTACTCAATGTACCAATTTTAGCTTTGAAGATTCAAATCAATCTCTTCCTACCACCTTCAACTTCTCTTATGACTTCAAAACCTCAGTTTCCATATATATTCTTACTACCACACCACACCATAACTGCAAATTCCTCTTCAAATTTAGCTTTGGTACAAACCAAGCTAAAGTTCTCGCAAATTCTACAAGGTTTCAAGTTTTAGGAATTGCAAAAATGGTAGTGGGTAGAAAGAGTAATAAAAATAAAATATAACTTAGGGCTTTTCATGTCATGATTTTCATTAAATTTAGTTTAGGGTGGCAAATTCGAAAAAGTCTGGAGAAAATATAGAGTAAGCATACACTACCCCTAACTTAATTGGTTAAGTGACATCACTTCACGGTGATGATTTGGAGGTAGTATTTAGCTATGTCACAAATCACCAAACCCTTAATGGTTACCCTTAGAGGACTAAAGTCTAACACATCTCTCTAAGGTCTGGATCTTGCATGAATTGGATTGATTGATTGCTTGATTTTGATGCTTGGATGCTTGAAACCTACATCACAATGTTAGCTCCAAAAGATGAAATGAAAACACATGAACTTTGACATGATGATATGATCTTGATTGTTGTTGTAAATTAATGATAAATATTCTCTTCAATGCTCTTGACAATAATATTTTCTATAGGATTCATCTCATAAAGTGTGTTCTTGCTAGTTAGATTTGAATTGATAAAATAACTATGTATTTATAAGTGTTTATCTAATTTCTCAAAAATTTGATTCCACAAGCTAACATTTAAAACTTGGATTTGAATCATTAAAATTCCACCAAAAACATATTAAAATTTGGGTCTTAGCACTTAAAGGGGACCCATTTTCCCTTAGGTGAATGGGTCCTAAGACCTAAGTCCAGGACACTCAATTTCCAATGTGTTTTAATTAGTGTTAGAAATTGTTTAATATAGGTTTCCCTTTTAGAAAACGAGAATAATAAGGATTTGAAATGCATAATTTGGTCAATTAGAGGCTTAATTAAGTCCAATTAATTAAGGGGATGCAAACATAGTGTGAAATTGTAAAGTTATATAATTTTCTACACTACATTTAGCCCCCACTTTAGTGAGAGTGTGATCTTATGCTCAGAATCACACTAAAATAGATAAATAAGTCAATAGAGGTCTAATTATACAACTGTTGAAAAGATAGGATAACAAGGACCAAGGAGAATGATCAAGCCCTCAAGATCAAACATCCCATGGTAAACCAACAAAGGCACAAAGAGACACATATATGTAGTAGCGACACAAGATACACAATCATACAATGTCAAAATTAATACAAAGAGGAAGAAGGGTGGATCAAGCTTCAATTATTTTTTCAAAAGGTATGGATCAATCCTATTTTTTTGTCAAAACATATGCTCACAAGGGCTGGTGCAGTTCGATATATTCTAGGTGAGCCCATGGAAATAGAGTGAGAAACACACACTAGGTCTACAACATGTGAACTCACAGAAAGGTGGCACATGTGCAAGTCATGCCAGGTCTACAGGATCCCATATGTCAACCATATCAAAAGTTATACTCTATGATAACTTTGATAAGGTACCACACAAGATGGTCACAAATTTTCACAAGTCTAGCAAGTTGCATTATGTTTTACAAACAGTTGTTGTTGCACCAAAAGATCAACCTGTTAATGCTTGAAACAATTGCCAGAGTTAATGAATCCACAAGAAGTGGTTAAGCCATGTCAAAAACCCAAGTTTTGTGCTACACAACACAAGGATACCAAGGGTGCACACCTTGCAACAATCCCCCCAATGCAAATGAGGGGCTCAAACCTGTGACTAAGGCTCTAATACCAATTGTTGCAAAGACGATTGTCGTTACACCAAAAGGTTGAATTGTTAATGCTCAATACAACTGCCAAAGAATGAATCCATAGGAGGTGGTTAATCCATGTCACAAACCAAAGTGTTGCACTACATAACACAAGGAGACCAAGAGTGCATACCTTGCAACACATTATGCTAGACACTCATCACAAGGCACCACTGGCAAGAAAGTTGTATTATGCTTGGTGGCTAGGATTTAGTTTTAGGATAGTCAAAGGGGTTTTGTTTAGTTCATGAAATTTCTCACCTTAGGGAACGTCACACTTGATATCACCACCAAGAGAGGACTAGTTAGGGGATAAAAGATTTGCACCTTAGAGAATGCAAGCCATAACATTACCACTAAGAGGAATGCCATATGCTAAGAAAGGTCACACTCTTGAAGGACATCAAACCCAATTTCACCACCAAGAAGACACATCACATGAATTGGGAAGACCACACATTGAATAGGGTCATGCCATTATGCAAGAAATGAGTGAGAAGCATAATGCACCCCATTGAAATTGCTAAACACTATGTTGTGAGAAATTAATTTAAAGTAGAAGATGATAAAGGCCAATACATGAGAGCTTATTTAGAAATCCCTATTCCAAACATATGCTTCCAAATGAACCTACGTCATGGAAAGGAGGTTTCCCCCCATATGCAATCCTAAGATAACACATAAGGGATCTACGAATTTGGGGTCAACATATGTGAAATGAAGGAAAATGGGTGTTTTATCAAAATGGGGTGATTGAATATGTGATTTACTTATCTTTTTTATTTCATTAGGAAATGAGATCCCAAAGGTTGGATTGACTTTCAACCCTAGATGAGTCAACCATATTAGAGATCTTGCAAATTTTCTTATGACAAGATGGGGTAAAATCTGCCTAAACAACACTTTGGGGAGAAAAAATAAAAATAGTAAATGAGCTCAATTATGCAATGAGAAACTTGAATCATCAATTTAAAGCATAAAATAATAATAAAAAAGGACTTTTGGTAGATTTGAGAAGGGTAAATTGATGTGTACCAGTCACCAAAAAAGTTGTTGAGTGTCCTACTGGGATAGATTTTCCCTAGGATGAATGGGTCTTGCTACAGGGATCCAAAATCTGATTTCACAATCCTCTCCTCCTAGATTTGCACTCGTGATTTCTCTAGATCTCACTATCAGAAATTCAATTAAATTCTACAAGTAAGACTTTGTGGCTTGACAACTTTGATGACAACTTTGACAAATTTGCAAAATTGCACTTTTGATCAATCTTCAATCCTTCTTCACCTACAAATCTGAAAACATAAAGAGAGGGATTTTTTTTTGTTTTTGGTGAATGGGGGTTTTCCTTGGTCAAACCCCATTTTGGTAATTAAACCTTTAAATGAAATAAAACATGAATGGAAGGAATGATGAATGAAAAATGCTATGTTGCAACTAACCAAACCCTTGAATGGAGATCCTTAGAGGACTGAATTATAACACATCTCTCCAAGGTCTTGATCTTGCATGAAATATCTTGATTGGATGTTGATCTTGATGCTTGAATGCTTGAAACTTACTTCACAATGTTAGCTCCAAAAACATACATAACTTTGACATGATGCTTGAGATCTTGAATGTTGATGTAGAAGACTGATAAATCTACTCTTGAACACCTTTGACAATATTTTTTCTCTTGAGAAAATTTCCTTAATTTTTCTAAGACTTTCTAGATATTAAAATGATAAAAAGACCTTGTATTTATAGGTAATTTTCTAATTTCTTGACAATTAAATATCAAAGGTTGACAATTGCAATTTGAACTTGAATCATAAAATTTTCACCAAAAACTTATTAAAATTTGAGATCCTCAACTTAAGGGGGACCTATTTTCCCTTGGGTGAATGGGTCCTAGGACCTAAATCTAGGACACTCAATTTACAAGGCAATTTAATTAATGTTTGCAACTATTTAATACAAGTTTCCCTTTCAAAAAATGGGATTACTTAGGATTTTAAATGCATAATTGGGCCAATTAGAGGCTTAATTAAGTCCAATTAATTAAGGAACCCAAACATATTGTGAAAATGCAAAGGCGTACATTTTTCTACACTACATTTAGCCCCCACTTTAGTGAGAGGATGATACCTATGCTCAAAATCACACTAAAGTAGACAAATAAGTGTCAAGAGGGGTCCAAGTGTACAAATGTTAGTGAGATAGGATGACAAAGATCATAGAGGTTACCCAAGCCCCCATGATAAAGATCCCATGGTAAGCCAACATAAGTGCATAGGAACATAGATATATGAATGATATACATTAGCAATACAAGATACACAAGCATACAATGACAAAATTGAAAGAAAGGAGAAAGGGGTGGATCAAGCCTTGACTATTTTTCCAATAGGCATGGATCAAGACTTAGTTTTTTGTTCAAAAAAATGTTTACAAGTGGAAACTCGTTGTCCACCATGAAAAAAAAAATACTCACACAAGCTAGTAAAATTCATTGTCCACTATGTGAGCCCCAAAAGGGTGGTTGATGGGAAAGTCATGCCAGGTCTACAAGCCCCCATACATCAACCATACAAAAAGTTATACCTCCTGATAACTTTGATAAGGTACCACAGAAATGATCACAAGGCTATCAAGTTACATTATGTTAGGCACTCATGAAAAAAAAAAGGCTCCACTAGAAAATAAGTTATGTTATACTTGGTGGCTGTGACAAGAGTTAGATGCAATAAGATAGGATATTCAAAGGGTTTTTTCTTAGTTCATGAAAGGTCCCACCTTAGGGAACATCATGCTTGATGTCACCAAGAGAGGACTAGTCAAGGATAAAAGCTTCATAACTTAGAGAATGCAAGTCATAACATCACCACTAAGAGGAATGCCATATGCCAAGAAAGGTCAACTCTAGAAGGACATCAAACCCAATACCACCACCAAGAAGATGCATCATGTGAAGTAAGAAGAACACACTTTAAAGAAAAAAATGAGTGGGGACGTGTATGCCCCCACTTTAAAGACATTGATAAACACTATGCTATAAGCAATTAATTTAAAGTAGAATATGATAAATTTCAATACATAAGAGATTTATTTGGAAATCCCTATGCCAAACATATGTTTCCAAGATAGAGCCACATCATGAAAGGAAGGTTTCCCCCCATATCAATCCTAAGATAATACATAAGGGATCCATGGATTTGGGGACAACATTATGCCTTTTCTAGAGTGATATAATCGAGATCAAAATCATCATCATTCCCCAAATGACTCATGGAACAACAAGTGCAAAGGAAGAATGACACATAGAGAGAGAAAACAAAGAAAACCTTTTTGGGTCAACATAGAAGAGACATAAATGTCTCAATGCCTTGTGTCATTCCCAAAAGGATAACACAAGATAAAAGATAAAGGTAAATGGTTATGATAGAGATAATAATGAAGGTACAAATAGAAGAATGTCATGAAAGATTTACTTCCTTTGTATCCTTGCACCAACAAAGTGACAAGGATCATCCAAACTAGGCTCACAAATATATAAAGACATGCCAAGAAGCAATGCATGGGGGATCACATTACGCATATGCAACCACAAATAATATGAAAAGAAAATAAAGAAAATACTAGTATGATACATGTGAGTCAACCTATAGCAGGTAATCCACATCCCAATCTTGTTAATCATATGTGAAAGGTGGACAACTATTCAAAGGGAAAACAACAAGTGTTGTACTTGGAGCATCACCAGGTTTAACACATGGTGTGTCAATCTTGTTAGGAGGATCATCAAAGTTGTCATATAAGCTCATGGAAGAGGAAAACAATAAATTAAACTCATTATGCACTTCCTCATCAATCTTAGAAATCTCATCATCATCATCCAAGTTAATCACAACTGGAGGTCTAATGAAAATGTCCATACATGTTTCATGTTGTTGTTGTGATGAAGGTGGAGAATCCTCATGATTTGTTTGAGTTAAATTTTTATCTTGATTTTCCATTTTATTATTTTCTTTTAACTTACAATCAATAGCATGACATCTACACCTATGCACTTTAGCATTTTTGTTTCTTCTTGTATGATTTTCAAGTTGTGATTGTGTAGGAGCACGTTTATCAACCATAGGTTCCTTTTCTTCTTGTAAAGGAGGAACAAAAGGAACCATGGAATATTGTTCAACCACTTTATCTTTAGCTTTGTGAACTTGTTTGATCTTAGGAGGCACAACGAGATTTATATGGTTATCTCTTGATCTTTTATAGGAAGTAGGTAGAGGATTTGTTATGGGTCATTCTTGGTTACTTGAAAGGGATTTTGGTTCAATCATGGTTTCATCAATGGTAGGAGGCTCAATCATAGGTTGAGTCATGTTACTAAGGGATAGTTTTTCTATGCGCTTTTCATTGAACTTTTGATAAGATTTTAAAAAAATTCCTCATGAGGCTTAAGAGGTTCCATAGATTTGGGCCAAAAGAAATCCAATGAGAAATTCTCGTGGGAAGACATAGGATTAAAGCCACTAGGTGCACAGTAAAGATATCATTTCCAAATGGAAACTTTAAGAATTTATGCACAAACAATGGGATGACATCCATGGAGCATAGCCATGGATAACCAAGCTTCACATGGAATTGTTTTGACTATGGGATGATGGAGAATGAGACATTCAATTGTTTCGGTCCAACTTGTAAATGAAAAGTGATGGAACTTATCTTAGGGTGCGCAAAACCATTATGTGTTTTTATCCATGCTTTCGGTTGTTCATAAGAATCTTGATAAAGTTCATGCACAAGTAATAATTCCTCGGTGATCATATTCTCCACACACACGAGATCAATTAATATCCCATTAGTAGGCTTGTTATTTACTCTTCTAGCAATGTAAAGAGGACCATTAGGTGCATGCTTGATTATGTCATTTTGTGAGAAAGAAATGTCGAGAGACATTTTGGTTTGTCCCTTACAAGGTTGAACATCAATGAAAGTGACTAGAGTTTCATATGCATTATTAATATCACACATGGTATCATCATTTGTGTTATCATCAGTCATGTCAATGTTCATCACATCATTCTTGGCATCATCAACTTTTACAAAAGAAATGTTATGGATTGGCATGGGATTGGTAAAGATTTGCAAATTTTGGTTGGGTAGGGAAATGGACTTATTTCCTTTATTATTAACATCACCAATCTAGATGTGATTAGAATCAATGGTGTCTTGCACAATATGTTTAAGATGCTTACAATGTTTTTTATTGTGTCCATTTTTCAATGATAATACCAAAAGGCATTTGAGTTAAAGTTTGGAGGTAAGGGATTAATGGTATCAATGGCTCTAATGGGAGGTAAGGTAACTAATTTCTTACTCATAAGTTTCAATATGATGGAATGGAGGGTATTGAGTAACGAGGTAAACTATCTACCTTTTCCTTGAATTGATATGAATTTGTTGTTTTTATTGCAACTACTTGAGAGTCAACATGTTGACTTGTTTGAGGTGGATTTATCTGTAAAAATATCTTATTTTTCTTCTTGAATGGTAAGAAATTGTTATGGGGCACAAATTCAAATTTCTTCCGATGGTTGGAAGCAGCTTTTGTTTTATGATAACTAGCCGAAATTTGATAGTCACGAAGAGTCGTGCACAAATGTGTAAGGGAGGTAAATTTCATCATCTCAAGCTTGTCTTGAATTTTGTTTTGCAAATTTTCAATGAACATTCTTTGAAGATCAACATTAGGAATCTTAATGTTGATTTGTGAGTAAAGTGATTGGTATCATGCTATAAAATCAGTGATCTTTCCATCATCATTTTGTTTACATTTCATTAAATCAGCTAGGGTCATCTTAGGAGCAATGTGCAATTGGAAGTGGTTGAGAAATGCATCAACAATCTCATTGAATGAACTAATTGAGTTATTTGGTAAATAGAAAAACCATTCCAAGGTTGTATCTTTCAAATACCTAGGGAAAAGATCCCACATGAGTAGCCAAGTTGGCTTGAGTCTTGGGTTTGCAGTTCGACTTGGAGGCCCAGGCTCACCTGATATGTATGGCTTGTAGGTGACTATGCACATCTCCAGGGACCAGTCTCACCCTGGCTTGCCTACTACTCCATCGGGGGGGTCACGAGGACACCCTGGTTAAAAAAAAAATACCTAGGGAAAATCTTAGCCAATAGTTTGTCTTCAAAAATGAAGTCACTACATATGGTTGTGTATGCAGAGACATGGTTGCTAGGATCTCCTTTACCACCATATTTCTTAAATCTAGGAATTTATTTGCCTTGTAGAATTTGTGCTCTAAATATATCCAATGATAATGGGTTTCTTTTGACATTTTGTGAAGGTTGGCCATTTTGATTTTGGTTCAATGTGGATTTTTTTTGTTAGAAGGATGAAACATTTTGTAAGAGTTGGTTAAGGAAAAAATCATTAGTTGTGTTGTGAGATGGAGGTGAATAGGGTGGGGGTGTATATGTATTTGGAGGACAAGTGAATTGTAAGTTTGTGAGGGGAGATGGATTAGGAGATATGAGATTTGAATGCACAAAGCTAAAGGGATTCCTAGTGGAAATACCTAAGGTTGTATTAACATTACTAGTGGTTTTCTCTGTTGTAGTAACAATTGGATTAGTGTATGTAGGAATAGAGGCCACAATTGTAGGAGGGGGGATTTGATTTCTACTTTGACTTTGAGTGTACCCCAAAGTTTGGGCACAACTAGCCATTGTAGGGACATGATTGTTAATGATATGAGATAGGCTACGTACAAATTCTATTCCTTGATCATTATCAAGTACTTTCCTCATGTTATCTATGATAGGAATTGTAGTACCAACAATATATTCAGTACTCATAAAGTTTTACAATTTTTCTAAGGCTTCATCCATTTTTTTAGGTTTTCTCAAGAGGGGCATTAGTAATCATTGTGTCAACATCTGTCACACTGGTTGTGGGTAGGGTGGTATCAAAGCTATGATCCATAATGGGTTGACAAGTATCAACACTATGAGTGAAAGAGTTGGAAAACTCAAGATCCATGAAGGTGTAGTAGCGTGGGATGACATGAGTCTCAAACTATGTATCACTAAAGTATTGGAAATAGGACACTAGGTTGTGAAGCTCATACAAGTTTCACCAAACCTAAGTGCACCCAAAATGGAGAATAGACACTATGCAAATGCAATAAACGACCAAAAGTATGAAGTGTAATGCAAGCATGTAAAAGGATTATGCAAAAACTTAAAAATAATGTCTTTTAATGCCAATTTTGATTTCAAACAATGCACTTAATTTGACCAATTGAACTTAATGCAAGAAAGTAAAAAAAATTCTAATTGTTAAAACTAAAACACAAAACAACAGAACAAAATGAAGAAAAAATAGACAAAATAATGCCCAAAATTTTGAAATAGCACCTATATAGGGACTGATTCTCCCTAGGGAGAATGGGTCCCAGATCAAGTTTCTAAAAAATGAAAGTTTGAATTTCTTGTTTAACATTTGAATTCCCGATTTCAGATTCAAACTGTGATTTCAATGACATAATTTTCCAGATTTAGGTGTCCTAACACAAATGAAATGAGTCACAAATGATGAACAAAGTGACTCTTTTTGAAATGCAATTTTGTCCAAATTTGTTGATGTAAATGACTAAAAATACACTAATATGCACAAGTACTATACAAAATCAATGTAATATGCATGTAAATTTTTGGATTTTTCATATTTTAAACAATACAAAATGCAAATTTAAAACTCTAAATGAGATGAAAACTAATTATGCAATTTTGAAAACCCCAAATGAAATGAAAACTAATGTAAATCCTAGATCTATGGTTTGAATGAACTTCAAATTAGAAATTAAGATGTACAATGTCAGGTTCACCAAAATGAAACAAAGGAAAATGGGTGTTTTATCAAAATGGGGTGATTGAATATGTGATGCACCTATCTTCCTTATTTCATTAGGAAATGAGATCCCAAAGGTAGGATTGAATTTCAACCCTAGGTGAGTCAACCCTATTGGAGATATCACAAATTTCCTTATGACAAGATGGGGTAAAATCTACCTGAACAACACTTTGGGGAGAAAAACTAAAAATAGTAGATGAACTCAATTATGCAATGTGAAATTTGAATCATCATTTTAAAGTGTAAAATAATTAGAAACAACAAAATTTCAACAGATTTGAGAAGGGTAAATTAATGTGTACCAATCGCCAAAAGTTTTGGTTGAATGTCCTCTTTGGACATATTTTCCCTAGGGCGAATGGGTCTTGCTATAGGGATCCAAAATATGATTTCATAGTCCTCTGCTCCTAGATCTACACTCCTAATTTCTCCAAATCTCACTGCCAGAAAGTCAAAATTAAATTTTGCAAGATTCTGTGGCTTGACGACCTTTGATGACAACTTTGAAAACTTTGCAAAATTTCACTTTGGTGAATCAATCTTTAATCCTTCTTCACTTGCAAATTTGCAAACATAAAGAGAGGGAAAAAATGTTTGTTTTTGGTGAATGGGGGTTCACCTTGGTCAAACCCCATTTTGGTAAGTAAACCTTGAAATGAAATAAGACATGAATGGAAGGAATGATGAATGAACAATGCTATGTTGTAACTCACCAAACCCTTGAATGGATATCCTTAGAGGAATAAATTCTAACACACCTCTCCAAGGTCTCGATCTTGATGCTTGAATTGATTCTTGAATGCTTGAAACCTACATCACAATTTTAGCTCCAAAAACATACATAGATGCAAATAACTTTGACATGATGTTTGAGATCTTGAATACTAATGTAGAAGACTGATAAATCTACTCTTGAACACTTTTGACAATAATTTTTTCTCTTTTGAAAGTTTCCTTAATGTTGCTTAGGCTTTCTAGATATTGAATTGATAAAAAGACCTTGTATTTATAGGTAATTTTCTAATTTACTGATAATTAAACATCAAAGGCCAAAAATTGAAATTTGAATTTGAATCATAAAAATGCCACCAAAAACATATTAAAAATTGATATCCTCAACTTAAGGGCGACCCATTCACCCTTGGGTGAATGGGTCCCAGGATCTAAATCCCTGACACTCAATTTCCAAGGCAATTTAATTAATGTTTGCAACTATTTAATACAAGTTTCCATTTTAGAAAACAAGATTAATTAGGATTTTAAATACATAATTGGGCCAATTAGATTTTTAATTAAGTCCAATAATTAAGGGACCCAAACATAGTGTGAAAATATAAAGGTGTATATTTTTCTACACTACAATATTTCTTTGCTACAGTGTAATAGTAAATATTGGAACCATCATCACTCCCCAAATACTTGTAGAACAACGAGCACAAAGGAGGAATGACACATAGAGAGCGAAAACAAAGGAAAATACTTTTGGGTCAACATGGAAGATACCTAAATGTCTCAACACCTTGCGTCATCCCCAAAAGAAAAACCCAAGAAAAGTGAAAAGACAATGGTTATGACATATAGAAGAATGTCACAACAAATTCACTTCCTTTGTATCTTTGCAACAATGGAGAAACAAGGGTCATCCAAAGTAGGGTCACAAACATAAAGACATGCAAAGAAGCACAATAAAGGGGATAACATTATGCACATGCAATCACACAAAGAACATGAACATACATAAATCTAGTATGAAAGATGCGAGCCAATCTAAGGCAAGTCGTCCACATCCTAATCTTGTTCATCATATACGAAAGGTGGATAACTAGCCAAAGGCGCAACAATGAGTGTTGTACTAGGACAATCACCAGGTTCAACACATGGTGAGTCACTCTTGTTAGGAGTACCATCATAGTTGTTGTCATCTAAGCTCATGGAAGATGAAAATAACAAATTTAGTTCATTATGCACTTCCTCATAAATTTTAACAATCTCATCATCATCATCATGCAAGTTAATCATAGCAGGAGGTCTAATCATAATGTGCACAGAGGTTTCATTTTGTTATGGTGAAGGTGGAGAATTATAATGCTTTGTTTGAGTTAGAATTTGATCTGTGTTTGCTAGTATTTTCTTTTCTTCTAACTAACAAGCAATAACACAACATCTATACCTACTCTCTTTAGTATTTTGGTTTCTTTTTGTACAATTTTCAAGCTGTGATGGTGTAGGAGTGGGTTTATCAACCATTGGTTTCTTTTCTTCCTACAAGGGAGGAATGGATGGAACCATCGAGGGTTGGTTAACCACTTTCTCTTTAGGTTTATACACTTGTTTGATCTTAGGAGGCACAACAGGTAATGTATGGTTATCTCTTGGTCACTTATAGGAAATAGGAAAATGAATCATGCTTGATTTGTCTTGGTTACGTGGAAGAGATTTTGGTTCAATCATAATTTCATCAATGATAGGAGGTTCAAAAAAAAAATTACGTGTTAGCTAGTAATGCCACTCTTTAAAATGGTGTTTATTGTTAAAAACTAGTTTTCGAAGGAGATGGAAAAAGAAGTGCAATTTGATTCCAAAAATTTTGGAAAAAATATATTTAGAATCTACAAACAAATGTCACAAATCATTAGTTTGCATCATCTTCAAATTCCTCATAGTTTAGCCGCTATAGGTGCCCAAAAGTAAAGATTTAGTTAAAAAATTAGTTCAATGTCTAGTAAGGCAAACAATTATAAACCATTATTGTGGGATCACCCCAATGATAGGAGGTTCAATCATGGATTAAGGAATATTGCTAAGAGATAATTATGCGATGCAAGAGCATCATTATTAATGTGTTTTTTATGCTTTATTAGGGTGTTAGGAGTTTTTTTGTGTTAATATGGGTCTTGAAGGATCCATTAGGATCATTTCAGATGGTTTAGATAGCTTAGAGAGGCCTAGAGTTCAAATTCTTGGGTTTCCTGCCAAAAATGCCAATTTGAATTTCTAGGAGATTTTTGGCTTTCTACAAGATTGGGGTTTGTTATTAACTCTTTTTATTTTTATTTTTTGAGTCTAATAAGGTCTTGAAGGACCAAGGAAGACCATGTAAGGTCCTTTTTCTTGTTTTGTTTCAATGTCATGTTTGAAAGTTGCAAAAAGGGCATAATTGTCGAGTTTAATGACATGGACATTAGGTTTTGTAAGGAGAAAGGACTTATGCACAATTTTTAAATATTTTTGAAAGTTATTTCATGTTTAATCAAGGAAAATACATGCTCCAACAAGTTGCGGCATCAAAAATTGGAGAAAATACCCTATTCCTTCATGATTTTTGATAGTTTTTGTGTAAATACAGTCCAAAATCAACTTTGTACGACTCTGTACAACTCTGAGGTAGGTCTAAAATATGATGGTTTAATAGTGATTTGTTTGAAGGTCTGAATGTAATTGGTTTCATTAATTTCTATGGTGTTTTTCTCAAGTTATGAAAAAATGCTATTGACTATGTTGTCTCGGACCTAGGGTTTTCAATGACCTTGCAAAATTCATATTTCATGTTTTAATTGTTGGAAATTGCTAAAATTTGTTCTAGACATTTTGTAGGCCCTTTTTCACACTTCCACCAAAGGAGAAGTGATAATTCCATTGTTTGTGTGTTTTATAGGAGATTGTGTGTGTTTACTTGCATTAAGACTATCATAAACCCTAACCTTTTGAGGGTTTTGTGTAAAATAAGTTGTTTTGAGTTAGCCACAGTAAGTTAGAGATTGAAGAGGATATGTAGTTTGTGTTGAAGTGTCTAGAAGCATAAGAAAACAAAAATAATGAGTGGTGATCCCTTTTGAGGGTTTGAGACTAGGAGAGTGAGCTTGTAGGATAGTTTACAAGTTATGGATTGATGTCCCCATTAAAGGGTTAGAGAATCTTGTGCATACTAAATTGTGAAAACCACATTTTCCTTATTCTTGAGAGTCCATTATAGTTGAAATTTTTTCCCCTCTACATCATTATTGGTAATAGAGTAGGTGAAGCAAGAAAGTTAATATAAGGGTTAAGTAAGAAAAAGAAAGATGCCTCCAAGAAACATTGAAAGGGTGGTAGAAAGGATAGCAACACAATTGGGAAAAGCCCTTGCTAGAGAAATGAGGGAAATGAGAGTCAAATTGGACACAAGACTCAATGTAGTTGAAGCTAACCAAAGAAGAGGAATGGTTACAGGGGATGTGAGTGACCAAGAAGGATGAATGAAGTACCTCAAGAGGAACGCTGATGAAATGAGGATGGAAAGATTGTTGAAGGTAGCCAAGAGTGAAGGAACCAAGGTGAAGGTGGAACTTCCAGTATATGTAGGTAGTTTGAATGGTGAAGAACTCCTCAATTGGATAGGGGAGTTGCAAAAGTACTTTGAATTGGAGGAGGTACCTGAAGAGCAACAAGTAAAGTTGGATAGGACCAAGTTGAAAGGTCATGCATCCCTATGGTGGGATTATGTTTAGTAAGAAAGGATTAAGAAAGGAAAATCCAATATTACTTCTTGGGATAGGATGATGGCCAAGTTGAAGGGAAAATTCATGCCTAGTGACTACATGACCCAATTGTATAGGAAGTTGTAGAATTTGAAAAAAAAGATATGGGAGTGAAAGAGTACACTAAAGAGTTTTATAAGTTGAGAATCAAGTCAAGACACATAGAGGATGATATTGACAAGGTTTTGAGATACCTTAATGGGTTGAAGTATAGCTTACAAGATGAGTTAAGCCTCACAAGCCCCATAAAACTTGAAGAGTGTTATCAACTAGCCTTAAAGGTTAAGGAAAAGTTGAATAGGAAGCAAGAAAAGCATGATAGGGGTAGAGGAAGGAATTTCAAAGGTAGAGGTTCATGTGTTGGTAGAGGATAGTCACAAAGAAATCAAGGAAAGTCAAGCACCTCACAAGAAAAAGTGCAAAATTCAAGAGGGGGTTTTAGAGGAAGAAGGCCTAACTTCAAGGGAATATTTGGAAAAATAAGAGGATTCAATGGATTCACAGGGAAATGCTACAAGTGCAACAAGTTTGTTGGTCATCAAGCTTGGGAGTGTCCAGAAGAGCATACAACTACCACCTTTAGGAATGAAAGAAGGACTCAAGTTGCTCAAGGAGGAGATGAAGAAAGTGTTAAATCCTCACCACAACTAGAAAAACCAGAGAAGGGTGAATCTTTGTTGATGAGAAGGACATTGATCAAGGTTCCAATGGAGAAGGAGCCACCTCAAAGGAAATCACTATTTAGGACTATTTATAAGTGTCAAGGTGAGTGTTTCCAAGTTGTTATAGATTTACGAAGTACTAGTAATTTAGTTATTGTTGAGATGGTAGAGAAACTAAATTTGAAGAGATTACCTCATCCCACACCCTATAAAGTCTCATGGTTGAATAAGGGGCAGCAAGTACTAGTTAATGAACAATGTTGGGTAGAGTTTCAAATAGGGAGGTACAAAGACCCTTGTTGTGCGATATCATCCCTATGGATGTATGCCATGTGTTATTTGGTATGCCTTGGAAATATGATAGAAAAATAATGCATGATGGTAGGAAGAATGTTTATGTTTTGGACAAGGATGGAGTTACCTATACCCTATCACCCTTGAAGGAGGAAGATAAATACGAAAATGTTGGCTCAAGTGTGATGATAGTGGGTGAAAAAGAGTTCCTAAAGGAAATGGAAGAGGAAGGGATAGGTTTTGTAGTGTTGGTTAGGCCTAAGACTGGCATAACATTAGCAAAAATGGAAGAGTTGCCACACCAGATTCAAGATATGTTGAAGGGGTATAAAGACATAGTTGTAGAGGAACTTCCTAACTCTTTAGCTCCAATGAGAAATATTAGTCAGCACATAGACTTTATACTAGGAGCTAGTCTACCAAACAAAGAAGCCTATAAGATGACACCACAACAAAATGAAGAAATAAAAAAACAAGTGCAAGAGTTGCTTGACAAAGGGTTAATTAGGGAGAGCCTTAGTCCTTGTGCAATTCCAACTATTTTGGCACCTAAGAAAGGGGGTTAGTGGAGAACGTGTAATGGTTCTAGGGAAATACACAAGATAACAATCAAATATAGGTTTCCACTACCAAGAATAGAAGGCTTAATGGATTGTATGAGTGAGGCAAGTTGCTTTTCAAAGATAGATCTCAAAAGTGGATACCATCAAATAATGATCAGATAAGGGGATGAATGGAAAACAACATTCAAAACAAATGAGGGATTATATGAGTGGCTTTCTATTCCTTTTGTCCTTTCTAATGCACCTGGAACCTTCATGAGGCTCATGAATGAGGTCTTTAAGCTATACATTGGTAAGTTTGTAGTTGTTTACCTTGATGATATACTAGTTTTTCATTCTAGCAAAGATGAAAATTTGCATCATTTGAATTTGGTGTTAAGAAGGCTACAAGAGGAAAATTTGGTGATCAATCTGAAAAATTGTGAGTTCATGAAGAAAAAACTATTGTACCTTGGTTTTTTGGCTTCAAAGGGGATGTTGAAGATGGATCCAAGCAAAGTGAAGGAAATATTGAAGTGGCTTGCACCTATATCAATTTCAAAGGTAAGAAGTTTCCATGGTCTCGTAAGTTTTTACAAAAAAATTATCAAAGGTTTTAGTCATGTATGCACACCTATCATAGACACCATAAAAAGGTGATAAGAAAAAGAAGTTCATGTGGACTGAACAAGCTAAGAAGAACTTCTAATATCTAAAAAAGATTGTGAGTGAGTAGCCTATCTTGGATTTACCCGATTTCAATAAGGTCTTCCAAATAGAGTGTGATGCTAATGGTCATGCAACAGGGGCTATTTTGAGCCAAGACAATAAGCCAATAGCCTATTTTAGTGAAAAATTGAATGATGCCAAGAAAAAGTACTCATCATATGATTTAGAATTGTATGCAATGGTTTAGTCATTAAAGAAATGGAGGAAATACCTTTTACCCAAGGATTTTGTGGTCTATATTGACAATCATGCACTTCAATTCATAAATAGCTAAGAAAAACTTAGTCAAAGGCACATTAAGTGGATTGAATACTTACAAAGCTATACCTTCACAATTAAACACAAAAAAGGGTAGAATAACAAGGTGGTTGATGCTTTGAGCATACGAGCATTAATGGTGGAAGAAATTCAGTTAAGAAGTGTTGGGATTGGAGCACTCAAAGAGATGTATGAGGATGATGAAGATTTCAAAAAGGTTTATGAGGCTTGCAAGCAACCTATCAACACTGACAGAGAGAAGTGGATAGATTACTTGATACAAGATGGTTTATTGTTTAAAGGAGCAAAACTTTGTGTGCCAAAATGTTTTATGAGGGAAAATTTTATTAATGAAAAGCCTTGTGGGAGTATGGTAGGTCATTTTGGCCTTGACAAACACTAAAGCAGCTAAGAAAGACTTATTTCTGGCCAAGGATGCAATCAAATGTCAAAATATTTGTAGAGAGGTGTACCATATGCCAAAAAGCAAAAGGAAGTAGCACTAATGTAGGATTGTACTAGCCTTTACCCATTCCCAATAGGCCTTGGGAACCCATTAGTATGGATTTTGTCATGGGATTGCCAAATACTCAAATAAGTTTTGATTCAGTTTATGTGGTTGTTCACAAATTTTCCAAGATGTCCCATTTCATTCCTAGAAAAAGTACAAGTGATGCTTCATATGATGCAGGTTTGTTCTTTAATAAAGTTGTTAGACTTCATGGATTGCCATTGAGCATAGTTTCTAATAGGGACAATAAGTTTCTAGGACATTTTTGGAGAATATTGTTGAGAAATCTTGGTATAAATCTTAGTTTTAGCTCAACCTACCACCCTCAGACTGATGGCCAAATTGAGGTGGTCAATAGGAGCTTAGGTAACCTATTAAGATGCCTTTCAAAGGATCATCCTAAATAGTGAGATCTTGTGTTACCCCAAGCAAAGTTTGCTTATAATGATTCAGTGAATAGGAGCATTGGCAAGAGTCCATTTGAAGTGGTCTATGCCATGCATCCAAGAGGAGTGTTTGAACTCATAGATCTTAGTGGTATGGAGAGGAAAAGTGTAGAGTGTGATCAATTTAAAATTTCTATGCAATAGATTCATCAATAAGTGAAAAAGCGGCTCCAAACTAATGTTGAAAAGTATAAACAAAAGGCATATTTAAAGAAGAGAGGTTAATTTCAAGGTTGGAGATCCTGTCTTACCACATCTTAGGAATAAAAGGTTTCCCAAAGGTGAGTATACCAAGTTGAAGATGAAGAAGATAGGTCCTTGTAGGATTGTTCACAAGTTTTCCAATAATGCCTATGAGATTGAATTGCCTAGTGGAGTAGGGATATCACCCATTTTTAATGTCGTTGACTTGTATCCTTACAAAGGAGATACCATTGGTGATGAAAGAGCAGGTTTACAATAGATATCAGATACTGATTAGATAAAGGATTTACCACCTATCAAACCAATAAAGTTGGAGTGAATTCTTGACACAAAAGAGAGCAAGAAAACTAGAGGCAAGCAATACTTCCAGTAAATTTGGTCAAGTGGAAAGGACTCCCGAATGCAGATACTACATGGGTGACAGAGTTAGGATATTCTTAAGCATGGAATGACTGTTACAGACCTCCTCTCAGGTGGAACCTGAGTTATTTTTCTTTCCCTTGGGAGTATGATGCAAGAGCATCACTCTCAATGTGTTTTTTATGCTTTATTAGGGTGTTAGAGTTTTGTTTGTGTTAATAGGGGTCTTGAAGGATTCACTAGGATCATTTTAGATGGTTTAGATAGCTTAGATAGGCCTAGAATTCAAATTATTGGGTTTCCCTCCAAAAATGCCCATTTGAATTTCTAAGAGGTTTCTAGCTTGCTCCAAGATTGAGGTTTGTTCTCAACTCTTTTTTTTTATCTTTTCTAAGTCTAATAAGGTCTTGAAGGACCAAGGAAGACCATGTAAGGTCCTTTTTCTTGTTTTATTTCATTTTCATGTTTGAAAGTTGTAAAAAGGGCATAATTGTCAAGTTTAATGACATGGACATCAGGTTTTGTGAGGAAAAATAACTTATGCACGAGTTGTAACTATTTTTTAAAGTTCTTTCATGTTGAATCAAGGAAAATACATGCTCCAAGAAGTTGTGGGAGAAATTTTTGGAGAAAATACCCTATTCCTTCATGGTTTTTAATAATTTTTGTGCAAATACAGTATGAAATCAATTTTGTGCAGCTTTGAGGTAGGTTTGAAAGATGATGGTTTAAAAGTACTCTATTCAAAGGTCTAAATGCAATTGGTTTCATTAATTTCTATGGTGTTTTGCTCAAGTTATGAAAAATGCTATTGACTATGTTGTATCAAACCTAGGGTTTTCAGTGAACTTGCAAAATTCATATTACATGTTTGAACCATTGGAAATTGCTGAAATTTGTTCTAGATCTTTTGTAGGACCTTGTGCATGTTTCCACCAAAGGAGAAGTGATAAGTCCATTGTTTGTGTGTTTTATACCTAAGATTGTGTGTGTTTATTTGCATTAAGAATGTCATAAACCCTAGCCTTTTGAGGGTTTTGTGCAAAATAAGTTGTTTTGAGTTAGCCATAGTAAGTTAGAGATTGAAGAGACTTTGTAGTGTGTGTCGAAGTTTCTAGAAGTGTAAGATTGCAAAAATAATGAGTGTTGATCCCTTTTGAGGGTTTGAGACTAGGAGAATGAGCTTGTAGAACAACTTACAGGTTGTGGATTGTTGTCACCATTGAAGGGTTAGAGAATCTTGTGCATACTATTGTGAAAACCACATTTTCCTTGTTCTTGAGAGTCCATTGCAATTGAAATTGTTTTCCCTCTGCATCATTCTGCTATGTGATTTGTGTCCACCTCCTACAACGATTCAACAACTAGGCATTTACAACTGTGATTTAGAGATTGGACATCTAACCTGAATAGCTATTTCAATCATCATGAAGGTGCATTTAACTTGTCAACCCAGGGATGTGAACTTGAAATGGGTCAGCACAATATGTGCACTAGGAACCCAAAGTAGCCATTCTCATTCTACAGCTAGGAAAGACACAATGCTGAAAGTAAATTTATTAGAAAGGAATAACATAAATGCTATCCATCAATCAATAACCATACTAAGTTGAAATGCATGAAAAAAATGAAAATCTAAGCAAACAAACAAGAGACTGCTCTGTCTACTTTGGTTGCAAGAATAGTCACAAAATGGAATTCTAGTGGTTGTAGGAGTAGTTGGTGCAAGATTCTTAACTAATTACTAAACATAAAGTAATACTAAAATAATACTAAGCTAAAGGATGGATTACTCACCAAGTGGCCCCCCTTGGATAAGTATCCTCTAAGACTAATGAAAACTCATATGCTCAAACTCTGAACTTTATTTTATTCACTATAAATCATGAGTACAAAGGAGTAATATATTTGTATTGCTGAAGAATGCAAGTACAATATCAAATTGTGTAACCTCTAGAGAAGGAGCATCAGATCTTTATTTATACTATCAACTAAACAAGGCAGTCAACTCCATGAACTGGGAGGACACCATTTAAGGAAAACAGAGAAAGTAGGGCGGCGGTTATTCATGCATGGAATTTGGTCAGATGTGCATGTCCAATCACAAATTTAGCACAATAGTAATGCCCACAACTTCTCAACAACATTAAATTCCACTATAAGGTGGTTACATTCGGTTTGCATGAGGAATCTCCTTTCGTCAACCTCCTTTGACCTTTGAACGATTCCCTTGTTGGACGTTATGGTGCATGCCTAGCTGGCGGTGTCTTCCTCAATTTAGCATCCTCAATTTAAATCTGCATGGCAATGTTAGTATGCACAATAATTGCATATATGTAACCACCTTAAGGAACATTCATCAACCACATGCAAAATTAATATAGACAGTCCATATAACATGCCATTTATCAGTAAAGGTTTGTAGAAATAAGATTAAGCCCAACATCTATAGTTTGAGGAAAATATCATAAAAGTATCAACACTTAATGTCAAAGTCCACGATAACTCCAACAACTAAATCACAAATTCTACCCAAAAATGAGACCATAAACTAGACTCATCAGTTTTCCTTGAACTTTTGGTAAGATTTGAAAAATAATTCTTCACAAGGCTTAATAGGTTTTATGGGTTATGACCAAAAGAAATCCAATGAGAAATTCCCACGAGAAGACAAAGCATTAAAACCACTATGATGCACAGTGAAAATATCATTTCCAAATGGGAATTTTAAGTATTTATGTACTACCGATGAGTGACATCCATGGAGCATAGCCATGGACGGCCTAGGTTCACATGGAATTAGTTTGATGATAAGATGATGGAGAATGAGACATCTAATTACTTCAGTCCAACTTTTAACGGGAGAGTGATCGAACCTATTGTAGGGCAAGAAAAACCATTATGTGTTTTGATCCATGTTTTTGATTGTTCATAAGAGTCTTGGTAAAGTTAAAGTACAAAAAAGAATTCCTCAGTGATCACATTCTCTACACACACGGTATCAATTAACATCCCATTGGTAGGCTTTTCATTGATTCTTTTGGCTATGTAAAGAGGATCATCAGGTGCATATTTTAATTATTTCATTTTGTGAGAAATCAATGTTAGGAGACAATTTAGTTTGGCCCTTACGAGGTTGAATGTCAATGAGGTTGACCATCATTTTTATGTCATCCTCATTATCATTAATGTTATCATTAGTCATTTCTTGTACATTGTCAACATTCATCACATCATTCTTGGTGTCACTAGCTTTAACAGATGAGATCTTATGATTTGGCATCAGATTAGTAAAGATTTACAAATTTTGGTTGGGTGGAGCAATGGAATAATTTCTTTGATCATTAACACCACCAATCCATATGTGATTAGAATCAATGAGGTCTTGTACAATATTTTTAAGACACATACATCATTTTGTATCATGTTCATTTTGTTAGTGATAATGGAAAAATACATTTGGATTGTGGTCCAAAGGTAAAGGCTTATTTGTATCAAGAGTTCTATTGGGAGGTAAGGTAATTAGGTTTTTTCCAAAGATTTGCAACATGATGGAATGAAGGGTATCGAGTAGTGGAGTAAATTGCCTATTCTTATCCCTAAATTAATATGGATTTTTTGTTTTCATAGAAGCCACTTGAGACTAAACATGTTGATTTTTTTGAGGTGGATTTATTTGTATAATTCCTTTATTTTAATTTTTTGAATGGTTGGAAATTATTATGAGGCACTAATTCAGATTTTTCAGGATGGTTGGAGGAATTTTTCACTTCACAATGACTAACCAAATTATGATAGCACAAAGAGTTGTGCACAAGTGAGTGAAGGAGGGAAATTTCAATATCCCAAGTTTATCTTTAATATTAGTTTACATGTTTTTAATGAACATTCTTTGAAGATCGATATCAAGAATATTAATGTTGATTTGTGAGTAGAGAAATTAATAACATGCTATGAAATCAGTGGCCTTTTCATATTTGTTTTGTTTACATTACATAAAATATGATAAGGCCATATTGGGCCCAATGTGGATTTGGAAATGGTTGAGGAAGGCATCAAAAATTTCATTGAATGAACGGATTGAATTATTCGATAAAGAACAAAACCATTCCAAGGTTGTATCTTTCAAGGATCTAGGAAAAATCTTAGCCCAAAGCTTGTCTTAAAAAATGAAGTCACTACACAAGGTTGTATATGCTGAGGCATGGTTACCAAGATATCCTTTACCATTGTATTTCTCAAATCTAGGAATCTCTATGCCTTGTGGTATTTGTGCTCTCAATATCTCCAATGATAATGGGTTTCATTTGACATATTGTGAAAATTTGTTGTTGTAGGGATGGAATATTTTCTAAAAGTTGGTTGAAGATGAAATCATTGGTTATGTTTTGAGATGGAGGTGAATAAGGTGGAGGTGTATACGTGTTGGGAAGATAAGTGAATTGTAATTTTGTGAGAGGTGATGGGTTAGGAGATATGATGTTTGAATTCACAAAGCTAAAAGGATTCCTAGTGGACATGCCCAAAGTTGGATTGATGTTGCTAGTTGGTTGTGTTGTTGTATTGACAGTTGAATGAGTATATGTAGGAATAGAAGCTATGGTTGTAGGGGAGGAATTTGATTTCCACCTTGACTTTGAGTGTATCCCAAAGATTGAGCACAACTATCCATTGTAGGAACATGATCATCTATAATGTGAGCTAGGCTATGCACAATTTCTATTCCCACTTCATTATCAAGCATTATCCTCATGTTATCTATGACAAGAGTCATAGTACCAAGAATATATTCAACACTCACAAAGTTTTGAAGTTTTTCTAAAGCTTTATTCATTTTTTAAAAGTTCTCTTAAGGGACATGAGCAATAATGGTTTCAACATCAATGGAATTAGAGGCCATGGTGTTGGTCCCATGGTTTTCGTTGCACCAAAAGGTCGACTTGTCAATGCCCGATACAACCGCCAAAGTTGACGGATCCACAGGAGGTGATTAGTCCATGTCACGAGTCCCAAGGGGAGAACTTCCCATTTCCAAACAATCTCCCCCTCCGCACAAGCCAAGAGGATTCAAACCTGACACTTTTAACTCCGATACCAATTGTTGGCCCCACAATTGCCATTGCACCAAAAGGTTAACCTTTTAATGCCTGATACAACTGCCAAAGTTAATGGATCCACGAGAGGCAGTTAGTCCATGTCATGAATCTCAAGGGGAGAATTGACCATTTTCCAACACATGGGACATGTTATTTGAGGTATGGATTCCAACATGGGTTGACTAGTGTCAACACTATTAGTGAAACAGTTATAAAACCCAAGATCCATAGTAGATGTATTGACATGGGATGTCACGATTCTTGAACTACATCTCATTGAAGTATTGGTAATAAGACACTAGGTTGTAATACTCATGCACGTTTTACCAAGCCAAAAGTGTACCCAAAATAGACAAAAACCACTAAAAAAATGTAGAAAACACCCAAAAATAAGACACACAATGCAAGTATGTAAAGAAATATTACAATTTTCAGATCTAACATAAAAGGATTTACTTATTTTAGAATGAAACAATTTGAAAATGATGTCTTTTAAATTCAAATTTTATTTTGAACAATGCACTTGTTTTGACCAATTGATGTGAATGCAAACAACTATAAAAAACTACAATTTTAGAAACTGAAATTGAGATATGCAAAAAACAAGATATAAAGTAGATAGAGACAAAATTGTACCTAGAAATTTGGAAATTGACCTATACAAGGACAAATTCACCTAAGGGCGAATGGTTCTTTGCACAGGGGTTGAAAAAATTAAAGTCTGAGTTTCTGAGTTAATGTTTAAGGTTGCAAATAGGTTCTTTCAATTACAAATTTCTAGAATTTAATGATTAGATGCAAAAAAAAATTGATGGCAAACAACAAGCAAAATGATAACCTTTTTTATGCAATTTTGATTAATTTTTTGATGTAAATGATGGAAAGACTATGCAGACTACTATGTAAAATGAATGCAATATGTATGCAATATTTTTGGATTTTTGAGATGCAAAATGCAATTTTAAATGATGCAAGATGAAATTTTGAAACCCTAAATGAAATGTAAGACTAAATAATGCAAAACTTAGATCTAGGGTTTTAAATACTTCCAAATTAGAATTTATGATGTATAATATTGGGTTCACCAAAATGAAACAAAGAAAAAATGTAGGTATGTAATGTATGTGGTTACTAATGTGGAATGATCTAAAGGTTTAAACACACTTACACTTTCCCTAATTTCATTAGAAAAAGAGATCTCCCAAGGATAGGATTGACTTTCAACCTTAAGGTGAGCCAACCCTACTTGGAGAATCTATTGTTTTCTTATGATATAAATGAATGATTGACATTTTTTGGAGATGAATTAAGATGTATTAACAAATTAGTTGCATGACCTAACACTTGACATGAAAAATATTATGATAACAGGAATGGAAACATCAATTTTTAAGTAGAATTGAGAAGGGAAGAATGGTGTACACTTGGCCTAAAAACTAGGTTTTGAGCTTTGTAGTAGGACTAGTTCACCCTAGGGCGAATAGGTCCTAGTGTAGGGGTCCAAAATCTAATTTTGCTATCCTTGTATCCTAGATCTAAGCTTCTGATTTCTCTAGGTTTGACTATTAGAATGCTGGAAATAATATTTGTAGGTGAGTTTCTGTTACTTGACAACAGTGATGACAACTTTGACAACTTTGTAAAATTTCTCCTTTGATCAATCTTCAATCCTTCTTCACTTGTAAATCTGCACATAGAAAGAGAGAAGAAAAATGTTTTTTTTGGGTGAATGGGGATTTTCCTTAGTCAAACCCCATGTTGGTAATTAATCCTTGATGATGAAATGATGATAAATGGAAGGAATTGATAAATGGAAAATGCTATGTCACAACTCAACCAAACCCTTAATGGTTACCCTTAGAGGACTGAAGTTTAACACATCTCTCTAAGGTCTGGATCTTGCATGAATTAGCTTGATTGATTGCTTGATTTGATGCTTGGATGCTTGAATCCTACATCATAATGTTAGCTCCAAAACATGAAATGAACACACATGAACTTTGACATGATGATATGATCTTGATTATTGTTGTAGATGACTAATAAATCTACTCTTCAATTCTCTTGACAATAATATTTTCTATAGGATTGCTCTCATAAAGTGTATTCTTGTTGGTTAGATTTGAATTGATAAAATGACAATGTATTGATAGTTATTTATCTAATTTCCTAAAAATTAGATTCCATAAGTCGATATTTGAAACTTGAATTTGAATCATTAAAATGCCACCAAAAACATATTAAAAATTGGGTCTTGGCACTTAAAGGGGACCTAAGTCCAGGACACTCAATTTCCAAGGTGTTTTAATTAATGTTCACAATTACTTAATATAGATTTCCTTTTTAGAAAATAAGAATAATAAGGCTTGGGAATGCATAATTTGGTCAATTAGAGGCTTAATTAAGTCCAATTAATTAAGGGGATGCAAACATAGTGTGAAATTGTAAGGGTATACAATTTTCTACACTACACAATATAATGTAACTCATAAAATAAAAAATGTGAAATTTGTGAAAAGAATTAGTAAATATTTTTGATTAAGGGTAAAGAAGGTTATGAAGGGACTTGAAACCCTTTACAAAAGCGTAAAATTGCTTAAAGATGGAACAAGAAACAACAAGTAGTCAAAAGGTAGAAAAACATCAAAAAAAAACAACAATATGGCCTATTTTAGGTTCTTAAGAATTTTTGCTACCTCTAAATCCATAGTAATGATACAATCATGACGCTCAACAATATCAACAATATCACTTTTTTGAATTTTAGCAAGCTTCTTCCCATGAATCTGAGTATGAGTACCTAGATAACTAACAACAACAACAACCTATTTACCCTTACTCGCATCAAAAACACCAATAACAACATCCTTCACCCTATCATTCCCCTCCACATTGTTACACTTTTTCATTTTTCATTGAGAATGGTGAGGCCCATAGTATTGTTGTGAAGGGAAGTCTCACTGACCTTGACCAACTTATCAATATTATCATCAACCTTTACCATTTTTCCTCTAGAATAGAGATCCGCTCATCATTATCATTCTTGAGAGTAATCACATCCTTAGCAACAATCTGAAGAATCTCCAACATCTTCTCCTCATGATTACTAACCCCCTTATCAAAAGAATTCTTCTCATATATGTTTTACAAGGCACAAATCTTTATGTCGAGTTGATTAAATTCCATAAAAAACCATTTAAAATTTTCAAAATAATTCACAACACCAGCTCTAGCCAAGCCCAAGATATCATGAATTTCCTCTCTATTGCAATTGGAGATGTTCAAATCTTCAGAAAATTTAGGCTCGAGGTTACCTTGATTGTCCACCTGATCCTCCATAGGCTCTTTACCTTTCTAATATTTCTTCCCCTGCATATCCATCAACTTGATAGGTTTGAAACCTTCCTTCTCAACATTAACTAACTAGTTCTTACCGTCTAACTTACCTTCACCATGATTCACCTTAGCAATCAACTTATTCTTCTTGAAATTCATAGATTTACCCATACCCGTCACTTTCACCACACTCTTTCTCTTTACTACAAACAAAGGTTTCTCCTCACCACCATCACAAACCTCCTTAACACACAAATCCACCTCCTTAAAACCCTTGCCACTATTTTTGATAATGCTCTTTCTTTTCTCAGTAGACATACGTATCTCCTCACCACCCACATTGGTCCCCTTATTATACTTTCACTTTTTAGACTTAGAAAGGGGAGGAGTAATCTCCTCTTCACCATTGTTGGTATGGGATCCCCCCAACCAAGAAGGTTATGGGTTTTCCTTATGGGACTTCCTGGTTTTACATAAATTTGACAAGGGGTTAGAATACACTTCCATAGAAGACTCAACATTTCCATCATCAACCCATTTAGTATCTTCAATATCCTCTTAAGTGTCATACCCAGACTCAACAAACATTCCACGATGGGTCTTTGAAACCCTCCTAGGTTATAGAGGAATAGAAAAATACTTTGCATATTCCATGATTAACATAATCAAACCTTCATGAAGGATTGTGGCTCTAGGGTTTATTCTATGATATTTTATACCATTCTCCAATGAAGACAATAAATAAAATGAAAACGAGATTCTTTGTTTGCGTATGAAATGGTTAAAAAGCATAAAGTGATACCCATAAATGGGGTAAACTTCCCATCAAGGGTAAAATACCTTATAATAGCTTTAGTTGTCTCAACCCATATGGGCTTAATAGTATTTCTAGCATAGCCTCCACAAGAAGTTTTCTCCAACTTTTCCCTCTCTTTATCTTAAAAAAAGACATTAAGAGCACCATCTAAAACTTTTTTATCCCAAAAAAACTTCCTACCATTAGTGGAAAGACCAAAAATATTACCTATCAAATCTTCTGATATGTCAAACTCAATACCATCCATGGTCAAGACCTTATCCTTCCATCCAACAACGAATGCCATGGAGACATTCAATGTAAATTGAGACACCTCCTTCCATAATAATTCTCCACACTCATTCATTACTTGTGGTGTCGTAGGAAACAAGCTTTACCCAACTCATGCCACCCCCCATTTTCACCAAATATGGGAACCAAAAGAGATCAGAGGTAACCAAAAAGAACCAGGAATGACCACATGAACACAATCCTATCACGGTCCTTAGGAATCATGAAATTGACATCGAAGAAGTGATACAAAACTTTCAAAATATAGTTAACCATCTTATTAATGACTCTCATGGGAAATGATTTTTTTAATGTTGAATGGGATCAAGTCAAAAGACGCACATTCACTAGGAAATTCCATCACCCCCAGGTTAGAAAAGTGGTTAGCTAACCTATATTTTTATTAAGAGGGGTAAATGCTTTTGACCCAGAGCTATGAATAGGTGAGTTCACAAATGGCAGAACTCATCCCCAATATTAATTCTCAACAATTGCACCCAAAGAGGTTTGAACCTTGATTGAAATAATAACAACACAACAAATTGACCCATCACACCATGCCACTATTGACAGTTGGGTAACTTGTTACCCTCACGGTAGATATGAGAAATACAACAAGCATCAAAGGATATAATGATAGCAATAGAGTCCCTTATAATTTTCTCAATAGACCAACTAGGGGGTCTCATCTCCTTAAGGCAATTTATGATGTTTAAAGAATCCCCGTCAAGCCGCACTCTTTTAAATCCTTTAGAATGAGCCAATTTGAGGCCATAGTAGGCTATAGATGCTTCCACAACATGGTTTGTCTGAATTACCAAAGGGAGTGCCATAGTAGAAACAAAACTACCATAATAATTTCTAATCACTCCCCCACAACCAATAGGTCCTGGATTTCCTTTAGCTGCTCCATCAAAGTTAACTTTAACCCAGTCCATCGAAGGAGCACACCAACAAATGTTATCTTTGAAAGTCTTTTCTTTCACAATCGAGGATGATATATCAAAAGGGAGCTTCCAATGTTGAGCCACTTGAAAATCCTAATTGCTAACAAAAGCCTTAGGACCAAGAGGATTAACATCAAAGACCCCAACTAAAAAGTTATCCTTAATAGAAGAACAAATCTTAAGGGACACCCCAAGCCACATGAGGCAAGATAAGAGACCAAAGGAAAGTTAGACAAGGGTTAGAATTAGTAAATGTTGTGTTGTACCTACAATGGTATTTCGAGGCATCCAACTTGGAGTACGAGAAGTGGACATCAAGCACAACCCACATAGTGTACCTTTCATAAATCATTTGTGAGAAAAATCAAAGATTTTTTTAGCGTGTTGAACATACAGGTGAGAAGATGGGGATTTCAAAGAGAAAATTTGAAGAAAACCTTCTAACACTGGTAGAGGGTATCATCACAAGATTTATAAAGAGATAATCTTTATGATTTGGAATAAGTAATATACTAAAGTTATTAGAACATCACAACATGATTATGGAAACAAATTCATCTATAATTATGATGTGAAAATACTGGTATGGGCCGAATAACACTTGATCCATGAAGAATCAAAGCATAATGGAGCTGCCAATACTCAAATCTCAACAAGATCAATCAAATGAAGTTAAAACTAAACATTTCATCAAAACCTAACATACTAAATTATAAAAGCTATCAAAACATCTATTCTAATCCATCTAAATCTTATCTTTTTGTGGAATTGGTGTTGTGTTGATGTGGAATGACGACCCTTTCCTAATCCTGTGATTAGTGAGCTTGTTTAAGTTGATTCTATGGAAGAGAATCGATGAAATCATAGTGTTTGGTGTGTGAAAACCTAAATTATGCTAAAATGAACATGATGCAAGCTAAGTTGCCATGATTTTATGCTACAAATGATCTAATTACGCAATGCTAAGCTAATCTAAGCTAAAATTATGCTAAAAGATGAAAACCCTAATTTATTTACAAACTAAGATGGATGCATGGAAGCCATTAATGGATTCTCTAAGATATTATGCAATTAAAATGAACTAAAACAAGCTAAAAAGTGAGTAAAAGATAAGTGTGTATGTGAGTAAATTCAACAACATAACTTTGCAATTGATAGATGGATATATGAGTTTCAACAACATAAGTTTGCTATGAAAAAAATGGGTCCATTTGTCTCCAAATAGTGATCTATTTATAGGAGAGCAAATGAGGAATGAATGGTTGAGATAAAAAAGCTTAATTAATGGTTCAAGATGAAAAGGATGAGAGGCATGGATCATGGATTCTCATCAACGGATGAGAATGCAAGATGAAAGTTAATCAAGGGCTCACACTTGCCTCAAACAAATACACTTTTGACCTGTTCACATAGGTCAAAGGTAACTTGCTAAAGAGGTTGAAGTTTTAGCTTATTCAAGAAGCCAAGTGAGTCGATTGGAGGAGAGGGAATATTCCTTAGAATATTCCTTTTGGGTGAGAAAAAAAGGTGTTTTACAAATTAAAACAAAGTTTTAATTGTGTAAAAAGAATAAAGAATATTCCATGGGAATATTCCCTTTTCTTAGAGGAAAATTAGTTTAGTTGCTAATTAAACAAGGTTTAATTTATGCAATTAGGGGATTAGAAGAATTAGGAGATATTTATTAAATTAGATGATTTAATAAATAGGGGAGCGGTGAAATGATATTTAATTAAATAACTTAGGGTTATTTAATTAAATAAGATGACTTGGGGGATTAAATTAAATATGTTGATTTATTTAATTTAACGAGATGAAGTTTTAGTTCAAAACAAGATGAATTAACCCAATTTAATTAATTAGGCCAAGTAGATGAAAATGATGCAATTAATTAATTACCTAGGCTAATTGAATTAATTAAGTGAAAAGAAGATGAATAAAGAGGAAATGATGTTATATATCTAATTTGAATGTATGACATTGATTATGACATTTTTTAATCTCTACATTTTTCCCCTCTTTGAAGCGAGGTACCTACTGCTTCGGTTCAAAGAACATTTTTTGATCAAAATTGCTGCCTAAATAAAAATAATAATTTTTTTTTTTTATCCCCCAACAAAAGGATAAAGCTGACTCCCTGCCCCCTCGAGAAATCAAGCAAAAAATTTTAATTTTGGGTTGATTTCTCGATAAAGGTTCAAAAGTTGCCCCAAGGGTTTAGAAAGGTTCTGGGATGCAAGAATAATGCCAAAAATGCCAAAAAATGATGCAAAATTAGGTCCAAATTGGAAAAATTGGTGAAAATGATAATAAACCCCATTAATAAGGTTAAACTAGGGAAAAAAACCCTAATTTTCTAGCTTAAATAGGCCAAGAGGGGTCATTTTCAATTCATTTGTACATTCCAACTTAAAGAATTCTTGCAATTTGAGCTTTGACCCCTCGACAAAATGGCACACTGTGAGCTTCCCCAACACTTCTTTGATCAAGTTCGAGAGTTCCAGCGGCTCCCAGGTGCAGGACCACTGATATGCGATTTGAAACTTGATTTGAAATTTGAAAATTTGATGCATTTATTAGGCGTTAGAATTTAGATTTTGGCTGCGTCACTATATAGCGATGCCCAAACTTAAATTGATGGTGCCCACATGATTTATGGCAACACATATGTATATGGCGATGCTTCTTTCGATTTGAAAATAGGGTTTCAAATTTTAAATGGTGACGTGGGATTATCTGACGACACACTTGTTGATTTAAAAGTCAGGGTTAGGTTATGCCAAAGTCTAAATAGCGACACTAGCTTGTTTGGTGACACACTTTTGAATTTGAAATTTGAAATGCATCAGGCGTCATTGTTTGATTTTTTAATATAGTGATTCTATTGTAAATAGTGACACTATTATGATTTATAAGCCAGAAATTCCAAATAACATTAAATTTTGATGATTTTCCGATGTCATGTGCTTCGTGGGTGCAAGAGGTCTTCCCACCATTCATGTCAAGGGAGCACATGCCCACAGTTCTCAAGAGATTAGGTGATCTTTCAAAGTTGTGCCAAGAGCACTTGAGAGAGATTGGATTGTGGTATATTGCATACGCACCAATTATTAGGACGCATTTGGCTATGATGACAACTCTATGTGAGAGATGACACGGTGAGACCTCATCCTTACACCTTCTGATGAGGGAAGCAACAGTTACCTTGGAGGATGTGTGGTAGATATTACGTTTTCCTATCCACAACAACTGCATGATTTACAACCCTGATGCTGGATTTGATGCTTGTCTCGAGGTGATGGAGATGGACCAAATTACATTGGTCACATCATAGATTGATTTAGAGACATACAGAGGTCACGTGTCAACCTTCAGATTGATCGTTGTGGTCATCATTTCAGGTTTGGTGGCTTTGGACAAATGGGGAAAACTCTTCAGTCCAGGATGGGGTTTGGCATTGCAACATATGTTGTACAGGAGGACTCTTTTTGTATGGGGGTCGTGATGTTGGTCTCCCTATACCATGATTTACATGATTTTGTTTATTGTGATGGGAGATCCCTCAGTGTAGGTGTTACTCTTCTTCACATTTGGGCATGGGAGCACATTGTCATGCTTCAACCCATTGGGTTGGATGATCCCGTCATATGGAGATATCGAGGTTCCATCATACTTAGGCACACTAGACAGATTGGGCTCTCGTACTGGAGATAGGTGATTGATGATATGATCGTGTTCCGTTGGCACCCATGGCTTCAAATGCCACCATGGTTTGACAATGTACAACAACTATACTTCACCAGACAGACTCGTTATATGCAATTTTGAGAGAAAACCATGATTTAGCGGTACCTTCTTGACAGGGTAGCCAAATAGTTTGGTGATGTACAAGATAGGCCTGACGATGCCTATAGGGCTATTTTTGCTAGATTAGCCAAAGAGGCTTTGACATGGGGACCATTGATTCTAGCTCCAAAGGCTATTGATATTTTTCGACAGTTGGTTCCCTAGCCTTGGGCATATGATTAGGGTTAGCCCATAACACATATCACTCTAGTATACAATGTATGGTTTGTCCCTCTGAGGTGACTTACAAATCTAGCAGGTGCACCTTCCAGAGGGAGACCACGAGGTAGAGGTGCCAGGGGTAGGGGACAGGGAGGCCATGATGGCTAGGATGGATAGGTTTCAAGGGCTCCTTTGGTTGTACAGTAGCAGCCTCTAGTAGATCAGCAGTAGCCAGGACCACCACCACAACCACCAGATGCATGAGATGCACAGATATAGTAGCTGCAACAATAGGTGCAGGCTTTGATGGGTGAGTGGGACCAGGCTCTCCAACAGATTTTGGCTCTGACTGATGAGCGATACTAGGCTTAGTAGTAGGTGATCACAGTGACAACTGAGAGAGATGTGACATTATAGAGAGTACAGTCTGTCACTCGAAAGAGAGATCAGGAGGTGGTGAGGTGACAATAGATTGAGGTTATGGTAGCAGCCACACATGGTTATAATGTGTCACCATGGTTGTATAGAGAGGTTGCCATAGAGGTTGTGTATTACAGGAAACACTATCATAGGGATGTTCTAGCGGCTCTTCATCAGCCAAATTTTTCACAGTGCAATGATGCACATCCCCATTTAGAGGATCAGCCTAAGCAGTAGGCTGGAGAGGGTAGCAGTCACCAGGGAGCTAGTGTTTTGATATACATATACTTTTTTTTTCCCCATTCTTTATACTGATATACATTCATGGGCTCCTTTTTGATAGCCTTGTGGATATTTGTACTTATCATCAATGTACATACACTGATCCATATTTTGTACCATGACACATTTTTTGATATATATATGATATAGATACAGATGATTCATGCTATGATGTGTTGACTTTATTTCATGTATGGATGCTTATATATGATCATGTATGGATGCATTTTATTTTATGCCTATGTGATATGTGATGATCATGATATGGATGGATGCAATGTTATATTCTTTTTCATTATCTTTTCATGATATGATATGGATGAATGATTATGATATGCAGATGATATGGATGCAAATGATGTGGATGTATTTATTTTTGCATATTTTCTATGCATGTTTTAATGATCATGTATGCATATGGATGTATGGATGCAAATGATATGCAACAATTTAAGATGATTAGAATAACAAATCTATATTATTCATCACAAGGCAAATGATAATGCAAAATGTATGATGTGATATGAAAATGATTATGTTGATGGTTTGTGGATGCAGGATGGATGCATTGATGATGTTTTTGTTGATTTTCATGATACCAGGTTAGCATGGAGAGAAGATAGAAGAATGAATAACCATTGTTGGTTATGATTGCTTCAGAAAGATCCAACAAGTCCTTGATCCATCGAGACTTTATTAGAGATGGTGATGAGACAATGCAAAATGCAGGATGCAAATGCAGGATTGGATGCTCACACTTCAAGATTAAAATTTTTCATTATTCCTTATCGTTTGATATAACACATAGACATGATGCATCAAGGTATTGATAACTAGGACAAAGTTGTATCTAGTGTAATGGAATTTGACTCAACAAGCAGATAGGATAGTTCTTGTTCACACCTTGACATACAAAAACATCATTGGAATGCAAGTTAGAAGCTTAGAATATATTGGACCAAAGTTTATGCAATAGTCAACAACATACTCCAAATGACCTTCCTACACACAACTAAGCAAGTATGTGCCAAAATTATTTTACAAGAGTATCCACAAGCACAACAAATAAAAGATAATGATCGATGTCCTATTCCTTTCTCTCTAAATCATTTTAGATAGACATAATCAAGAGGTCCTCAGAATGGGTCATTAAGATAAATCTTAAGAAAAGATCAAAGACAAATAATCAATGTTATCTATAGCTCTTACCTAGTTTGAGTTTAGCTAAAGTGATATCTGATACTAATGTCCATCGCAAGAAGGATACATGCTAGGACATGTTGATCAAAGAGTTGTTTTGATGTTGGGACGATGATGCTAAGATGAGTCATTGCTATAAAATTCACTGACAAATTTTCCTATGATTTAGACTTTAGATTTTGACTTTTGGGTTCGCACTTTACGACTTGCTATGTTTGCTTTCTACTTGTTTCACCAAAGGGTGGGGGTGACAATTGTTTATTATGGGTGAAAGTTTATTGTAGGTGAAAGCAAGATGGGATGGATGGGATTTTGTATTTTTCTAGAATATTTCAATGCTTTTTATATTTTGAAATGTTTTGAGGTTGTTTTTGGTCTATTTGAATGTTTACATTTTCAAATTTTTGAGGTTGTTTAGGGTTTTCTAAATATTTGAGGCTTTTTAGGTCTTTTGAATGTTTTCTATTATTTTTTTCATTTTTTCAAATTTCAAATGTTTTTTTGTTTTCTAAATATTTAGATGTTTTTGGGATTTTCAGAGAATTATCTAGATGTTTTTGGATTTTCACAATATTTGGATGTTTTGGGATTTTTTGAATATTTGGATGTTTTTGGATTTTTTGAATATTGGCCAAGAACCTAACCTAAAGACCTATCCTAGGGGCCTCAGGGGCTAATCAAAGATTAGCCTTGCCTACATTATACACACAGAGACCACATAGTTCAACTAACTCGACCCATTTACAAGACAAAGATATAAACATACAAGAGATGAAAGCTAATTACAACGGATCGCTAAGGACTAACCTAGGGTGTCACAAGGGAACATCAATGATGGCCTTGCCTACGTTCAAGCTTAGAGACAACGTAGTTCGACAAGAGACATTATTTTTTGGATTTTCGATGTTCGGCCTTTTTAGGGATTTTGATGTTTTATGGATGTTTTGGATTTTTCCTTTATAAGTTTTTGAATGTTTTTGGATTTTCATTGTACAGGATTTTGCAAATGTTTTTGGATTTTCTAGATAAGATTTTATGAATATTTTTGGTTTTTTATGATAAGATGTCCCATGACCTCAAGATATGCAAGTGCTAGATGTTGTGGTTGTGTTGTTGATATGTGGTTGTCATTGATGTCAACACTATTAGCATAAATTCATTTGAAGTTGTATATGTCGAGGGTATTGAGAAAATTGTAATAAATGAGTTGCAAGTTTTCAGTGGTGAAGTGAAGTTTAGTATGTCGGTTATTTCTATATTTTTTTGATCAGATGTTATGGACTAAAGGGTTTGTTGCTGAGTGTGTCTAGTTTATCCATATCAAGTTTCAGAGATCCGCGTGAAGATTTGATTGAGTTATGAAGATTCTCATTTTGACATTTTTCTATTGCTTCAATCGGTGTTCCTGATTGAAGATGATGCTATTTTAGTTAGTGTAGTTGTTGTAGATGCCTCTCTTGTGATTTTTGATGCTTGTGGATGTTTCTAGATCATGCTCTATCTTTGTTGTGCATCTGCATTGATTGTTGTGCTTGTGGTTGGCGATTTTCTCTTGTGTGTTCATGTTTATCTTTTTTTTGGTCGACATAGTGTTTGTAGCATGTTGTGGATCTTTGAGGTGAAATTAATTGAATTGTTTTCATGTTGGAGACGTTGATTTGGGTCCTCACTAAGTTGTGGCTGACCTTGGTTGATTCACATTGTCAATCTTTAATGTTTTGGGCTGATAGTTTATATTCAATTTATTATTTTTGTTGAGGTCAACATGAAGGGATGAAATTTCTTGTTGCGAATATATAAAAGCAATTTTTTATTCGAATTATAGAGTGTAAGAGTGTGTAAGAGGGTGCAAGAAGGTGTGATTGTATGCTAGAGTGTGCTTATGTGTGTGTATGTGTGAATATCATTCAAAGACAGAGCAGAGTGTGAGGAAGTGTGTAGAAGAGTGAAGAATTATTTATGTGCTTAATTGGAACTGTAATCAAGCATTAGCAGATGCTATTCTCTCAGTTCAAAATATGGATGGATGTAATCCAAATCTCTTTGTAAGACAATGTGTCTTCCTTTATAATTGAGTAGTGAGCTCTAGGCAGTGTGCTTGAATGCATGTGCATTCCCCATATTTCATTTTAATTATACTTTAAATAGGTTATAATCTTGTGGACTGACCTCCACTGTGGTTTTTCCCCTAACAAGGTTTCCACATAAAAATTATTGGTGTTATGTGTGTTTTGATGTGATGATGATTCATGGTTAATATTCAGATATGAGAATAAGGCTAATAAGTTGAATAAGTTTTAAATTTCTATGACAACAGATTCACCCCCCCTCTTAGTTGTCTGCCCTTGTGTTTCCAACAATTGGTATCAGAGTAGGTTCCTTGGAGGAAGTTTAACAGCTTAAGGTGATCCAGGATGGTAAGTTACAAGAAGGATAGTCTGAGATTTGATGGAACAAATTATTCTTTGTGGAAGACTCGAATGTAGTGCCATCTAAAATGCATTGGTGAACCCTACTGGAGCATTACAAGTAATATGTATATTATTCCACAGAATGGTCCTACTACTTCTGTTGAGATCAAAGATGTTGAGTATAATGTCTAGGCTAATGAAGCTTTGTTGAGTGCTTCGATTGATTCTAAGATGTCAAATGTTATGGATCTGAAGTCTGCTCATGAGATCTATAAAAACTTGGAAACCTTGTATGAAGGTGATGTTAATGTGAAGATTGCTAAGTTGCAGAGTTTGAAAGGGAAATATGAAAAGTTGAGAATGGGTGATGATGAGAACATTAATACTTTAATGCAAAGAGTGAATGAAATTGTGTGTGGTATTAGACGTGTTGGTGGAAAGATAGATGAATCTAAGATTGTTGCTAAAGTGCTTCCCTGCCTGATTCTTACAAAGTCAAAGCTAGTGCTATTCAAAGTCAAAGCTAGTGCTATTGAAGAGCTTCGGACTGTAACAAACATAACCAGAGATACGTTGGTTGGTAAGTTGACTACTTTTCAATTGAGCAAATTTGGTGATGCCCTTCCTAAGGTTGAGTCTACATTTAAGGCTACTACTTTCAGAAGAGATAGACAAAGATATGATTTGGGTGAAAGTTCATCTAGAAATACATAGAAGTATGAGGATGAAAATAAATAGATTGAAGAAGAAGAAAGAGGGTTAGAAGAGCTAGAAGCACTTATTATCAAAAGAGTACTGAGAGGAAAAGGTAAGTATGAAGGAAAATTACCTCTTAAATTTTTTTCTTGCAATAAGATAGGTCATTTTGCATCAAGGTATCCAGAAAGAGCTCCTAAACCAAGACATAACAAGCCTAGATTTCAGAAGAAGTGTTACTATGTTGCTAATGAAGGTGTGACAGATGATGACTTTGATAAAGGAGATAGAAGTGATGATGAATGGGTATTTATTGCTATCAAGGAAAATAATCCTATATCTACTAAATCTGTTGGTTGTACAAATGTGGAGAAAGCCATAGCTACTTGAGTTGAAGAAAAAGATGAATGGGTAATTGATAGTGGATGTTCACATCATATGATAGGAGACAAAAGTAATTTTGTAAGCTTTGAAAAGTATGATGGTGGTGTTGTGATATTTGGTGATAATACAACTGGTGTGATCTGTGGAAGATGTTGCATTTCTCTTGATGGTAAGCATAATACTAATGATCTTCTGTATGTGGAAGGCTTGAAGCATAATATTTTGAGTGTTAGTCAAATGGTTGATAAGGGACACAATCTTCAGTTCAAGGATGGAAATTGCAGAATATTGAGTTTCAGAAATGAAATTGCATCAGGTACAAAAACAAAAGGTGATATATTTCGCTTGAGTGTTGCTAGTAAAATTTGTTTGATTTCTCAAGTTGATGAAAGTTGGTTATGGCATAGGAGATTGTGTCATGTTAACTTTGATAATATTGTCAAGATAAGTTCTAGTAAGGTTGTGAGAGATCTACCTAAGTTGGTGAAACCTACTAATGCAATATGCAAAGAATGTCAATTGGGAAAGCAAACCAGGATTTCATTTTGGAGTAAAAAGCATTGTTCAGATGAATTGTTAGAGCTTGTGCATACTAATCTGTGTGGTCCCTCTAAGGTTGGAAGTTTATAGGGTTAGAGGTATTTCATGTTACTCATTGATGATTATTCTAGAATAGTATGGGTTACTTTTTTAAGGCAGAAATTTGAAGCACTAGAAAATTTCAAGATCTTTAAAGCTATGGTTGAAACAGAGACAGGTTTGAAGGTTAAATGTCTGAGATCAGATAGAGGTGGTGAATTCACCTCTGGTGAATTTAGTTCTTTTTGTGAAGAACATAGAATAAAGAGACAATTATTTGCACTATGGATCCCTCAACAAAATGGAGTTGTGGAAAGGAAGAACAAAATAATTGAAGATGTTGCTAGAACTATGATGTTGGAAGGAAATGTCCCTCATATCTATTGGAGAGAAGCTGTGAGTACTATTGTGTACACTCAACCAGGTACAAATCAAAAGTGATATTGGTAAGACCCCTTTTGAGCTATGGACTAGTCAAAATCCTACTGTTAAATACTTCAAGATATTTGGAAGCATATGTTATATTAAGAGAGATGAAGACATAGGAAAGTTTGATGCTAGAAGTGATGAAGGTATCTTTCTGGGTTATTCTACTAAAAGTAGGGCCTACCGGTGTTACAATAGAAGGTTAAAGAACATGACTGAAAGTGAAAATGTTAAGGTTGATGAAGACTTAGGTACACCATCCAAAACCTGTGGATATGACACTGATGATCAGGATGACAATACAAACCAAGGAAAGAAAGTTCAAACTACAAATCAAGTGCAAATCAATCCCGTAAATCAAGAAAATGAAGGAGAAACTAGCGAAAGAGTAGAAGAGAGACTAGAAGAGCCTGAAGTTGAAGAACATCCTAAGAAGACTCTGAGGTATGTAAGATTGAATCATTCAGAAGATCAGATTATAGGTGATAAGAACAAAGGTGTCCAGACTAGGAGAAAAATTGCAAAAGAGTATTTCTTGATTTCAAAGATTGAGCCTACTAGTGTGAATGAAGCATGTAAAGATGAGCATTGGGTTGAAGCAATGAAAGAAGAGTTAAAACAGATTGAAAATAATGATACATGGATTCTTGTTCCCTGACCTAAGGACAAGAATGTAATTGGAACCAAATGGGTCTTTAGAAACAAACTGAATGAGCAAGGTGAAGTGGTTAGAAATAAAGCAAGACTGGTATGTAAAGGATATTCACAGATGGAAGGAACTGATTTTGAAGAGACTTTTGCCCCTATTGCTAGAATTGAAGCTGTAAGATTATTTCTTGCCTATGCTACTCACAAGAACTACAAAGTTGATCAGATGGATGTCAAATCAACTTTTCTAAATGGTGAATTGGAAGAAGAATTGTATGTTGAGCAACCTGATGGATTCTAGTTGACTGATAAGGAAGATATGGTGTGTCGGTTGAAGAAAGTATTGTATGGACTCAAGCAAGCCCCTAGAGCATGGTATGTAATATTGGATAAGTATTTGCTAAATCTTGGATTTAAAAAAGGTACTACTGATAGTAATCTGTATTTCAAGATTGATCATAATAAAGATTTGATTGTTGAAGTCTTTGTTGATGATATTATTTTTGGAGGAGATTATGCTTTGTGCATGAAGTTTGCTAATGAGATGTCTATGATTGGTGAGATGAAATTATTTTTGGGATTGCAAATTACTTAGTTAGATAAAGGGATTTTTATATCTCAATCCAAGTATGTGAAGGAATTGTCAAAGTTTGGTATGGAAGATTCAAAGCCAGTTGGTACACCCATGGTGACTGGATGCAAGTTGACAACAAAAGACGATTCTCTAAAAGAAAATCAGACAAGATACATATCAATGATTGGTGGATTGTTGTATTTAACTCAAACTAGGCCTGATATCATGAATGTTGTATGTATTGTTGCAAGATTTCAAGCTAATCTAAAGGAATCTCATGTGACTGTTGTGAAGAGAATTTTTAGATACTTCAAGGGAACTGTTGATCTTCGCCTATGGTATCCTAAAGATGATGATCTTACCTTGAGTGCCTTTACTAACGCTGATTGGGAAGGAGATGTGAATGACAGAAAAAGTACTAGTGGTGGAGCATTTTTCTTGGGTAAGAAGCTAATTTCATGGTTAAGAAAGAAGCATAATGCCATTTCCTTGTCTACTGTAGAGGTCGAATACATTGTTGTTGCTAACAATTATACTCAAGTATTATGGATGAAACAGATGTTGAAGGATATCAGAGTTGTATATGATGAGCCTATTGCTATATTCTATGATAACTCAAGTGCTATTAACATTTCCAAGAATCCAATGCTGCATTAAAAAACAAAGCATATATCTATCAAGTTTCACTTTTTGAGGGAGAAAGTAAGTGAAAAGGAAGTCAGACTGGAGTACGTGCCTACTAAGAAGCAGATTGCAAATATTTTTACCAAGTCGTTGCCCAAGGATACTTTTGAGTATCTCAAAGGAAAGTTAGGGGTGATTTTCCCTCCTAATCAAAACTAAGGATGCATTTCTTTGCATCAGTCTGTGCATTTCATGATCATATCTTAATTCAGATTGATGTTGTGGTGGCTGCTACTCAAGGGGGGTAGTCAGATGGTTCAAAAATTTAGATATGTGGTTAAGAGCTTAGAGATATTTGTCATTGTATGCATCTAAAAATGGTCACATTATAATAAGTCTAGTAATTAATTAAATACAAGTTATTTAATTAATTCTCTTAGAGTCATCTACATATAAATAAATTTAATTATTTATTTATATTGTTCATTTTCTAATTCTTCTACCTTAATTAAATAAATAATTTTATTTAATTATTTACATCTCCTATATTCCTCTTAATTAAATTAAATAATTACGATTATTTGTTTTAATTATCATATTATTCTAAGTTTGAATATTTATATTCAAAATGGAATATTCCTCCTCTTCATCTCATAGTTAAATTAAATATTTTAAATATTTAATTTAAGGCCTTCTAAATCTATCTCTCATATAATTAAATATTGCTTATTTAATTAGGTGAGTTTCTAAATCCATCTTCACATATAATTAAGTAAATTAATTTATTTAATTATGAATTTCATTTTAACTCATCCTTCAAAACGGAAACCTTCCTTTAGTTCTAAATGGAAAAAAATGAAGAAAAGAGGAAACCTTCTATCTATCTCTCGACTTTCAAAAATCCTATACCGTTCATCTTACCAGACTGAATCTCATCCGTTGATCATTGCCAACTAAGCTTTTGCCTTCGAAAATCTATAAATTTAACTTTTCACAAGCCATTTAGGGGGGAATCTTCAGACATCCTTATGCTGTCAAAACAATTCTTCCATCGAATTCTTCAAACATCCTTATGTTGTCAAAATATTCTATCTTTCATCCATCATTCTCCTTCAAACCTTTATCATATCATTATGCTGCTGAAGTGAACAACCAACATTCCTCCATTATCAACCTTCAAAAATCCGGTGTTCTTAGTATAGTATGCATTTATTTTTAAATCTCGTTCTTTAGTCGCCATTTTGTTGAGCTTGGTCTGTTGATCTGAGAGCTATCTGGAAAACAATGAAACGCTGAAGTTAGAGGAGGATAAGATGGTTTTGAGAAGCTGCGATTACGGTTTGCATTATTCTGTTTCTTTTCAGCTTTTCAATTTAATGTCTTATTAACATGTGTTTGATTTCTATTTAATTAATCCAATATTTCAATCACACAGTCATTAATGTCAAATGGGGAGAAGATTCATGTGAAAAACTAGTGATTATCTGGGGAGAAGAGCCTTATGGGGAGAAAGATTATATGAAAGTGTTGAGGCGAAGATGAGTCAGAACCTAAGCAAGAGTTAGTTCTGTTGATGGTGTTTCTCACATCATGTGTTGCCATCAATGCCACAGGGGGATATTTTTGGATGTTGTGGTTGTGTTGTTGATATGTGGTTGTCATTGATGTCAACACTATTAGCATAAATTCATTTGAAGTTGTATATGTCAAGGATATTGAGAAAATTATAATAAATGAGTTGCGGGTTGTCAGTGGTGAAGTGAAGTTTAGTATGTTGGTTATTTTTGTATGTCATTTATCAAAGGTTGTGGACTAAAGGGTTTTTTGTTGAGTGTATCTATTTTATCCATGTTGATTTTTAGAGATTCGTGCGAAAATTTGATTGAGTTATGAATATTCTCATTCTGACAGTTTTTTGTTGTTGCTTCAGTTAGTGTTCTTGATTGAAGATGATGTTATTTCAGTTAGTGTAGTTGTTGTGGATGCTTCTCTTGTGATTCGTGATGCTTGTAGATGTTTATAGATCATGCTCTATCTTTGTTGCACGTTCACATTGATCATTGTGCCGTGGTTGGCAATTTTCTCTTGCGTGTTCATGTTTTTCTTATTTTTGGCCAACATAGTGTTTGTAGCGTGTTGTGGATCTTCGAGGTGAAATTAATTGAAGTTTTTTCATGTTGGAGATGTTGATTTGGGTCCTCACTAAGCTATGGCTAACCTTGGTTGATTCGCATTGTTAATATTTAATGTTTTGGGCTGACAATTTATATTCATTTTATTATTTTTGTTAAGGCTGACATGAAGGGATGAAATTTCTTGTTGCGGATATATAAGAGTGATTGTTTATTTTAATTTTAGAGTGTAAGAGTGTGTAAGAGGGTGCAAGAAGGTGTGAGTCTATGCTAGAGTGTGCTTTTGTGTGTGTATGTGTGAATATCATTCGAAGGCAGAGAAAAGTGTGAAGAAGTATGTAGAAGAGTGAAGAATTGTTTATGTGCTTAATTGGAACTATAGTCAGGCATTAGCAGATGCTATTCTCTCAAATCTGGATGTCTATAATCTGAATCTGTTTGTAAGATAGTGTGTCTTTGTAATTGAGTAGTGAGCTCTAAGCAGTGTGCCTGAATGCATGTGCAATCCCCATATTTCATTTTCATTGTACTTTTAATAGGGTATAATCTTGTGGACTGACCTCCACCGTGGTTTTTCCCTTAACAATATTTCCACGTAAAAAATATTGGTGTTATGTGTGTTTCCGATGTGTTGATGATTTGTGTTTTCATGGTTAATAATCAAATATGAGAATAAGGTTAATAAGTTGAATAAGTTTTGAATTTATGTGACAACTAATTCACCCCCCTTCTCTCAGTTGTCTACCCTTGTGTTTCCAACAACAAGAACTTGATTGTGACACATAACAAAATTCCCCCAGTGTGATATGTTAGCCTACTTTGATAAAGGTAGGACATAATGACCTTGGGAATATGCCAAGTAGTGCTAAAGAGTTCATGATACCTTATAGTGGCAAGCCATGACAAGGACGTGAATGAGGGATGAATGGCGATGCAAAGAATGATAGGCCAAAAGAGCCAAAGAATAGATGGAGATGCTTTATTTATGCAAGGCACCTGTTTGCTAGGTTTTCACCAAGGTACTTCCCCAAAGCGCCACTAAAATGATTTTCACTAGAGGAAAACAAATTTCTTTACTTTTTTCAATCCTTTTTCCCATTTTTTTGGATTTTGATCATTTTTTGATTTTTTTGTATTTTTTGATTTACACCCCTCATGTTTAGGCATAATTTTTTTTGAGATGCAAGCTATGGATTGGCTCCAGCAAGGGTTCACCTTTAGGGGTTGACAGTTGGTATGCTACTGATCCATAGCTTCTTGTGATGACAAAGGGACCCAACCAATTGGGATCAAACTTTCCTTTACCATCTTGATTTGGGAGGTTCTTCCAATTTTGCTTTAAGACAAGATTGCCTACCTGAAATGACCAACATTTGATTCTCTTGTTATAGCTCCATTTCAGTCAGTTTTGATATACTTGCAAGTGATTAAGGGAGTCAAGATGACATTCATCCAAGAATTCTAGATTATTCAGTTGAGACACTCTATATTTTTCCTTAGATATTAGATTCTTCAGTGACACTCACAATGATGGGAGCTCAACCTTAATAGGTAGGATGGATTTTGATCCATAGACCAGGGAGAAAGGGGTTGCACTTGTAGGTGTGCGGATACTGGTTTAGTAAGCCCAAAGAGTAGGATTTAGCTATAGATGCCAGTCACGACTAGCTTCATTAACTATTTTTTTAGAATTTTTAAGATAGTTTTGTTCATTGCTTTTACTTGGCCATTGCCTTGGGAATAGTATGGGGTAGAGAATTGGTGTTGGATATTAAATTTTTGACACAAATCTTTTACATATTGATTCTTGAATGATGTTTTGTTGTCTGAGATGAGGGTTTGTGGTACACCATAACAAAAAAATAGGTAATTCAGGATAAACTTGGCTATCTACTTCCCCATTATGTAGGTCATAGGAATGGCTTCAACCCACTTAGTAAAGTACTCAGTGTCAGTTATCATAAACTTATGGTCATTGGATGAGGTTAGAGTGATTTTTCCTATGAGGTCAAGTCCCCACTATGAAAAAGGCCATGCTATGATCATTGGCTACAATTCTTAAGTTGGAGCATGAATTAGATCCCCATGTTGTTGACACTAGATGCATTTTTGCACATACTGATGAGCTTCTTTTTCCATGGTTGGCCAATAGTACCCCGTCCTCAACAGTTTCTTAGCTAATTTCATATTGTTAGAATGGGACCCACATATTCCATCGTGTACTTCTATTAAAGCAGTTAAGGCTTTCTCTTGGTTAAGACATCATAGTAATGTCCCTTCGATGCTTCGATGGTAAAGGGTATCACCTAGGATCACAAATCGAGATGCCTTTTTGACAAAGGTCTTTTCAAGGTTCAGGGTGATATCCGATGGAAGGGTTCCTTTGTTAAGGTAAATAAAGATGTCATGGTACCACGAGGATCCAGGAACAACAATGACACACGTGAATTTAGATTCAGGGATTTTGAAAGTTTTTACGAGAAGTTGTTCTACCAAGAATTCACATTGAAGAATGTTGTTTGACATGTCTAGTAGTGATCTGATTGTTGCCATGGCATCTACTGCTCTATTGTTCATGCAAGGAATCTACTCAAAAGTTATGTCTATAAAAAGATCTTTGAGATTATCCACCATCTCCTTGTAAGGAGTGAGTTTGTCATCTTTAGTTTGATAGTCATCATTGACTTGGTTGATAACCAGTTGTGAGTCTCCATAGACTTTCATTTCTTGTATCTGCGATTGAACTGCTATCCTAAGACCTGTGATCAAGGCTTCATACTCAAGTGTTATTGGTACATGGGAATGATAGCCTGTATGATTTTAAAATGCAATCACCTTGGGGGGTGATGAAAAGAATGTCTGCTCCTGATCCATATTGGGTGAACGATCCATCAAAGTACATCTTCCACTAAGCTATGAGATTAATAAGGAACACTGATTCATTAGGGAACTCAGATATTAAAGGGTTCTCATCATAGATGGGTGCTTCTACTAGCTGATCTGTGATCACTTGTCCTTTGATTGACTTGCGCTTCACATACTCTATGTCAAACTCTATCAAGATCATTACCCATTTAGCCATTTGTCCCATGAGGGTTGCTTTGGATAACATATATTTTAATGGATCAATCTTTGTGATGAGCTTGATTTAGCGTGACAACATGTAATGCCTAAACTTTTGTGAAGTGAAAACTATTGTTAGGCATGCTTTCCCAATGGGTGAATAATTCATCTCATAGCCTACCAAGGTTCTGTTGATGTAGTATATGACTCTTTCTTTCATGTTTTCATCATGTTGTGCTAAAAGAGCTCCTAATGTTGCTAGTGTTGATAAGATGTATAGGATCAGTGGCTTGTTTGGTATTAATGGCATGAGTACTAGAAGTGTTAGTAGATAATCCTTGATGTTCTGGAAAAATTTATCAAATTTTTCATCCCATTTGTAAGTTATCCCTTTATAGAGAAGATGTGAAAAAGGGTGAATCTTAATTGATAGATGAGCTATGAACCTTCTGATGGACTACAACCTTCCTTGTAATCCTCTCATCTATTTCAATGTCTATGGTGGTTCCATGTCTAGGATAGCCTTTACCTTTTCTAGATCAATTTCTATCCCTCTTTGTGAAACGATGAAGCCAAGAAGTTTACCTGATGTGACACCAAACACACTTTTTTGGATTTTGTCGTACCTTGTATTCTTCAAGTCTGTCAAAGATAGGTCCTAGGACTTGTATGTGCTCACTTCTCTTCTTTGATTTTTTCCAAAATATCATCCACATAATCATCAACTTTTTTGTGGATCATGTCATAAAAGATGAGGGTCATTGTTCTTTGATAAGTAGCTCCTACATTCTTCAATCCAAATGGAATCACATTTCAGCAGTAGATTCCCCATGGAAAAGTAAAGGCAACTTTATGTTGAACCTCTTTGGCAATTATGATTTGATTGTAGCATGAAAATCCATCCATGAGTGATAACATTTCATGCCTAGTTGTTAAATCCATAATGATATCGATGTTGGGAAGAGGGAAATCATCCTTTAGACAAGCCTTGTTCAAATCTCTGAAATCAATGCATATTTTGATGCCCCCAATAGGTTTTGAGACTGGTACCAGGTTTGAAACCCACTCAGGATAATCTATCGGTCAGATGAATCCAACATCAAGAAGCTTTTGTAGTTCCAGTTTAACCAAGAGTGCTATATGAGGGTGCATCTTAATTTTTGCTTGACTGGTTTGGCGTGGGGATAAACTACTAAGTGGTGTACAACCACTTTTGGATCAAGGCCTAGCATATTCATATATTATCATACAAAGTTAGCTCTTCTCTCTTTAAGGAATGTTGCAAGGTTCTTTTGTTCTTCATCCAACAAGGATTCAACATAAAATGTGATCTTAGGTGCTTCTTTTGTTCCCACATTGACTGGAGTATCCTTTTCTGCTAGTACCGTTGACTTCTTTGGATGCATTGCACTAAGGAGGACATTGAATCCCTCATCCTTGGGCACCTTAGAGAGGTTTTTACCATCAGATGTGTCCTTTTTTTTTACTATTTTGAGATCAGAGAGTGCCACTAGGTGGTTTTCACTCAAGGATTTGCATGTTAATTGCATTTCATTTATTTTGTGACTGAAGGAGTCAATCATCTCCCCATATTATGCCCCTATATCAAGCTCTATGTCAAAGCCTACTTTGTGATCTACCCATGATAATTTGTCTCAAAGTCCTATGACTTCTAAGGTCACTTCATCATTTTTGAATAAATCTAGAACCGGTGGTCCTTGTTGGTCAATGTCAATGAGTTTTGGGTATACTAAGCATGTTTCAATTGGATGGTCATTTTAGACAAAGGATGTTATGGATATCATGAAGAGGGTGTTGTTCTCAAATATGTCAATGACATCAAGGGGAATGTCATCTAATGTTGTATCACATGATGTAGGTGACTAAGAGGAAGCCTCAACTCGTTTAGCAACAATACCTTTGCCAATAAGTGTGACCTTGCTAGTAGTACAACCTAAGCTAATATTTTTTAGTCATTTCTCAAGAACAATGGGTTCTAGTAAACCATTTTCATTCTACCCTTGCTTCTCATTCTTGTTATACCCCATAATCTACATTAGTTGTAGACCTTCGTTGTCATCTTCCATGGGAAGAACATGAATAGGTCATTCATCTTGATAAAGGAGTTTAGAGATTTCTTGCTTGTTGACGTCTTCTTGATTCAAGTCTCCCCACTTAGTGAAGGTACTAGCTTCCATCTTGATTATTTCTGGTTCTTTGGTGCTAGATGTAGGTTTACTGCTAGATGTAGGTTTACCATGAGATTGAGGAGAAATAGGAAACTCTCCTAAGACAAAGGTGTCTTTCAATATTTTGTAGTTTCCACAACCATCATCTTGGATCACTACTTTGATGTCTAGTATGCTTTTCACAATGGGTATTTTTGATGCTGAGGTAGAGGCTAGAGATGATGGGTCAACAAATGAGCTTGATGGTGTAGGTCCTTCATCATTCTTGGGTATTTGTGGGATCTTATAGAGCTTGGTCTCAAGACTCTTGCAGTAGTAGAAAGGCTCAGGATCTCCATGGATAGTGATTTCTCTTCCCTCACAAGGAAACTTCACACACTGATGATAAGTTGAGGCTACAACTTTCAAAGCATGGATCCAAGGTCGGCCAAGTAATATGTTATAGGGAAGATCAACATCAAGTACTTGGCATGTAGTCTCTGCAATAAGAGGTACCACTTGGATTGGTAGTGCAATGATTCCTTGTGATACCTATTCTTGGTCGTCATATGCTCTAATGGTGGGACTCTTTGTCTTCTCAATAGTATCTTTTGAATAGCCTAGATTCCTGATCAATTGTAGGGTACAAATGTTTAGACCAACACCTCCATCTACCAAGACTCTTTTGACCTTGTTTTTATGAATGAAAACCTCAAGGTGTAAAGCATGGTTATGAGATGGTTGTGATGGTAAATATTGCTTAGAGAAAGTGAAAAGATGGTTGGCAATATGCCCTACCATAGCTTGAAACTGATCGGTATCAATGTTCTTGGGAACAGATGACTCAAACAAGGATTTTTATAGTATTTACTTGTGTGCAGGAGATAACCTTAAGAGTTTTAAGATTGATATTTGAACAGGGGTTTGTTTAAGTTGATATACAAGATTGTACTTGCTAGGATTAGATGTGGGCAAAGTAGGTTGTGTCCTAGATTGAGCTAGGACAACTCCTTGAATGATTAGTTTACCATGTCATGTGGTGACTCCACATTTCGTACTAGCTCCTTTGATGGTAACAACAGTGAGAATGCTATCATAGGAGGCAACTAGATTGGAATAAGTATGTTGAACATTGGTGTAATCCTTAGCTTTTCCATTGTTGTTAGCTTTGTTATGATCAGGCATAGGGGTCTTGTATATCTTGAGATCTTGGTTACTAGTTGGTACTTCAACATATATGGTATCATTCTCTATGAGATCTTGGATGATATTCTTGAGTTTCATGCAGTTTGCTATTTTATGTCCTTTGATTTTATGAAAGTCATAGAGATCACACTCATTGTACCAAGATGGATTCTCTTGTGGTTCTTGGTAGTTTTCAAATTTAGGAAGTCTTATCAAATTGGAATCTATCAGTTTCTTCATGTTCATTTTGATAGGTTTCAATAACTGTGTGTACATGCATTTGGGATAGTTGTTCCTATTACCGGTTTTCCTTTGTTGCATGTTGGTGTTATTGATTTGATTGTTCTGAGGTGGTACCATTTGTTGCACAGTTGGTTGGATGTTAGAAACTTTATTGTTATTGGGTCTAGGAGCACTTAGTATAACCTTATCATCTACCACACCGTCGTTCATTACATTTTTGTTCTTAGCCCATACATAAGGTTTTTCATTTGAACTGGTTGAAGGATGGTTATCTTTGTACACTTGAGTGTTTCCTTGTGAGATTAGGGCTCTTTCAATGTTAAGGGCTCTTGGAACAAGCTTGTCATATGATGTGATACATTGCATTTTCAAGTGGAATGATAGATTTGGATCAAGGTTGGCTATGATGATTCCTACTTGTTGTTCGTTAGGAAGAGGCCACTTGCTTTTATTAGCTCTTTGTCTCCATCGTTGTAGGAAATTAATGAAGGTTTCTCCTGTATTTTGTTTAAGAGTGTATAACTCTTCTAGACTAATGTCCATGTCAAGATTGAAGGATAAATGATCGATGAATTTGTCAGTGATTTCTTGAAAAGTTTTGATACCAGGAGGCAAATGAGAAAACCAATCCATATCAATACCTGTTAAACTTTGAGGGAAGAGGTACATTAGATATGAATCGTTGTAAGCCACTTCCATGCACATAACATTAAATTCTTTGATATGGTCAACATGGCTTCCTCTTCCTCTGTATTTGTCAAATTTGGGGATTTCAAAACCATGAGGGAATGGTATCATTGCTATGTTTTGATAAAATGGGTAAGGACACAAATTCTATGTATGAGTTTTTTTGTCTTACCCATGTGAAGGTTTTTCATTTCTTGTGAGAGTGCTTTCAATTGAGATGCTAGATCGTCTTGCAGATTAGGTGGAGGAACATATGGTGGGATGAGAGATGAGTTATATGGGGTGTATGAAGGTGTGAGATTTTGTGAAAGTGATGAATATGTTCCTGATGCATTTGGATTGATGATGTTCATATGAGGAAAATAGGAACCTTGTTGCTATTGTTGGGCATACTGTTGAGCTAGTAAGGCTTGTTGTTGAGCTTGTTGTTGTTGTTGCACCACTAGGGATTGTTGTTGGGCCTGTTGTTGTTGTGTTAATAAAGTTGCTTGCTGTGCAATGGTTGCTTCTTCTTCTTCTTCTTGTGCTAAGGCTGCTTGTTGAGATTGATGTTGTTGTTGTACTAGGGCTTCTTGTTGAGCTTGTTGTTGTTGTGCTAAAGCTGATTTTTGTGCTTGATGTTGTTGTTGTACGACTTGTTGATAAGCTTGTTGCGCTTGCTGTAGAGCTAAGGCATGTGCTTGCAAGATAGGATCAGGTGGTTGATGAGACATGTATGGAGGATTAGGGATATTGATGTTTTGAGTGGTTAGTGGATTGTTGGTGAAAGGTGGAGGGTTCCCTTGGTTTAACATTCCTTGCAATATAGTAGAATGAGGTGGAGGAATGTATGTTTGAGGTCCTGATATATTTGGCATAGACAAGGGAGCTATTGGAAAAGATGACATAGTTAAATTTTGTAATGGAAATGACACACTAGGACCTTGAGTCCATTTATTGAAAATATTCCCTTGTCCTATGTTTTGAGGATTGCCTTGTGCAAAAGATGTAAACTAAGGATTCGTGATCAAGGTACTACCAGGATTGATAGAACTTGTAACCAAGGGATTATTTTGAAGCAGATTGATAATGGATGATGTTGTAATGGTAGATGGAATGGATGATCCCACCAGAGGGCTGGATAAAGATGTACCTATTTGCATTGAGGGTTGATTCTATGATATAGTATTAACATGCCCTTGTGTGTTGTTTTGAGATTTTTGGTCTGTACTGCTCTGTGTGACAATAGGCATACTTGTGGTACTCATAGGTGTGGATGAAGAAGGGTTTCCCTGAAATGTCAAAGTAGTGGTGGAATAGTGAAGTTCAAGTGGAGTGTGTAGCTATTTTGGATCTTTGAGAAGGAGAGGATCACCAAAGGTAGGTGTCCAAATGGTGGTGGGAGGTGGAGGATTAGTTTCAAGAGTACCCACAAGTATACTACTTTCAAATGGTGAGGTGTGACCAAAATCTTTAGCAAGGCTAGTTGCAAGACTAGGTATGTAAGTTTGACTTAGCCCTTGTGATGGAGTTGTGAAGTCTTGTATTAAACTTTATGCTACAAATGTTGGGGAAATAGGAGCTACACTTTCAAAAGGTTGATGTTCTAAAAGTTCTTCTCTAGTGAGCTCAAATGGGTTGTTGGTAATGTCTTCGATTTCATATGGTCTTGAAGGAGATGATGGTTGTTGCGATGGTGTAACATGACTTATAGGATCAAATTCTAAAGGATTTGGATCACTTGAGGTAAATGTAACTTTTTCTTTCTTCATGATTCTCTTGTATTATGATCTCGTCTTTATCATAATTTTTGTGTCAGCTATGGGAGAGTTGTGTTGAGTTTTGTAATGTTTGAACTCTCTAGTTGACTCAAACCTAGGTAAAAGGGATGCTCTAAGTCTTTTGGGAGCAATGATGATAATACATGGTATGAAAAGATGGGTGATGTGGGAAGTGATCTTTGCAAGCATTTTGGGACAACACTTTTGATTTAAGTTTGATGTTTTGATGTTGGGATAACGGATGCTAATGAACTTAGAAATCTTTAGGGTAGACTTGTGACCTTCAAGATAAACTAGTTCAAAGATGATAACTATCTCAACTAAATGCATGGAAAAGGATACATTTCACATACAAAGTAGCTAAGGTAGCAAGTTGGTTCGATATTTAAGTCTCAAAGTGTTGGTATATTTGAAATTTTGCAAATATAGATGAGGTGAAGAATGAAATTTGATGAAGGGGTGAATGAAATTTTTGACCCAATGTTGACCTAAAGTGAACCTTTTTTTTTGACAAGACCAAGGTAGTGAGAATGACACTAGACCTCTAAAATGCTCAAATCCTAAAGAATCAATGATTTAGAAAAAAATTTGATCTTCAAAAAGACGAGGGTTCTGGCTCATAAAAAATGTGTACATGTCAAGATACTTTCTATGTGCATTCATAAAAGTTTATCAACAACTTGTTTCTATTTTTGTAGAGTGCCTCAATGTGGTTGTTGATTGCTTTTGGACTATAATTTCTAAGTTTATGGTGATGACCAATTTACCTTCATTTGGGGATCCTTACTTTGTGTGGGATCATCTAGTGAAGTGAAATTTTGTTTCAACAAGATCAAGGTAGTGAAGATGATGCTAGACCTCTAAAATGTTCAAATTCTAGAAAATGAGAGGACAAAGGGGAATGTTCAAACCTGTTCAGGCTCTCCTAGCTCAAGCATAAAAGTTTCTCAACAAAGTGTAACAGTTGCAATAAAATATTGAAGCCCACTTTTGAGTATAATTTGTTTTGCAATTCCTACATCTGAAATGGAGTGTTGGAGATTTTCCCCTACGGATTTTGACTGTTTGATGAATCATTTAGAGGAGTTGAGTATCATGAAAAAGACCAAGATTTTGACTCCAAAAGAATGCATACAATTCTGGACTATACCATGAAGCACGTCTATAAAATTTTGCTACCAATCTGTTTCTATTCTTGTGAACTGTTGAAGGTGTTTCTTAAGAGATTTTGGAGTGAGATTCCTAAGTCTAAAATGAGGACCTGTAGATCTTGGCTTAGGAATCCTAATTTTTTGTGAGATCATGTGGAAATAGTTTATTTATGGAAGAAAGGAAGATATTTATTGCCACGTGGGTGGTGGTAATAGGGGCCTCCTAGCCTCAATATCAGGGTGTTCCTCTTCTTCATCTAAAATGGTTGTTGTGTTTCTCCACCGTGTGTTTGTTTCCTTGTTTTCAAAAGTGAAGCTTCTCAAACTGCTAATGAGATATATTTGTTCACCGTTTATGAGTTTAAAGTTTGACTGAATTATAGCAACTAGAAGATCAGGTTGTTCAACGGGAGCAATCAATCTCTAAATAGTCATGCAGGGTTCATTTGTCAATTTATATTTGCTTAAGTGAATTGATTTTACCTCAAACACTTGTCTTTGATTAAGTTTCCAAACTAGATGTTTACGTCAAAAACATCATAACTTTCACAATGTCCATTTTGTGAAAATCATGAGGTTAAATCCATAATTTCCTATGTTATCTTTGGTAAATATTGGTTTGAGATTAATGTCAAGATATTTAGAAATCACTAAGGATAAATCCTTAGGACAAGCAATAATATCAAGGCTAACTCAAGAAGTCCATATTTAAGCCAAAGTGTTTGAATTTTGGATAGTGAGTGTTTGTTTTTGGGTCATTTTGAAATCAAGTAAAGTGTTAAATTGACTCACAAGCATTACATCCCTAGGATGGAAATGGCTATATTTGTTGAATTCCCACTTGGATTCCTCTAGCTATGCCTATTTGGAGTGGATGATTAGAAGCTTGACCACACTGGCTCCCCTCCACGACACTCACTTCTATGGGTCAAAAAAGCTTTGAGTTCTCATGAATCTCCCATGACAAACTCTTCATCTCTACTAAGAACCATAAGTATGTGGGATGGCTTCAGAGGTCCAACCTCTTGACATCAACAAATATTAGGTATTTTTGGCTTCTACACAAAGGTTCGTAATAAGGGCATCCAGTTTAGGGGGTAAAATGATAAAATCCTTGTGAGAGGTCTCACAACCCTTAGAACAAGGGCTTTATGCATCATAAAGATAATAAGGGAGAGCTATCATGTACCACTTCCCATTTATTATGATTTTCATCGAAACCAAAAATTTATATAACAATTTGGAAGATCTTGGATTATGCTTGTTATTGCTTGGCTTTGATACCACTTGTTGGAGTGAATAAGACACTAAGAGGGGGGGTGAATCAGTGTCTTAGACAAATTTTAACTTTTTCCTTGAAAAAGAATTGAATAATTTATGCTCTTAATATTTCAATTATAAATACATTCATGAATTGAATGCAATCATTAAAGAACTGAAATAAGAAATATTAAAGCAAACCAAAGATCATCAAAGTCATGAAACATTATCACATCAAATAAATGAGACTGTAAGACAAATAATTTGATGAGTGGAAAAACCTCTAGGGATTAAAAACCACTCTAGAAATGATGCCTCACTGGATTAATCTGAAATTTTTTTTGTTTACAATGCCTCATTGGCAATACTATCTCACTGATAGATTTCAAATGCCTCACTGGCAACACTATCTCACTGATAGATTTCAAATGCCTCACTAGTAATGATAACTTGTGCCTCACTGGCATATACATTTTAATCACAAACAATAGAGAAAGTAAAATACAAAGGGTCACTTTGTTTCACTGTATAACCATCATTTTCATAAAATCAATACATTAATATCCTGAAAATTCATAATGGGAGTCTTCAAAATAGTAAATGTATTTTACAACTTATTTTACATTGTAATTCCAAATACTGTCTCAACAGATAGTCTCTTATTTCTTCTTCAAAAACTCTCTTACATAGTGTCAAAACACTGTTTTTTAGATTCATCTTTTTCTTTGCCAATCAAAATAGTTTTTAGTTATAGAAACTTCCCACAATAGGAGTATCAAATAAATTTGTTTCTTTTGCAAAGATTATCGGCAACAATCAAAATAAATCTGCTTTGTGAAGTAAACAAATCTAAACACTTGTAGACCTAGATAGGGGTTTTGAAATAGTAACCAAAATTAACCATCTAAACTGTAGGCCCATTTTCTTTTTACATACCAACTGAACAATCAAAATTTTCGTCAAAAGGAAAAAAAAATGTTTACCTCTGCATGATTAAGCCTTCAATAACTGTCAAATAAGAGAAAAAACTAAAAAAATATTGTTACCCAGTGTATTGGAGCTTTGTCGCTTCAAGTTGTCAACAACATTCCACCTAATCATTGCAAACCCTAAACATACTCTTCATGTGATTTTTTGCCTTTCGTACCCTAATGAGGGCTTTGAAATAATAAAATAACAATTTCCTTTTACCGAGCTTTGAAAATAAGCTTTTAATCCTTTAGTATACCCGACGGCTTAGGATAAACTTTAACACATATTTAGTATGCCTGTCAAGGTTTCTTTCCAAAAGAAAACTCTTATGTCACTTTTAGTGCCCGGTACTCATTAGGAGTATAAAGTCATCAAATTATTTTTACTAAATATGTCAACCATGTGAAACAATACATGGTATAAATACCTTTCCAATTTCATATGCCGATAGTAGTCAATGCAAACACATTACCTTAGAAGGTAATAAGAATGGTGTACATAAAAGACTTTATTATTACCAAATTTTAACTAAGAAACCACAAGCCTTATGCATCAAAACACATTATCCCAATATGACAAATATACAAACTGAATATTTCACTATCATGCCAAGAAGTCCTATAGCTGCAAGAGCACTTTAGTATTTGACATTAATGCCAACATGCCTTAGGGGTCAACAAACCTAACATACTAAATTATGAAAGCTATCAAAACATCTATTCTAATCCATCTAAATCTTATCTTGTTGTGGAATTGGTGTCATGTTGATGTGGAATGATGACCCTTTCCCAATCTCGTGATTGGTGAGCTTGTTTCAGTTGATTCTATGGAAGAGAATTGATGAAACCATAGTGTTTGGTGTGTGAAAACCTAAATTATATTGAAATGAACATGATGCAAGCTAAGTTACCATGATTTTATGCTACAAATGATCTAATTATGCAAATTCTAAGCTAATCTAAGATAAAATTATGTTAAAAGATGAAAACCCTAATTTATTTACAAACTAAGATGGATGCATGGAAGCCATTAATGGATACTCTAAGCTATTATGCAATTAAAATGAACTAAAACAAGCTAAAATTAATTAAAAGATGAGTGTGTATGTGAGTAAATTCAACAACATGACTTTGTAATTGACAAATGGTTATATGAGTTTCAATAGCATAAGTTTGCTCTGAAAAAGATGGATCCATTTGTCTCCAAATAGTGATCTATTTATAGGAGAGCAAATGAGGAATGAATGGTTGAGATAAAAAAATATTAATCAATGGTTCAAGATGAAGGGGATGAGAGGCATGGATCATGGATTCTCATCAACGGATGAGAATGCAAGATGAAAATTAATCAAGGGCTCACACTTGCCTCAAATAAACACACTTTTGACCTATTCACACAGGTCAAAGGTAACTTGCTAAAGAGTTTGAAGTTTTAGCTTATTCAAGAAGCCAAGTGAGTTGATTGGAGGAGAGGGAATATTCCTTAGAATATTCCTTTTGGGTGAGGAAAAAAGGTATTTTACAAAATAAAACAAAATTTTAAATGTGCAAAAAGGGTAAAGAATATTCTATGGGAATATTCCCTTTGTTTAGAGGAAAATTAGTTTAATTGCTAATTAAACAAGGTTTAATTTATGCAATTAGGGGATTAGAAGAATTAGGAGATATTTATTAAATTAGATGATTTAATAAATATGGGAGGGGTGAAATGATATTTAATTAAATAACTTAGGGTTATTTAATTAAATAAGATGACTTAAGGGGATTAAATTAAATATTTTGATTTATTTAATTTAATGAGATGAAGTGTTAAATGAGATGAATTAACCCAATTTAATTAATTAGGCCAAATAGATGAAAATGATGCAATTAATTAATTAGCTAGGCTAATTAAATTAATTAAGCAAAAAGAGGATGGATAAAGAGGAAATGATGTTAATAAATTTGATTTGAATGTATGACATCGATTAGGACATTTTTCAGTCTCTACAATAACCAAGATATCTTAATGACAACTAAGGATAGGAGTGTTGTGAACATTTTACATGGATCCAACTAAATTTGTTTTTCATGCATCAAATGGTGTTCTTATGCAGTGTTGTAGATGTAGTGGATTAAGAGATGATTTCTTAGCATGTCTTGGGTTTTGTGGGATCTATACTTGATGGTCAACATATGGTTCTTATATTATTTTATGGATGAGTCCACATGTTACTATGCACTATTATATTTATGTGGTCAACGACCACCCTTTTATTGCAGCTATGATATTTATGTGGTTAGAGAACCACCATTCTTTTGTGGATAAGTCCACCATGATAGTGTGCACTATTATATTCATGTGGTAAGGGACCACCCTTTTTATTGCATGTTATTATGTGGTTAAAGAACCACCATTCCCCTCCTCCCTCTAGGTGGCTTTAGAAAAGCCACGTAGTGCTCGTAATGTGCAATTGATGATAAAATGTGGGTTATTGATAATTTTTTATTAATTATTCTATTGATGATCTCTTTTTCTTTTGAATTATTCCAACATTGTAAAATTTTACTTTTGGGTTATTTAGCCATTTTAGATGTTGTGTTAGTCATTTTTGCCTCAAGGAATTATTTAATTTATTCCAATTGAGATTTCTTGATGTGGCCACTTTTGAATCTTTCTCTATTTTATGTATTTGAGAAATCTTATTGAAAATTTCATTTACAAGTTTAAAATTGTGTGTTTGAGGCTTTCTTATTATTTTCAACTGTTGAAAAAATTGAGTCGTAATGTGCCTATTGCAAGTTGTCATATCTAGGAGGATTCCTTGGTAGGTTGTATGGGGGAGTAGATGCATTGGCGAATTATTATGTGAGGATGGGGGTTGCAAATAGGACCAATATGGGACGGTCATAATCCATTCCCCCTAGTTCTATGTGTGTACTCATTTTGTTCCTTTCTTTTGGAGGCTAACCCCCTTACACAAAAAAGGGGAAGGTACTAGTAAATGTATGTAGGGGTCCTTAGAGAAGGGCCTTGAGACCATATTTCCTAAGGGTTACTTGGTTCTGTGACACTTATGATACTCAAATACATGGTTACTTTTTTCTATGGCACTTATGATACTCAGAAACATGGTTACTTTGTTTTATTTCACTTATGATAATCATATACATGGTTGCTTGGTTTGATGGCACTTATGATACTCAAATACATGGTTACTTGGTTCTATGGCACTTATGATACTCAAATACATGGTTAATTTTTTCTATGGCACTTGTGATACTTAGATATATAGTTACATGGTTCTATGGTTATGCAATTATCAACATAGTGTTTCTACATATATGTAGTATTTTAGATGACAAAAGATTTAATGATGTGATTATTCATGGTTCAGAGATAATTGACATTGTTAATAATCTTAAACCCTATTGTGTGTACATGGTGTTATGAATTGTGTTTAAGTAACCTTAAAATATGTGATTAGTGAATATTGGATGTGATGTGGATTAATTGAGATTAGTGACTAAAGAAGAGGAATTGAAGGTTAACTATGAAAGTAGTAAGATAGGAGATCAAGTTAGTGGGGAAGTAAATTCTTATTCTTATGTTACAAATTGTGTGCAGGGCATATAAATGATTAAAAATCATTACAAATAATAGGATCCCCAAAATTTAACCTTGCATACTTGGTTCATAGTCTTTTTCTATAAAGAGATAAATGAAGGAGCATGCGATTAATATTGGTACTTTGTAATGTTATCTAGAAGGTAAAAGAAGGCTTTATTGAATAAATTTTATTTCCCTTTTATTGGGAGGATTTAGGAGGAATTTATTTCATATGTTGTAAAAGAAAAAATCTCACCAAGAACTAGAGAATGAGAGATAACTTCACCAAAGGTGTATAATACCACATGGGAAATATGTACTAGAGCCTTAGCAACTTCTAGGAGGAAGTCAAAGCTAAGGGGAGGTGATGTAGGAGCATCCAATGGTGTAGGAGAAATCTTGCATCACCCAAAAAAATGTTTTTTTTTTATTTAGTTTTTTTGAGTCCCATGATGGCACATAACGGGTGTAAGATAGTCAGAAGTTAGAAAAGGTGAAAAATGATCACTTACTATTTTTAGTAATTCAACCTAAATGGGCTCGCATGGAACTAGAAATTTACCCCAAGGAGTGAAACTAAAAAATATTTATAGTGGCAGAAGAATCATCTCAATACCCTGTACCATTAGGGAGATATTAAAGTTTTCGTCTTGAGAAATTTCTCCAATGCAGCTTCAAATTCAAATTTGAAAACCTTAGAAGCCCTGGAAAAGCTCGAAGAATGGATGAAATGATCTTTAGATGATTTCGATGTTGTAGATCTCTTTAAAATATTTCCAATGATATATTATAATAGAAAATCAAACACTCGAATCAAAAGCTATGGCTCTAGGAAGCTACCCCACTAAAAAGTGAATTTCATTAAAATATCTTTTTGGGTGAAAATCAAACATCTGAACTTTTGGCACCAAAACAAAAGGGAAAGTTACACTTCGTAGAACATTCTAGGGCAGTTATTGGTGTAAAATAAAAAGGGTTGAGTGGAGGTTCTAGGGTGCCTCCATTAATGCAGATTGTGGCTTCAAATAATAGATTTTCTTTTCAGAGTTGATTTTGTTGTAATGAATCAAGTCCATGTGGATAGAGCATTGTAATCTTTGAATTTGTAATTTCATTTTTTGAAAGTAATTGAAAGTGAGTTATTTTCTATCCTACATCTTTTATGTTGATATCTATTGTTGTGTTGTGTGGGTTTTAGCCCTCATCAGGAGGGGGGTGTAAGGCCCCGCTTGATGTGCAACTAATACAACCCTAATCCATAAGGTGCATTAATGCACTAATAGATAAGTAAATATAATGAAATTATTAAAAGAAGTAATTAGATTAGCATGATGAGATATCATGGGATATATAGGTAAACCATTTGGTAATTATCCCTATTGATCTAATCACCAAGACATGAATATGTTCAAGTAGCAATATATTATCACATAATTGTCATAATATAAGAGATTGATAAATCTCATATCATAGCACACTTTTTATAAACCAATATGGTCACCTAGCTCAAGGATCAAGTGTGATGTATCTCTATACTATCTAAGGGTATCTTATAATTCTAAGATAATTTAAGTGTATATTATTGATAAAGAAATAAAAATATCTAGTTAGCTAAGTGTACTAGCATTAAGATGAAATGAATTGTGATTCATAACACTAGAGAAGACTGATGTGGGATAGACCTATCAAAGACATTAGTTGAGTTCAATTAATTTGACACTTTATGATTCTTTGTATGATTAAGGTAATTAAAATAAGTTGGACTATAAAAAGATGTTAATGATGCTCAATGTAGTTATGTGTGTGTCTAAGGGTGAAATAGACAAGGTGACAATAGATGATTCGCAATGAAAGGGTACCTAGAATATCTAAATGTATATTTGGGGTAAATTGATGTGTTCAACTTTATGACAATTAAAGGAAATGTATCTCATTATGTTTTTCTTAATCATGAAGGTTGATATAAATGGCTTATTAGTAGATTTTGATTTGGTGATATAGTATGGTAGCAAGAGAATCTTTATTAATATGCTTGAACAATCTTATGTGAAAAAGGTAAAATTGAGAATGCAATGTTAGATAAGATGTAATGAAATGATAATCTAGAATAATTAGGTGAATAATTAGAATTAAATAATATTGTTTATATGTATTAGATGAAAAAATGCCTTATGAAATTGAAAAACTATGAATCTTGAAAATTAGGTTTAATTGGCAATTAGATGGATTGATGGAAAGTAATAACATGAATAGTTGGATATTAAAATTGAGTTATTAACATGAATATTTGGTGAATCAATTGTATCTTATCATTTAACATCAAAACCCTCAACAGTAATTAGATCCACATGCATTCATTAAACCATTAATTTGTTATGATGGTTAAACATAAAATGCAAATAACAAAAATTGAAACACAACACCATACACAAGAGAAAACCAAATTTATGTGGAAAACCCAAGAAGAGGAAAACCACGGTGAGGATTAGCTCACAATATAAGTAATTGCAAAATTGGTTACAAGAGCTCACTGCCAAAATATTACTCACTATCCAAAAAGGCTCATTGCCAGAACAATGAAAGAAGATAGAAAAGAAGTGTTACAAAGAGAAAATTATCTCAAGGTAATAAAGAATCCACTACAATAGCTCCAACACCTTCATAGACTATTTGAATGATTGCAGACACCTCCTGCTCATTGCATCCAGTAGTCCAACACTTTGAAACTCACACTGCTTTGCTCAAATTCACACTCTATCACTCTACTATTTGCATCATACTCATCACTCTTTAAGCATACTTCATCCCTCAACATTTCAATAGTTATTTATACCATATTCAACCTTGAAACCCTTCTCCAAGGTCGGCTATGCACCTCAAACGTGCAAATTCAAATTAGGTTGGCACCCAAGGATTCCTGTGGTGGAAAGGAATGAAGGTGGACCACACAAATCCTTAGCTAGGACCCAAATCTATCTTAATATGCATCAACATGCTTCTACAATACTTGAAGGCACTTTACATGTAGTGTAAACACTAGGTTGGCTATTACCCATGCAAACACCAATAAAATTTTAAGTACATGATTCCTTTGATCAATCCATAATTTTTAGAACACAAATATCACTTGAGCATGATCCAAAAACACCTTGACAACCAACAAAATCCTTCACAACAAATTACACTTGAATAATGTATAAACCCAATACCACAGACTGTAATACTCTACAACTTAGAACACCTTCATCTGGAGTAACAAGGCATGAATCCTCTTGATATAGAAAGATACCAACATCATAAACCTTCCCTTAGATTAACAAGACCTAAAGCACAACTGCAGAGAAATGCGGAGCAAAGACATTTCTCCCAAACACCTCTGCAAAGCATAGTTCACACACTAGTGAACACAAATTCTTTTGTACAATGATCTAACACACCAAATTATGGATATAACACCTCTCAAAACCTCTGATCAACATATCCAAACCACACAAGTAGATATTCACCCTAGAATAAATGTAGAGAAAAACCAAAACACCATTGTAACACATTGCTTCCTCTTTTTATCAATTTTCTCAATACCCTCAACATCTTCAGCACTACCACAACCATAACTACAAGCTTATCAAAGCAGCACCAGAGGTTGACACTAGCAACTTTACTAATGAAAACATAATGCAACTAATCAAAGCATAAACAATCTCCATCACACTCAACCATTACATAGTTAGGTATGTGTAGGATCATGATGGACCAAAAAGTGGCGATATGAAAAAAATAACATTTTGCATTCACCCAAAAACACGAAAATCTCGAGTTGATTTTTTTTTGGGTTGGGTGTCAATACATTGCTCCATAGAAATTCCCAACCCAAAGTAATACATATCAGATATCCGATTTGCATCGGGTAATATATACCCAAAAAGTGGTTGCCACAGGTCATTTTAAAACTTGGCAGTCACGGTGTCTCAGACAACAACAATAAGGGGGTGTATCCGATATCAAATTTTTCTTGATATCTGATTTATAAGGTAAGTTTTTGGTTTTTTTTGTTTTAAGCAATTTTTGTATTAATTTTGTATAATTTTAACTAGTTTTTTTATAGATTTTTATTAAAAACTAGGGTTTTTTCCAATAATTTCATTTATATTGTGTAATTTCAATTAGATTAATTAGTTTTCAACTTTAATTAGGTATTATGACTGAGAATCAAAATCCACAAATTCCAAAGTCTCCACCACCTACGTACCCATCAATTGAACAGTTAATTGGTGAAAAATTAGAGCAATTAAGGGGCATTCGTGATGTTTAGAAGACAATCCCTCGATTATCCCATATGCCAAACACATTGAAAGAAATAATTAAAAATATAGAAACCCTCTCCACCCAACATAATTCCATTCTTTCATGGTGAGAAACCATAAGGGAATATTACTCTGATGGATTGTCTTACAAAGAGGTGAAAGATCTTGAAATAACGAAAGCCCAAATAGCCTCTTTATTTGTTAACCCTCACACCAATCTTCCAGTTAATGTTAATAAACCAAAAATTTCTATAAAATGGTACACAAATAAGGACATTATAGATAAATTTTGGGATCGTTGGTGGATGGTTTTTGATAAACCAGCCAACAACAATATTGATGTACCATTTTACTTTATTAAAAAATTATACGTTGATTTTGTGTTAGGGCAACATGTCAATTACTTTGACATTAAACCCTTCTAGAGCATCAGTGGAAGTATGTCCCAGAATAGACTAGGGGTAGTTAGAGTAGTCTAGGGCCCATATGTTCCCCCTCCTCCCCTTCCTTAGCCACCTCCAATACATCATCCATATATTATCGAGGATGCAACCACATAGACTATTATGGCTATTCACTCTTTGAGTGATCTTTTAGTTTCCCATACTGTTACAATAGTTCAGCCACATGTTGGTGATGTTGGTGATGGATCAAGTGCTACTGCATCATCCTCCTCATGTCCACATATTTGTGTGCCACATACTTGCACTATGTGCCACCACATATGCTTGGGTCCTCTTGTACAACCTGTTGAACATCCGTGCAACACTTCTAATTTTGACCTCCATGATGTGGACAATATAGGAGATCAAATGTAGGGGATTGGAGCACACCCTACAGATTCGTCTCGTACTAGAGAAGGGGACATTGGAATAGTTACACAAGCAAGATTTAAGTTGTAATTTCATAACTTGCATTTGTTTTTAAATGAATATTAATAAGAGAGTATCAAGTACTCATATTTATTTACATGGTCTATTTAACAGTTGATGTCTGAGGAGGAGCTTTTATAGGTTACTAATAACACCCTCATGGCCATTTCATTTGGCCTCGACAAGCATGTAGTATATATTTTTGCACTCACTCGTTTACATTTTTTTATTATATACTTGTTTGTCATTAATGAAATTATATATTAACTTATATGTTTATCTTATTTTCCTCTTATAGGAAACACCTAGTGCGAGTGAGGTGTAGCACTATCTATATTTTAGAGGTGCAATGGTAGATAAGGGAAAGGTAATTGAAATCAAATTTGATTGACTTAATATTTTTAAGATCTTATAGTGATTATACATACATTGACATAGATTGGTAGTTTAATATACTTGTCATTTTTATGTACAAGAGGTTATGAGCTACACATCCTTGTTGAAAAGTGTCACAACACCTAAAGGAGTAGGTGTTGAAACACCTCAAGGAGTAGGTGTTGAAACACCTCAAGGAGATAAAGAAAAAGAGATGCCTAAAGAGGTATGTGTTTATTTTATTTTGTGTTTGGTAAATATGTTCCTATTATTGACAATTGTATGCTAACTTGTATCAATTTTATGTTTTTGTTCACATATATAGATTGACATTGGAAAAGTTGGTTTGATTGGTTCTTTGAGAGGGGCATATTCTAGGACTCTTGACCGTTTGAAGAGACATAGCCATGAGGTAATCAAGATTTCAATTTTAGAGTTCAATTATAATTCAATGTTTATTGATTTTGATGTTAATTATTTGATTTTAAATTGTATAATATAACTAATCTCAATTGTGGTCTAAATTTTTCTTGTGCAGGTACCTTCAGAGCTAAAGAGTGCTTCAAAGAGGCTCCATTTTGATGATCTGCCAGTAGTTTAGGATGACAAAAAAATTTTAGCATGTACATTTTGAATAGATATCGAGATGGCATATGCCACATTTTATAAAACTTTGTTTGAGTTGGCATTGATGTCATTTTTGTATATGGACATACACTTGATTATTGGATAATTTGATATAAAGAAGTTGAGAGTTGAAATAATTTTTTCCTCATGTGCATGTTTAAACTCTTCAAAAATTTAATCTTGAGCAATGGTTAAATATCAATGTATAATAGCATAAAAAATAATGGTTATATTATATAGTTCACAATCAAAATAATGGATAATGGTTAAATTATATCATATATTGCCTAGTTACATTATGGTTATATTATATAGTTTAAACAACTTTGAAGAAAAGAACAATGGTAAAGTTTAACATTTTAACGTTAAAGTTTAAATACACAAATGTCATTGTCTCACACTACATATTTCATATTGGATTATCATTACATATTGAAATTAAAAAAATATCATAGTTTTATGTTGATACACATGCCAAAGGATATGATAAGCCTAGTTATTTTGTGTTTCTTGGGTGTAATAAGGTCATCCATGACCATTTGGAGTCATTTAGAGTCATTTTGAAGTGATTTGGGGTCATTTGTCAAAAAATGTAAAAAGTTGTCAAGTTGCTAAAATATTGTCAAGCAACTTTTACAAGAAAGTGCAAAAATAAAGTTTTATTAACAAATTGATTAAAAAGTGGTTGTAAACGGTTGGGATAGATGATAGGTATGTAAGGAAACTCTCCCAACTCGATAAGGGGTTGGAAAATTGTATATAAGGACACCATCCCCCAAGTTTCAAGGCTTCTCACAAAATAGAACACATTCGCCAAGGTTACAATACTCAAATAAGACACCAAGGTCTCAGAAACTTTTCCAAAACTTTGGAAACCCCTATAGAGGGTAGAAACATCAAAATCAATCACTACTTGTCTCACAAACAAAATTGGAATTCAAACAATGATGATTCAACCGGCGAAATCCCTTAAAAGTCCAAAGTGCAAAAAGACAACAATCTTTGACGGGTTGTTACTCAGAAACTGTGATGCCTACAAAATTTTTGTCTAAGGCTACAAGATCATGTTAGGCCCCTCTACAATAACCTCTCTCAATTTTTGATATCTCGGATGCATTTTCCATTGGTGTCATGCTTTCAGTTGATGGAAAAAGTGTCAGATGCAAGTAGTGTAAAGATGCAAAGGGGTGTAAATTTTGTTTTGCAACTCATGTGACCAAACCAATTGTTCCAACACGTCTGGATGGGTAAATTTAGGTTAGGTATGGTCCCCTTTCACACCCAAACAGACTAAAGCAGTTTGAGCTATGTTCAATCGGCGAAATCCCTTAAGAGTCTAAAGTGCAAAAGGGCAGCAATCTTTGACGATCTGTTACTCAGAAACCGTAATGCCTAAATTTTTTTTTTCTAAGGCTACGAGATCATGTTGGGCCCCTCTATAATAACCTCTCTTGGTTTTTGATATCTCAGAGGCATTTTCCCATGGTGTCATGCTTTCAGTTGATGGAAAAAGTGTCAGATGCAAGCAGTGTAAAGTTGCAAAACGGTCTAAATTTCATTTTGTAACTTGTGCGAACAAACCAACTATTCCAACATGTTTGGATGGGTAAATTTAGGTCAGGTATGGTCCCATTTCACACCCAAATAGGCCAAAGTAGTCCAAGCTACGTTCAACTAGTGAAATCCCTTAAGTGTCCAACATGCAAAAGGGCAGCAATCTTTGACGAGCTATTACTCGGAAACCGTGATACCTACAAAGTTTTTGTCTAAGGCTATGAGATCATGTTGGGACCCTCTAAAATAACCTCTCTTGGTTTTTGATATCTCGAAGACATTTTCCCGTGGTGTCATGCTTTTAGTTGATGGAAAAAGTGTTAGATGCAAGCAGTGTAAAGTTGCAAAGGGGTGTAAATTTCATTCTGCAACTCGTGCAACCAAACCAACTATTCCAACATGTTCAAATGGGTACATTTAGGTTAGGTATGGTCCCCTTTCACACCCAAATAGGATGAAGCAATCCAAGCTACGTTTAACTGGCAAAATCCCTTAAGAGTCCAAAGTGCAAAAAGGCAACAATCTTTGATGAGCTGTTACTCGAAAACCATGATGCCTAGAAATTTTTTGTCTAAGTCTATGAGATCGTGTTGGGCCCCTCTATAATAAATTCTCTTCATTTTTGATATCTTAGAGGCATTTTCCTGTGGTGTCATGCTTTCAGTTGATGGAAAAAGTGTCAGATGCAAGCAGTGTAAAGTTGCAAAGGGGTGTAAATTTTGTTCTGCAACTCGTGTGACCAAACCAACTATTCCAACACATCTAGATGGGTACGTTTATGTTAGGTATGGTCCCCTTTTGCACCCAAACTAGTCGAAGCAGTCTAAGCTATGTTCAATTGGTGAAATCCCTTAAGAGTCCAAAGTGCAAAAGGGTAGAAATCTTTGACGAGCTGTTACTCATAAACCATGATGACTAAAATTTTTTTCTAAGGCTATGGGATCATGTTGGGTCCCTCTATAATAACCTCTCTCAGTTTTTGATATCTCAGAGGCATTTTCCCGTGGTGTCGTGCTTTTAGTTGATGGAAAATGTGTCAGATGCAAGCAATGTAAAGTAACAAACCAACTATTCCAACACATTTGAATGGGTACGTTTAGGCTAGGTATGGTCCCCTTTCACACCCAAACAGGATGAAGCAGTCCAAGCTCTGTTCAATCGGTGAAATCCCTTAAGAGTCCAAAGTTTAAAAGGGCAACAATCTTTGGCAGACTATTACTCATAAACCGTGATGTCTACAAACTTTTTTTCTGAGGCTAAAAGATCATGTTGGGCCCCTCTACAATAACCTATATTGGTTTTTGATATCTTAGAGGCATTTTCCTGTGGTGTCATGCTTTCAGTTGATGGAAAAAGTGTCAGATGCAAGCAGTGTAAAGTTGCAAAGGGGTGTAAATTTTGTTCTGCAACTTGTGCAACCAAACCGACTATTCCAATACATCTAGATGGGTATGTTTAGGTTAGGTATGGTCCCCTTTTGCACCCAAATAGGTCAAACTAGTCTGAACTATGTTTAACTGGCAAAATCCCTTAAGAGTCAAAAGTGCAAAAGGACAACAATCTTTGACAGGCTGTTACTCAGAAACTGTGATAACTACAAACTTTTTGTCTGAGGCTACAAGATTATGTTGGGCCCCTCTATAATAAAATATCTTAGTTTTTGATATATCAGAGGTAGTTTCCCATGGTGTCATGCTTTTAGTTGATGGAAAAAGTGTCAGATGCAAGCAGTGTAAAGTTGCAAAGGGGTGTAAATTTTGTTTTGCAACTTGTGCGACCAAACCAACTGTTCCAACACATCTAGATGGGTACATTTAGGTTAGGTATGGTCCCCTGTCACACCCAAATAGGTTGAAGCAGTCTGAGGTATGTTCAATCAACAAAATCCCTTAAGAGTCCAAAGTGCAAAAGGACAACAATCTTTGATGAGTTGTTACTTGAAAATCGTGATGCCTGTTGTGCCCTTAGCACACACGCCTCGTTCGGAATAGGGACCCTCTTTTCTTTCGCCTTGTCAGGTCATTTTGTCACCTCCTCATTTTGCGTGCCTCCCTTTTTGGTGTCTCAGATGGTCAATGTTGCTTTAAGGTCCCACCATAAGTTGACCATGCCTTCCCCTTTTAATTTTACCGTGTTCTGGTGCCTTGCGAAGTCCCTCTGGCAGTTTGACCCTGCCAACGGCCCCAGGCCCTGCTGGGCCCGGCCGTTCGAGATTCCCTTGCCGGGTCTCCCTGCTAAACCTGTCATTCCCAACGGTGTCTGCTTTGCGTCCTCCCGGACCCTGGGGTCCAAACCCCTGTTTGTCGTTTGCTAGAAATTTGTGGAAATTCAAAGCGACCGTTTAGCCCTTCGAACCCTGAACCCCAGAGTTCTGCTTCTGGGGTTCCGCGAGTGTTTTGCCATCTTCCACGGCAAACCTCTAGTGACATCCTACTTTTCGGGTCCTGCCACCTTATTTACTGACTAAAATTTGTGGGAAACCTTAACTGCCGTCTAGTGTTCCGGGCCCGAACATCTGGAATCCTGAGTTCAGAATTTCGTGATGGTTCCACCATCCACGACAGCGGATCTTTGGCAGAACTCCGCCCTCTGGGCCCCGACTCGCTCTCCACCGCCGCCGTCTCGATGACCCGAGTGAAAACTTCAAAGCGGCCACCATCCTGTGCCTCCCCGGCCATCGGACCCCGGGTCTTCCTCCGCCATTGCCAATTTTCAAACTCACCAACCTTTTCTCTCTCTGTACCTACATTTAATGGGGTCATTAATTATGATTAGGGGTATAAAAGACCCACTTCGACCCATCATTATCACTTGACAGAGTTGCAGAGTGATTGGAGAACTTGCTGAAGGAGCCCACCGTCTTCAACACCTCCATGTTCATCACCCTCAACATCACTTCATTGATCATAGGTGGATCCCACATCTCCCCGCATCGCGTGTTCGAGGTTGGTTTTCCGTTCGCCCTCCCGAGCATTGTTTTCATGATTTCTAAGGATTTGAATAAATAACAATCATTAAGAAGGCATGAAAGTGATAAAATATGGCATCGCGCACAAAACCCATGATTTGAAAACTTAAGAAACTTTCGAGGGTGCCCTCATGATCGATCTGGGGCTCCGCCTTGCCGTGGCTATTCTTCCTGCAGGGAAATCGTCTCCTTCGGCCCCGAGGCCTGTCTTGGTCGTCCGAACTCAAACGATAAACATTCCTTCTGATGGCAATTTCTCCCTTTGGGCCCGGCCAGTCGGACTTCCTTGTTCGCAAATCCGCTGAAATACTGCCACGTTAAAATGGCAATCTGACCCCGACATCCTGTCCGCCGGAGCCTGCCATTCTCCTCGCTATGGGCATTTCAAAACAGAGTAGACACCCTTTGGGTCTCTCGGACCCCGAACCCCGAAGTTCCATTTTCAAGGTTCCGCGAGTGCTTCGTCGTCCTTCACGGTGAACCTCTGACGGCATCCTGCCTTTCGGCCCCCGGCCTCCTCTTAGCTGCTGGAATGCCACTTAAGCAAAATGGCCTCATTTCCGCAAGACTCCGTCGCCCAGGAGTCTTGTCCTCGTCCGCCATCCGGGAGGGGAAAATCTCACCCGGTGTCCCACCCCCCAGACTCCACCTTCCCGTTCGCTGCTGACATGCAATTTAAACTACTGAACACCTTTATCCACTCCGAGCTCTAGACACTGGGTCTTTGTGCTTCCTATTTTGCCATCCCAAAGGGAAATCCTCGCCCATAATTCTGCTCGTTGGACTCTGCCTTCCCGTTCGCTGCCGAACTAAAAATCAAAGCGGCGGATGCCCGCGCCGGGTCCGGTCTTGCTCCTGGCCGTCGGCAAGACTTGCGGATCTCGCCGAAACCTCACCCTGCCGGGCCCTAACTACCGGGCTGCCCCTCTCAGACTTCTGTCTAACAATAGCTGTCGCAAACGGTGAAAGATGAGTGCCTTCCTTGTACCGCTGACCCGAACATTCAGAAGTAAAACTATAAACTGCTGGCCGCCCTTTGACCCACCAGACCCCAGACCCTGGAGTTTTGCCTCTGAATTTCCGTTTTCGGTCTGTCGTTCCAAACTACCATCTCCAAACGGCTCTCTGGCCTGGAATTTTTGGATTCTCCTAAACTGATCTAAATGAGCTCAAATATGGAATCTAACTTCAACCCACGTGCTCAATTTCGGTTCCCTTCACTGCGAACCTCTTAAATTACTAAAATTTGACCGAAGAGAATCTCTGGGAGCCCTCTGCCGTGTTTGCCCTTCCAAACAACATTCTTGCTGAGGAAGTCTGGCCTTTCGGGCCTGAACTATCTAAATGCTCTTAATCAAGAGATCAATAACATCTGGGGATAAAAGGTCATGATATGCTTAATTGATTGTTTAAAATAAATATTGTTTTCAGGGTGTTGGCTAACATGAATGCTTTTGTGATCCATTGTGCTGACTATGCCCTTGCTTGCAAAATATATGGAATCAAGCGCGGGACCTTCAGGGGCATCTGCCGAGAAGGACAAAGGGAAGAAGTCAGGAAGGACCCCTCGAGGGAAAGAGGACAAGGACCAGATGAAATACCAATTCCAGGGTGAGCCTCTCCACTCAAAAGTCACCACGGATTGGAAGGAGATCACTGACACCAACATAGGCCAAGTTGATATTGATGAATTCACGTAGAGGGTCAGGGTCAATCCAATGACTAAGAATGCAAGATTGATAAGACAGAGTGGAATAACGAAGGCTGTTGGATTCCCTCCATCCCTCATGGCTCCCGAGTTGGTGATGGCTTGTCGGGAAGCATATCAAGCCAACACAAGAACGATCATTGACAGAGAAGGCAATGTCCTCGCCGACATGTCACCTGAAGGGATCACAAAGACCTTCCATATTCCCACATTTCAAGAGATGGAGGTCCCCACTATAGAAGAATGCCAGGCGGCGTGGGATGATAATCCGACAGGCTGTAAGAAGTCAATAAATCTGCATTAGCTCAAGGAAAGGCAAGGCAGCGCTGTGAAGGTTCCTCAAGAACTCTTCCGCAGCGATTTCCACGAAGATTACCACGACTTGGTGACCATGTTGAGCAGGGTTATGGGTCTTCCTGCGGCCGCCTACTTTTAGGAATGGAAGGTATACTTCATTGAGCAGATTCTTTGTGGAAACGAGGACGTCACCACAAAGACTTCGTTTTACCGGGGAGGAATCATAAGCAGCTGCTTCCATGAGCAGTTTGTCAATGTAAAGAAGAGCTCCAAGTTCTATATGACTTCCTATCTCATCTATTCCTTGGTGGATCAGAGGCAGTACAGCGGGTTGTTTGTGGCACCCGATCAGGAGCAGGGGCGAAGACTCAAGGCCTATGATAGGTATCCGCAGCTCCAATACCGGAACTTCAAAAGGGAGTACTGCAAAGTAAACAACGCCTTCATTGGCCATATTATCAAAATGATTGTCGGTGACTTCGAGAGGAGGGTCTCCCACAGTGCCAAGGCATTGTTGAAACAGTATGCCTTTCTTTTTATCTAATATCTGAAGTTCATGTACATCCACGCCCAAGGCTTCATCAAAAGGCCAAATAGGTTGCCTCGATACCCCAACGATCGAATTATCCTTCTGGAGCTTTCCCGACAACTCCAACACCTACAGGCAATCTTTAACAACAAACAAATAGCGGGGATCTCCTACCCCATGACTATTGGCTAGGGCATGTACCGACTACAAACTTCCCAGTGTGCTGGTAACTCCAAGAAAGAGTTAAAGGATTACCACTTCTACCTACACACTGCTCGCCCACGGATGGACCCGTATGGTCATGTCAGAAAAGCGCTAGGGCCGTGGTATGCCCATCTTCACCACATTGAGGATTTCTGGGCCGACTGCCAAGATGATAAAGAGGTACGCGCAAGGCACTACATGCGAATGACTATGCAGTTTATAAGAAGGGTGCAGCCATTCCCTGTACCAGACCAAGTCGAAGAAGATGAGGCCACCATAATGCACCCCAGGTACCCTGCAGTTGCCAATCTACCAGTACCAACAATAGACTGGGATGAACAGGAGGTCGATGACCTAGATACCATAACCCAGCCAATCTTGGTCCGTACCAAGGAGTGGATCGATGGGCATGTAGCTCAATTAAAGCAACAAGGAATAATTTTGACTTATGAAGGGCACAAAAGTGAGCCAAGTGCCATAGAGAATGTTGTTGCCACCACTTCAACTGGCGGTACCTCCAAGTCTCCTCCGGTCACCAGATCCAAGAAGAGAAAAGGGACAGAAACTGAACAGTCTCTAGACCCCAAGGTCTACACAAGGAAAGAAATGGGAGGCTCACCTCTCAAAAGGCTCAAACAGGTAGGGAGCACCGTGGAACAACCCTCAACCCAAGAGGAGGAAGCAAAGGGTATGAATCAATTGGAACCTCTCTTGGCTCTCCCTGCCCCTCCTGTTGCACCACCTACCTCCCTAGCTATGATCACTGCATCCCCATCGGCAGTGGACATTTCTGTCCATCTTGCCCCTTCGCCTTCGGCCGAGTCTGTAATAATTATTGACTCCTCTTCCGCCATGACTACTCCCCCTTCCTCCGCTGCCATGTCACCAATCACATCGCTCCCTCTAGCAACAATAATAACACCTATTCCCACTACCACCATGCCTGAGGCTCTTTCAAGACACATGTAGAACCTTCCCCCTGAGCTCTCCTAGATCCTAATGGATCCGACTCTTCAAGCGGCCCTTGCGCAAGTCCTCGCTACTGCTCAGCCTTCACAACCACCGACAGGGCCACCGGCTATGGAAGCCACCATGCTGATCTCTGAGGAATGGGAGGAATAGGAGTGAGAAGCCTCGAAGCTTGTTGACGAGGACGCCGATGAATACCATGAGCACTCGGAGTACGAACACCGAACCATCGACAGGGTGGCTTATGAGGAGGAAGGAACGGGCTCTTCCGAGAGTGGAGATGAGGAAGATAGCTCTAGCGCTAAGGTAATTGTGCAAACCTTTGATGATGACCTTGAGGAGGAGATAGCACGACAGCTGAAAGACACTGAGGCAGAGGCAGAAAGGTCACCCCGTGATGAAGAAGGGCAGCCACCAAAAAAATAGTAGCAAGAGGATTTAACTGAGGGTGGAACCCAAGTTGTCAAGACCCTCGAGACTGAGCATGCTGAGGAAAAGAAAGAAGAAGAGACGACAGAGAAAGAGGGTCCTATGCAGCAACTGTCCACCATACTTCCTATCAAACGCCTCGTGTTCATCCAACACTCCGATGAGGAAGAGGGAGATGCTGCCAAGGAGAAAGAAAAGTCCCCAGAAGAAAAAGGAATGAAAATCTTGGCCTTAACTGAGAAGGGCGAAGGTGACCACGATTCACCCAAGGGAAAGTCTGCTGTGCCCGAGTGGTTAGAGAGGCAACTTGAAAGAAAAACCCCTATGCTGAAGGACCCGAGGGCAAGGTTAGAGGCCATCTTGGCTCGAGCTCAAACTACGACAAAGAAGGAGAAGAATCCCAAAGTCCAATCCAGGGTAACGATGGATGCTTCTGGGTCTCGAGCAGCACAAATAGCAACGCCTACGATTGGCTAGGCTGGGGTGAGTTACAACATCTCCACCATCGACTTGGGAACCGCCACCAGAGAGCAGAAAGTTGGGCATCTTGAGGAGTCAGTGGCTACGGTGTTACATTTGATAAAACATGATAAGATCTCAAAGGATGAGCTCAAGGCATAGATCGCGGCCTTAACAGATTACATACAACAATGGTCTTCAATGGACGACTTACCTACCACATTCACGGCCGCACCTCAGCTGCTATCCAAGGAGCAGATCAATAAGATGGAAAGGAGAAAGAACTTGGAGAAGACCATAGAGGATTGGTTCCGATGAGTCTTATATGTCAGAAACATGGGAATTAGCCGGGCTGTGCGAATAGCCAACAAGTTCTTAGACCTGTTGCAGTCTCTGGAAGGCACAAGGAAGCTCTGCACCAACTTCCCCACGACCTACGACTCCACCTTTCCAAGGATTGAGGCTATCCTTCAGTTGCCAAAATCCATGTGGGAGAAGGAGCTTGCATTTAAGAAAGATGATCATTGGTTGATGGATGTGTGGCGGCGAGACTTTGATAACTGGAAAGAGAGGCTGGAACAAATCATGAGCAAGGTGGATCCAGACATTGAATGGATCAAGGAAATTAGAGTAGAATTTTCCCGGTACCTTAAGATGATGACGAAGTACGACATGCCCACAGTGCAAATGGATCCAGAGAAGATCAAGCCCTACTTCCAGAAGAGGATGGAGGACGGGATGTCTAGTGAAATCACAGTGGAGTTCATGAGTTTCGCCGCCCGTGCCTTCGATCAATCAGAGCTATTCAAGGACCAAGGCTCAAAATATGATGAAGATTGGAAAAGGCTGGAGGATAATGCAAAGGAATGGAGCTACCAGGTGCTACGATATGAAATCATCGAAATAGACAAGCTCCAGGCGGTCATCCTCAAGTTCATTGAATACACCGCTTCTAAAAGGTAGGAAGACAACCCTGTCAAGGATGAAGAACTCCCTGAAGAGTAGCTATAGTGAAAACAACAATTGGCTAAAGGACAAAAGTGCTACAGTGTCGTCAGCAAGAGGACGAAATAGGGAAAAGACAAAATGTAATTTTAAAATTGTGATATATTGGGGGGTAGTTGAAACCCTATTTTGTAATGAATCTTGGCCACACAATAAGAATTGATCTTGGCCATTCATTTTATTTTTGGAACACTATAAATAGGGCTCTCCTCTCATTTGCAAAGAGAGTTGAGTTGTTGTAAAGACATGCTGCAGAAATTTATAAAGAAAAGACATTGACTTGGTGCATTTTCTGAGTTTCTCACATGTTGTTTGATTCAATCTCCATTATTAGATGTTTAACTTAGACTTTATTGTTGTTCTAGTTAGTTGTTTCTTGCTTCAGTAGATTTTAGGAATGTTGTCTTGTGATCATGAAAACTCCTGCTGTGTTGATAACTTCTCAGCCCATACTTTTTATTGTTTGCTGATGGTAGATAGCTGTGCAAAGCTAGCCTGGGATTGAATTCAAAGCTGCTCCAAAACATTTATCTTTGATTCATGCATGTACATGGTGAATGAAGGACAAAGCATTTGTAGACCTTAGAAGATAGCACAAGTTCCACGATACTGTGAGATCTCTGGTTAAGTGGGATATTGTTTTAAGAAGTTGTCCATTGCAGGAACTCCATCATCGTTGTTCATAACTAGTTGTTGATTTAGGAACTTTCCCTCTTCCTTGCCTCATTTTCCTTTTTTTTAATGAATGACCTATGCTAAGGTTCATTGCACATTGCAAAGTCCAAATCCAATGATAAAATGGAGTCCAAGACTGTTGTTTGAACCTACAGCCAATGCATAACAGCTCTCCATCCTAAGAACTCCATTTCAAGATCCAACTTCCATGCTTTGTAACTCATCTGTAAGACTGCCTTGTGATTCCACCAAATCACATCAAACAACTGAGATATTCCAAGCACTGTCAAGACCTAACATTAGAGACCTTGGGATAGTGTTCTGCAATCTGATTGTGGAAGATTGTCTTTCAAGAGAGGTAGTGCATCTATGCATTAATTGTGTTGAAAAGTGCATAAAAAACACATCAACAATGCCTACAAACTTTATCTAAGGCTATGGGATCATGTTGGGCCCCTTTACAATAACCTCTCTTGGTTTTTGATATTTCAGAGGAGTTTTCCTGTGGTGTCATGCTTTCAATTGTTGGAAAAAGTGTCAGATGCAAGTAGTGTAAAGTTGCAAAGGGGTGTAAATTTTGTTTTGCAACTTGTGCGACCAAACCGACTATTCCAACACATCTAGATGGGTACGTTTAGGTTAGGTATGGTCCCCTTTCACACCCAAATAGGCCGAAGCAGTTTGAGCTACATTTAACCAGCGAAATCCCTTAAGAGTCCAAAGTGCGAAAGGGCAACAATCTTTGACGTGATGTTACTCAAAAATCATGATGCCTACAAAAAAAAAATTCTAAGGATATGAGATCATGTTGGGCCCCTCTATAATAACCTCTCTCAATTTTTTATATCTCGGAGGCATTTTCCCATGGTGTCATGCTTTCAGTTGATGGAAAAAGTGTCAAATGCAAGCAATGTAAAGTTGCAAAAGGGTGTAAATTTCATTTTACATCTCGTGTGACCAAACAAACTATTACAACACATCTAGATGGGTACATTTAGGTTAAGTATGGTTCCATTTTGCACCCAAACAGGCCGAAGTAGTTCGAGCTATGTTCAACCAACAAAATCCCTTAAGAGTCTAAAGTACAAAAGGGCAACAATATTTGATGGGTTGTTACTGTTGAAAATTGAGGTGTTTTCTTAGCTTAATACTCTGTAAAACTTCAAAATTGCTGTTCTAAGTAAGTCTTTTCTTTGTTACATATATTCTTTGTGGATGATTATCTTGATTAATCCATTTTACTGTTGTAGAATGTAGAGAGAATTATATAGAAGAACTAGACAGGATAATAGAAGTTTCACACAAGATATACCGTGGAGAAACCCTTTCGGGAAAAAACTCCACCAAGAATTATTCTATTATTCAAACTCTGAATTACAATAGCTCCAATTCTTGCTTGAGAATGCTTCTTCTGTCTTTCACAATCTTCTTCACACCTGCAATAACAACTCTGCAACTCTATTCAACTTGAATGAGATATATAGACAATATGCAACCTTGTAATAATCAAATGGTGATAATTACAATGCATAATCTCAAGCCCTTGAAAAGGTACGCCATATTCCTTCAAGTAGAGTTCTTCAATGAAGACTAAAGCTTACAACATGTGCATCATGCATTTGGGTGTCCCAAACTGAAGCTACAACTTCTCCTTCACTTCGGTGATAATTCCAAAGCTATTCCTCAAAGATGGCGCCCACAATTAAAGCTACTTAACTGAGCCATCAAAAATATCTTATCATGCATTGGAGTTAATTCCAATAAAGCATCTTGGGCGCCCAAGTTAGCTTCAAGTGCTTTATTGTTAACTGAAACATTTACTCAACACCATTCCCAAAGAATGGTCATCCCTTGTTAACTGGAGGTAGTCCCTGTTATCTGTCATACAACTCAATGTTATTAGCCATGCATTACAAGTTAACTGAAGCTAACTACATGCAACTCAAAATAACCAACATGCATGCAACATGCACTTGTTGGATAGGAGGCCCCCCAGGATGATGAAATCCTAACTGAACTTCAAGCATGCAAACATCAAATCCTAACTCCTAGGATCTTTACATGCATTCAGAAGTGTTAACTGTTACTCCGTATAGTTAACTGAACACAAGGTGAGCTTCACCTTACCACGTGTGCACCCACATGCTCCTATTATTTAGGAATAAATACAAATGTCAATTTCATGATTTATTTCATCCAAATATTTAATCTCATCCTAATCTTAGTGTTGTTGAACACATTCCAAGAATCTAGGAGATACATGAAATAATTAATGTTTAGGATTTGCAATTAAATGGCAACCTATTTCCAACAGTTACTTGGAATTGTTTTGGATCAATTTGGTAGTGTTTTTGTTCACTGATTTTTGGCAAATGGTAGTATATTGATACATTTTTTATTAATTGCATAATCATTATATTTAGTCATATTTATTCACTGTTTTGTCAATTGGTAGTATATTTAATCAATTGGTAGTTTATTTAATCATTTTTGTTCACTGAAAGTGTTGGAAATGAGACAATGCTTTTGAGTTTTAAACATAAAACACATAAAAACATAATCAATCATTCATTTGCACATAGTGAAATAGCTATTAAGAAGGAAAAATACTAAAATTTTATTGAGAAAATGTGTTCTTATAGCAGATACAAGATTTAACTGTCTTTTTTTTTTAAAAATTGTTACAAAGTGTGTTTCTCAATGGTATGATTGAGAAAACTAAGTTACAGTGCTCTATTTTTTGCTTATACAACTCCAAAACATGAAAGAACTACTTGAAAAATGAAGCATCTGGAAGATCTGGTACAAAATGAGGAGAATTCTCATGAAAAAGCATTGCAAGAGTATACAAAATATCAGTATTAAAGACAACTGCATTGCAAGAGTATACAAAATATTAGTATTAAATAAAGAACACTAATGAACTTAATCATAATGAACCTAAGCATTGTACAAATCCAAACCAATCACAAACATTTAGAAGTTTGACTCTTTGGTTACATGTTCCACCTCCTTGATTTGTCCACTTTTGGTTGCTGCTTTAATATATTTGAAGTGAATTTCAGGAACCTCAATACCAATGACATTGAAAATACAATTTACCATAGTAGCAGAATGTGTTAGTAATAAGACTAAATGAAAACAGATTGAAGAGAATTCTCTATTTGGATAATAGATAAAAAAAAAGTGCAAAAAGATGCATATGGAACTAAAAGCTTTGAAAATATTGTATCTGTATTAGAGCATTACCTTAATTTTAGCTTCTTCAATGGTTACATCAATTTCATACCTACGAAGTTGTAGTCATGCCTATCTTAGACTATTCCCCACATGAACATATGCTCAATAAGATGACAAATATAGAGAAAAAGAGACTTAAACAACACATTCTTCTTTCTTCACTTTTTACCAACCCCTCAATTTGAGTTGGGAACACATATTTATGACCAAAACAGCTATCCCAACTATCCCATCAACCAACCAATTAGTTTTTGCAAGCATTAAATAAAGAACACTAATGAACTTAAGTATAATGAACCTAAGAATTGCACCTTCCATTCTTGAATATGCTATTCAAGTGTGCCTGAAGGGTCATCTCTTTGCTTAAGAGTATCCAATATTTCTTCATGATCAGCATTACTAAGTGTCCATAGTTTTTTTTTCTTTGGTTTGGCGTGATGCTTCAACAACTTAACATTTGTTGCTATAACAAGGTGTGAATACATGAGAATGGTTGTGTGTTTCTCGTAGTCTTCAAAAGCAGGTATGCCATTCTTTCTAATCATGTATGTTTGCAAGAAAGTTCCTACAACCACAACTAAACCTGTAGGATACATGAACCCATCATCATCTTCCATCGCTTGTGTTAGCTTATGATTTACCCACACACATCGATCCAACAAATAGTCTGATCTCTCTTCATTCCCCCGCGGTGCAACAATTGCAAAAACATGTCTTGGTTGTAGTAGATTTGAAATATGGTCATAATCAACTAAACTTTCCATTGTGTCATTTGTCATGGATATTTTTTGATATAAAGGAGTTAAATACTGTGGAACCCATGTATCCACCCACTCACTTGACTCATATTGATCCCACTCACACTGAATACAACTCTGACAAAAACAAGCCAACTCTCGTGTCCAAATGGTCCATGTGCTTGCATCTAAGCTTCGAAATGAACACATCTTTGAATAATCTTTAATTGTATGACAATCCAATCTGCCTCCCATTGTACCCTCCTCAACCAACCAAAAGAATATGTGCACTATTGAATCAAGTGTCCCTCCCTATGACAATGTTGAACTACACCAATCAACAATAGAACATGCATCACTGAATTTTGCTCCTGAAATCTTCAATTTCTCCTTAACTATAGCTCTCTTTACACATGCACCTGCTCCATCATGCTCCCCTTTCCCATGCTCAACTTCAAAAAAACTCCAAATATGAGGTACACCCCTCTTTACATGTATTCTACTCAACCAATAAAACATGCGAGCATTCTCGAATTGACTTGTGTAGTTATCTAACCAAATGAGATGTTGGCCCATTGCTATATCATGCTCCTGCAAGAACCCAAAAAAATTCTCAAAACAATGTTGGACATACTCAGACAAGTGAGAACTATCATCACTCATATAAAAATGATACTCTCTAATTATCTTTCGATCCTCTTTTTTACTATCAGGTGCATGTCTATATGTTATGTGGACAAAAATAACAATCTGAATGGAATTGGAATACTGAGATTATACCTCATTTTGTGGTTGCAATGTGTAGTTTTCTACAAAATTAAACACTGATATAATAGTGCCAATCAGAAAAGAGTCCTTACACATCCTAAATTGTTGATCCAACCACTGAGACCTATGGTTATTCCTTGCATACTTGTAGAAAATATTTTCCTTAAAATCTAAAATAAAATTAGCAACACTCCATTCTTTTGTAACCAACTCGCATCTAAAACCTTCACCTCTACTCTACAAAGTATATTTGACTATCTCATCTCTTTTTCTCAAAAAGCTTCTTTCCAAATTCATGTTCAAAACCCTCATGAAAACATTGAACAAACTTTGACAAGCCACCACTTTATGAGCACTTCACATTTAAACAATCATTTCTATAGAAAATGCAACGATCATCTCTAGAACATAAAAATAGATGTAGCAAGTCCCTTGATGATTTCGGAAGATGCATTACACCACACTCTTGCAACATTTCATTAGTATGCAAAGTAGAAGGGATATAACATAATAGTTCATGGTACATTAAAAACTCCACATGGTATTTGCAACAAGTATTAAGAATTTTAAGAGGCACACAATAAAATGGCTTCAAACCTTCAAAAGTCTTTTGTGAGATTTCCATATTTGGATGTGCTTCAATAAATTTTTTGAACAACATTGTTTGGCTTGATTCCAAGAAATGTTTAAAGTGTGATGTATGGTCTCGACTGCCAATTCTTAACTTTAAACATCCTTTGCATTGGGTGATACTCTAGAGTTATCATGCCAAAATTGTTGAATTACCTACTTTACATTATCGGTTAGCTTCTTATCAACACGTGGAAGCCTCCCAGCAAATTCCCATGTATCATTTTGAAGAGGATCATCTATTCTTTCTCTTCTTGCAAGTGCTCTAACCAAAGTTCTATGATTTATGTCAAAATCAATGCAAGTTTATCTCATAAAGCGATCCTTTTTCAATTGATGGCTTACTACGGTGATTGTAATGACCCTCCGAGCAGCTCTCTTATCTTTTTCCTTGTTATTTTTTCCAATAGACTTGAGAGCATTAAAAATATTTTTGGCAATAATAGAATTTTTTCCGGTCTTCTTGTTCACACAAATCTTTAATTTGGCTAGAAAAGTTCTCATCTTTTGTATCTTTAGCAATTGTACAAAAAGTTGGCATTGCTTGGTCAATGTCTTATTGCTAAAATATTGGTTGAAAAGTTGTGTAGCCCACAACCAAATGGTTCGTGTTGACCTCTTTCCTTCAAAATTGTTTATAATGTTTTAATCAATTTCAAGTAACCATTTAGGGGTTCTTGAAGGTCTTCAATTTGGAATATGTATTTCTTCCACACAAGGTTCTTCATTTCTCATGTAATTTGGTGAAACACAATTTACACTTGGTTCAATATTATGTTCAACATTTTCAATTCCAACTTTTCACCTTGAACATTTTCAATATCAATTTCAATAATTTCATTCCCAATTTCAATATCATGTTCAACATCTTCAATTCCAACATTTTCACCTTGAACATTCTCAATATCAATTTCAACATTTTCATTCCCAATTTCAATATCATGTTCAACATTTTCACCTTGAACATTTTCAATTTCCTCTTCACTTGAAAGACCAAAGGGATCAAGTTCACCAATATTTGACATACCTTGTCTTCTCTTCCTATGACTTTCTCTATCTCTTTGTCTATATGCTTCAATTTGTTCTTTTGTAAGCTTTCTCTTATGTTTTTGCTTCTGACGATTGTTGCTCCCCATTATACCTCCAAAAAGATGCTAAAAAAATGATTGCTATGACAAATTTGAGTAGAAGATGCTCCAAAATGTTGATCTTTGTCTCTTTTATCTAAAATACTATTTTTGTTGCCTACAAAGCCTGCAAACAAAATGCAGGGTCTGTTGGGATGCCCAAAATGGCCCACTTGGGGTTTTTCTATGGCCCACAAATCCAATATCAAATAAAATCCGATATCTAATTTGAAAAACATTTCAAAATGTATTGCAATGACAAGATTTTGTTGTTAGAAATTGGATATCCGATTTCTGCACACATAGACCCAAGAGTAATTAGGAGGTGGATGGTGGGAAACAGAGAGAGAGATGGAGAGAGAGGGAAAGGGAGATACACATAGAGAGAGGGAAAGGGAGGGGGAGAGAGAGAGAAAGAGAGAGTTAGGAGGGGGAATGGAGAGGGGAAGAGGGTAGAGAGTAGAAGGTTTAAGGGTTTCTGGTTAAGGGTTTAGGGATGAGGGTAGAGGGTTTAGGGCATAGGTTTGAGGGTAGAGGGTTGATAGTTTAAGGTTGAGGGAAGAGGGTTGACGATATAGGGTTGAGGGATTAGGGTTGAGGGTAGAGGGTAGAGGGTAGAGGGTTAGGGGTAGAGGGTAGAGGGTTAAGGGTAGAGTGTTAAGGGTTTAAGGGTTTAGGGTTTAAGGACTAAGGGTAGAGGGTAAAGGGTGGAGGGTGGAGGGGAGAGAGATAGAGGGAGTGAGTGAGTGAGAGA
>VDFB02373365.1:197428620-197441165 GCA_007258455.2 Sequoia sempervirens
CCTGGGGTCCAAACCCCTGTTTGTCGTTTGCTAGAAATTTGTGGAAATTCAAAGCGACCGTTTAGCCCTTCGAACCCTGAACCCCAGAGTTCTGCTTCTGGGGTTCCGCGAGTGTTTTGCCATCTTCCACGGCAAACCTCTAGTGACATCCTACTTTTCGGGTCCTGCCACCTTATTTACTGACTAAAATTTGTGGGAAACCTTAACTGCCGTCTAGTGTTCCGGGCCCGAACATCTGGAATCCTGAGTTCAGAATTTCGTGATGGTTCCACCATCCACGACAGCGGATCTTTGGCAGAACTCCGCCCTCTGGGCCCCGACTCGCTCTCCACCGCCGCCGTCTCGATGACCCGAGTGAAAACTTCAAAGCGGCCACCATCCTGTGCCTCCCCGGCCATCGGACCCCGGGTCTTCCTCCGCCATTGCCAATTTTCAAACTCACCAACCTTTTCTCTCTCTGTACCTACATTTAATGGGGTCATTAATTATGATTAGGGGTATAAAAGACCCACTTCGACCCATCATTATCACTTGACAGAGTTGCAGAGTGATTGGAGAACTTGCTGAAGGAGCCCACCGTCTTCAACACCTCCATGTTCATCACCCTCAACATCACTTCATTGATCATAGGTGGATCCCACATCTCCCCGCATCGCGTGTTCGAGGTTGGTTTTCCGTTCGCCCTCCCGAGCATTGTTTTCATGATTTCTAAGGATTTGAATAAATAACAATCATTAAGAAGGCATGAAAGTGATAAAATATGGCATCGCGCACAAAACCCATGATTTGAAAACTTAAGAAACTTTCGAGGGTGCCCTCATGATCGATCTGGGGCTCCGCCTTGCCGTGGCTATTCTTCCTGCAGGGAAATCGTCTCCTTCGGCCCCGAGGCCTGTCTTGGTCGTCCGAACTCAAACGATAAACATTCCTTCTGATGGCAATTTCTCCCTTTGGGCCCGGCCAGTCGGACTTCCTTGTTCGCAAATCCGCTGAAATACTGCCACGTTAAAATGGCAATCTGACCCCGACATCCTGTCCGCCGGAGCCTGCCATTCTCCTCGCTATGGGCATTTCAAAACAGAGTAGACACCCTTTGGGTCTCTCGGACCCCGAACCCCGAAGTTCCATTTTCAAGGTTCCGCGAGTGCTTCGTCGTCCTTCACGGTGAACCTCTGACGGCATCCTGCCTTTCGGCCCCCGGCCTCCTCTTAGCTGCTGGAATGCCACTTAAGCAAAATGGCCTCATTTCCGCAAGACTCCGTCGCCCAGGAGTCTTGTCCTCGTCCGCCATCCGGGAGGGGAAAATCTCACCCGGTGTCCCACCCCCCAGACTCCACCTTCCCGTTCGCTGCTGACATGCAATTTAAACTACTGAACACCTTTATCCACTCCGAGCTCTAGACACTGGGTCTTTGTGCTTCCTATTTTGCCATCCCAAAGGGAAATCCTCGCCCATAATTCTGCTCGTTGGACTCTGCCTTCCCGTTCGCTGCCGAACTAAAAATCAAAGCGGCGGATGCCCGCGCCGGGTCCGGTCTTGCTCCTGGCCGTCGGCAAGACTTGCGGATCTCGCCGAAACCTCACCCTGCCGGGCCCTAACTACCGGGCTGCCCCTCTCAGACTTCTGTCTAACAATAGCTGTCGCAAACGGTGAAAGATGAGTGCCTTCCTTGTACCGCTGACCCGAACATTCAGAAGTAAAACTATAAACTGCTGGCCGCCCTTTGACCCACCAGACCCCAGACCCTGGAGTTTTGCCTCTGAATTTCCGTTTTCGGTCTGTCGTTCCAAACTACCATCTCCAAACGGCTCTCTGGCCTGGAATTTTTGGATTCTCCTAAACTGATCTAAATGAGCTCAAATATGGAATCTAACTTCAACCCACGTGCTCAATTTCGGTTCCCTTCACTGCGAACCTCTTAAATTACTAAAATTTGACCGAAGAGAATCTCTGGGAGCCCTCTGCCGTGTTTGCCCTTCCAAACAACATTCTTGCTGAGGAAGTCTGGCCTTTCGGGCCTGAACTATCTAAATGCTCTTAATCAAGAGATCAATAACATCTGGGGATAAAAGGTCATGATATGCTTAATTGATTGTTTAAAATAAATATTGTTTTCAGGGTGTTGGCTAACATGAATGCTTTTGTGATCCATTGTGCTGACTATGCCCTTGCTTGCAAAATATATGGAATCAAGCGCGGGACCTTCAGGGGCATCTGCCGAGAAGGACAAAGGGAAGAAGTCAGGAAGGACCCCTCGAGGGAAAGAGGACAAGGACCAGATGAAATACCAATTCCAGGGTGAGCCTCTCCACTCAAAAGTCACCACGGATTGGAAGGAGATCACTGACACCAACATAGGCCAAGTTGATATTGATGAATTCACGTAGAGGGTCAGGGTCAATCCAATGACTAAGAATGCAAGATTGATAAGACAGAGTGGAATAACGAAGGCTGTTGGATTCCCTCCATCCCTCATGGCTCCCGAGTTGGTGATGGCTTGTCGGGAAGCATATCAAGCCAACACAAGAACGATCATTGACAGAGAAGGCAATGTCCTCGCCGACATGTCACCTGAAGGGATCACAAAGACCTTCCATATTCCCACATTTCAAGAGATGGAGGTCCCCACTATAGAAGAATGCCAGGCGGCGTGGGATGATAATCCGACAGGCTGTAAGAAGTCAATAAATCTGCATTAGCTCAAGGAAAGGCAAGGCAGCGCTGTGAAGGTTCCTCAAGAACTCTTCCGCAGCGATTTCCACGAAGATTACCACGACTTGGTGACCATGTTGAGCAGGGTTATGGGTCTTCCTGCGGCCGCCTACTTTTAGGAATGGAAGGTATACTTCATTGAGCAGATTCTTTGTGGAAACGAGGACGTCACCACAAAGACTTCGTTTTACCGGGGAGGAATCATAAGCAGCTGCTTCCATGAGCAGTTTGTCAATGTAAAGAAGAGCTCCAAGTTCTATATGACTTCCTATCTCATCTATTCCTTGGTGGATCAGAGGCAGTACAGCGGGTTGTTTGTGGCACCCGATCAGGAGCAGGGGCGAAGACTCAAGGCCTATGATAGGTATCCGCAGCTCCAATACCGGAACTTCAAAAGGGAGTACTGCAAAGTAAACAACGCCTTCATTGGCCATATTATCAAAATGATTGTCGGTGACTTCGAGAGGAGGGTCTCCCACAGTGCCAAGGCATTGTTGAAACAGTATGCCTTTCTTTTTATCTAATATCTGAAGTTCATGTACATCCACGCCCAAGGCTTCATCGAAAGGCCAAATAGGTTGCCTCGATACCCCAACGATCGAATTATCCTTCTGGAGCTTTCCCGACAACTCCAACACCTACAGGCAATCTTTAACAACAAACAAATAGCGGGGATCTCCTACCCCATGACTATTGGCTAGGGCATGTACCGACTACAAACTTCCCAGTGTGCTGGTAACTCCAAGAAAGAGTTAAAGGATTACCACTTCTACCTACACACTGCTCGCCCACGGATGGACCCGTATGGTCATGTCAGAAAAGCGCTAGGGCCGTGGTATGCCCATCTTCACCACATTGAGGATTTCTGGGCCGACTGCCAAGATGATAAAGAGGTACGCGCAAGGCACTACATGCGAATGACTATGCAGTTTATAAGAAGGGTGCAGCCATTCCCTGTACCAGACCAAGTCGAAGAAGATGAGGCCACCATAATGCACCCCAGGTACCCTGCAGTTGCCAATCTACCAGTACCAACAATAGACTGGGATGAACAGGAGGTCGATGACCTAGATACCATAACCCAGCCAATCTTGGTCCGTACCAAGGAGTGGATCGATGGGCATGTAGCTCAATTAAAGCAACAAGGAATAATTTTGACTTATGAAGGGCACAAAAGTGAGCCAAGTGCCATAGAGAATGTTGTTGCCACCACTTCAACTGGCGGTACCTCCAAGTCTCCTCCGGTCACCAGATCCAAGAAGAGAAAAGGGACAGAAACTGAACAGTCTCTAGACCCCAAGGTCTACACAAGGAAAGAAATGGGAGGCTCACCTCTCAAAAGGCTCAAACAGGTAGGGAGCACCGTGGAACAACCCTCAACCCAAGAGGAGGAAGCAAAGGGTATGAATCAATTGGAACCTCTCTTGGCTCTCCCTGCCCCTCCTGTTGCACCACCTACCTCCCTAGCTATGATCACTGCATCCCCATCGGCAGTGGACATTTCTGTCCATCTTGCCCCTTCGCCTTCGGCCGAGTCTGTAATAATTATTGACTCCTCTTCCGCCATGACTACTCCCCCTTCCTCCGCTGCCATGTCACCAATCACATCGCTCCCTCTAGCAACAATAATAACACCTATTCCCACTACCACCATGCCTGAGGCTCTTTCAAGACACATGTAGAACCTTCCCCCTGAGCTCTCCTAGATCCTAATGGATCCGACTCTTCAAGCGGCCCTTGCGCAAGTCCTCGCTACTGCTCAGCCTTCACAACCACCGACAGGGCCACCGGCTATGGAAGCCACCATGCTGATCTCTGAGGAATGGGAGGAATAGGAGTGAGAAGCCTCGAAGCTTGTTGACGAGGACGCCGATGAATACCATGAGCACTCGGAGTACGAACACCGAACCATCGACAGGGTGGCTTATGAGGAGGAAGGAACGGGCTCTTCCGAGAGTGGAGATGAGGAAGATAGCTCTAGCGCTAAGGTAATTGTGCAAACCTTTGATGATGACCTTGAGGAGGAGATAGCACGACAGCTGAAAGACACTGAGGCAGAGGCAGAAAGGTCACCCCGTGATGAAGAAGGGCAGCCACCAAAAAAATAGTAGCAAGAGGATTTAACTGAGGGTGGAACCCAAGTTGTCAAGACCCTCGAGACTGAGCATGCTGAGGAAAAGAAAGAAGAAGAGACGACAGAGAAAGAGGGTCCTATGCAGCAACTGTCCACCATACTTCCTATCAAACGCCTCGTGTTCATCCAACACTCCGATGAGGAAGAGGGAGATGCTGCCAAGGAGAAAGAAAAGTCCCCAGAAGAAAAAGGAATGAAAATCTTGGCCTTAACTGAGAAGGGCGAAGGTGACCACGATTCACCCAAGGGAAAGTCTGCTGTGCCCGAGTGGTTAGAGAGGCAACTTGAAAGAAAAACCCCTATGCTGAAGGACCCGAGGGCAAGGTTAGAGGCCATCTTGGCTCGAGCTCAAACTACGACAAAGAAGGAGAAGAATCCCAAAGTCCAATCCAGGGTAACGATGGATGCTTCTGGGTCTCGAGCAGCACAAATAGCAACGCCTACGATTGGCTAGGCTGGGGTGAGTTACAACATCTCCACCATCGACTTGGGAACCGCCACCAGAGAGCAGAAAGTTGGGCATCTTGAGGAGTCAGTGGCTACGGTGTTACATTTGATAAAACATGATAAGATCTCAAAGGATGAGCTCAAGGCATAGATCGCGGCCTTAACAGATTACATACAACAATGGTCTTCAATGGACGACTTACCTACCACATTCACGGCCGCACCTCAGCTGCTATCCAAGGAGCAGATCAATAAGATGGAAAGGAGAAAGAACTTGGAGAAGACCATAGAGGATTGGTTCCGATGAGTCTTATATGTCAGAAACATGGGAATTAGCCGGGCTGTGCGAATAGCCAACAAGTTCTTAGACCTGTTGCAGTCTCTGGAAGGCACAAGGAAGCTCTGCACCAACTTCCCCACGACCTACGACTCCACCTTTCCAAGGATTGAGGCTATCCTTCAGTTGCCAAAATCCATGTGGGAGAAGGAGCTTGCATTTAAGAAAGATGATCATTGGTTGATGGATGTGTGGCGGCGAGACTTTGATAACTGGAAAGAGAGGCTGGAACAAATCATGAGCAAGGTGGATCCAGACATTGAATGGATCAAGGAAATTAGAGTAGAATTTTCCCGGTACCTTAAGATGATGACGAAGTACGACATGCCCACAGTGCAAATGGATCCAGAGAAGATCAAGCCCTACTTCCAGAAGAGGATGGAGGACGGGATGTCTAGTGAAATCACAGTGGAGTTCATGAGTTTCGCCGCCCGTGCCTTCGATCAATCAGAGCTATTCAAGGACCAAGGCTCAAAATATGATGAAGATTGGAAAAGGCTGGAGGATAATGCAAAGGAATGGAGCTACCAGGTGCTACGATATGAAATCATCGAAATAGACAAGCTCCAGGCGGTCATCCTCAAGTTCATTGAATACACCGCTTCTAAAAGGTAGGAAGACAACCCTGTCAAGGATGAAGAACTCCCTGAAGAGTAGCTATAGTGAAAACAACAATTGGCTAAAGGACAAAAGTGCTACAGTGTCGTCAGCAAGAGGACGAAATAGGGAAAAGACAAAATGTAATTTTAAAATTGTGATATATTGGGGGGTAGTTGAAACCCTATTTTGTAATGAATCTTGGCCACACAATAAGAATTGATCTTGGCCATTCATTTTATTTTTGGAACACTATAAATAGGGCTCTCCTCTCATTTGCAAAGAGAGTTGAGTTGTTGTAAAGACATGCTGCAGAAATTTATAAAGAAAAGACATTGACTTGGTGCATTTTCTGAGTTTCTCACATGTTGTTTGATTCAATCTCCATTATTAGATGTTTAACTTAGACTTTATTGTTGTTCTAGTTAGTTGTTTCTTGCTTCAGTAGATTTTAGGAATGTTGTCTTGTGATCATGAAAACTCCTGCTGTGTTGATAACTTCTCAGCCCATACTTTTTATTGTTTGCTGATGGTAGATAGCTGTGCAAAGCTAGCCTGGGATTGAATTCAAAGCTGCTCCAAAACATTTATCTTTGATTCATGCATGTACATGGTGAATGAAGGACAAAGCATTTGTAGACCTTAGAAGATAGCACAAGTTCCACGATACTGTGAGATCTCTGGTTAAGTGGGATATTGTTTTAAGAAGTTGTCCATTGCAGGAACTCCATCATCGTTGTTCATAACTAGTTGTTGATTTAGGAACTTTCCCTCTTCCTTGCCTCATTTTCCTTTTTTTTAATGAATGACCTATGCTAAGGTTCATTGCACATTGCAAAGTCCAAATCCAATGATAAAATGGAGTCCAAGACTGTTGTTTGAACCTACAGCCAATGCATAACAGCTCTCCATCCTAAGAACTCCATTTCAAGATCCAACTTCCATGCTTTGTAACTCATCTGTAAGACTGCCTTGTGATTCCACCAAATCACATCAAACAACTGAGATATTCCAAGCACTGTCAAGACCTAACATTAGAGACCTTGGGATAGTGTTCTGCAATCTGATTGTGGAAGATTGTCTTTCAAGAGAGGTAGTGCATCTATGCATTAATTGTGTTGAAAAGTGCATAAAAAACACATCAACAATGCCTACAAACTTTATCTAAGGCTATGGGATCATGTTGGGCCCCTTTACAATAACCTCTCTTGGTTTTTGATATTTCAGAGGAGTTTTCCTGTGGTGTCATGCTTTCAATTGTTGGAAAAAGTGTCAGATGCAAGTAGTGTAAAGTTGCAAAGGGGTGTAAATTTTGTTTTGCAACTTGTGCGACCAAACCGACTATTCCAACACATCTAGATGGGTACGTTTAGGTTAGGTATGGTCCCCTTTCACACCCAAATAGGCCGAAGCAGTTTGAGCTACATTTAACCAGCGAAATCCCTTAAGAGTCCAAAGTGCGAAAGGGCAACAATCTTTGACGTGATGTTACTCAAAAATCATGATGCCTACAAAAAAAAAATTCTAAGGATATGAGATCATGTTGGGCCCCTCTATAATAACCTCTCTCAATTTTTTATATCTCGGAGGCATTTTCCCATGGTGTCATGCTTTCAGTTGATGGAAAAAGTGTCAAATGCAAGCAATGTAAAGTTGCAAAAGGGTGTAAATTTCATTTTACATCTCGTGTGACCAAACAAACTATTACAACACATCTAGATGGGTACATTTAGGTTAAGTATGGTTCCATTTTGCACCCAAACAGGCCGAAGTAGTTCGAGCTATGTTCAACCAACAAAATCCCTTAAGAGTCTAAAGTACAAAAGGGCAACAATATTTGATGGGTTGTTACTTGGAATTGTTTTGGATCAATTTGGTAGTGTTTTTGTTCACTGATTTTTGGCAAATGGTAGTATATTGATACATTTTTTATTAATTGCATAATCATTATATTTAGTCATATTTATTCACTGTTTTGTCAATTGGTAGTATATTTAATCAATTGGTAGTTTATTTAATCATTTTTGTTCACTGAAAGTGTTGGAAATGAGACAATGCTTTTGAGTTTTAAACATAAAACACATAAAAACATAATCAATCATTCATTTGCACATAGTGAAATAGCTATTAAGAAGGAAAAATACTAAAATTTTATTGAGAAAATGTGTTCTTATAGCAGATACAAGATTTAACTGTCTTTTTTTTTTAAAAATTGTTACAAAGTGTGTTTCTCAATGGTATGATTGAGAAAACTAAGTTACAGTGCTCTATTTTTTGCTTATACAACTCCAAAACATGAAAGAACTACTTGAAAAATGAAGCATCTGGAAGATCTGGTACAAAATGAGGAGAATTCTCATGAAAAAGCATTGCAAGAGTATACAAAATATCAGTATTAAAGACAACTGCATTGCAAGAGTATACAAAATATTAGTATTAAATAAAGAACACTAATGAACTTAATCATAATGAACCTAAGCATTGTACAAATCCAAACCAATCACAAACATTTAGAAGTTTGACTCTTTGGTTACATGTTCCACCTCCTTGATTTGTCCACTTTTGGTTGCTGCTTTAATATATTTGAAGTGAATTTCAGGAACCTCAATACCAATGACATTGAAAATACAATTTACCATAGTAGCAGAATGTGTTAGTAATAAGACTAAATGAAAACAGATTGAAGAGAATTCTCTATTTGGATAATAGATAAAAAAAAAGTGCAAAAAGATGCATATGGAACTAAAAGCTTTGAAAATATTGTATCTGTATTAGAGCATTACCTTAATTTTAGCTTCTTCAATGGTTACATCAATTTCATACCTACGAAGTTGTAGTCATGCCTATCTTAGACTATTCCCCACATGAACATATGCTCAATAAGATGACAAATATAGAGAAAAAGAGACTTAAACAACACATTCTTCTTTCTTCACTTTTTACCAACCCCTCAATTTGAGTTGGGAACACATATTTATGACCAAAACAGCTATCCCAACTATCCCATCAACCAACCAATTAGTTTTTGCAAGCATTAAATAAAGAACACTAATGAACTTAAGTATAATGAACCTAAGAATTGCACCTTCCATTCTTGAATATGCTATTCAAGTGTGCCTGAAGGGTCATCTCTTTGCTTAAGAGTATCCAATATTTCTTCATGATCAGCATTACTAAGTGTCCATAGTTTTTTTTTCTTTGGTTTGGCGTGATGCTTCAACAACTTAACATTTGTTGCTATAACAAGGTGTGAATACATGAGAATGGTTGTGTGTTTCTCGTAGTCTTCAAAAGCAGGTATGCCATTCTTTCTAATCATGTATGTTTGCAAGAAAGTTCCTACAACCACAACTAAACCTGTAGGATACATGAACCCATCATCATCTTCCATCGCTTGTGTTAGCTTATGATTTACCCACACACATCGATCCAACAAATAGTCTGATCTCTCTTCATTCCCCCGCGGTGCAACAATTGCAAAAACATGTCTTGGTTGTAGTAGATTTGAAATATGGTCATAATCAACTAAACTTTCCATTGTGTCATTTGTCATGGATATTTTTTGATATAAAGGAGTTAAATACTGTGGAACCCATGTATCCACCCACTCACTTGACTCATATTGATCCCACTCACACTGAATACAACTCTGACAAAAACAAGCCAACTCTCGTGTCCAAATGGTCCATGTGCTTGCATCTAAGCTTCGAAATGAACACATCTTTGAATAATCTTTAATTGTATGACAATCCAATCTGCCTCCCATTGTACCCTCCTCAACCAACCAAAAGAATATGTGCACTATTGAATCAAGTGTCCCTCCCTATGACAATGTTGAACTACACCAATCAACAATAGAACATGCATCACTGAATTTTGCTCCTGAAATCTTCAATTTCTCCTTAACTATAGCTCTCTTTACACATGCACCTGCTCCATCATGCTCCCCTTTCCCATGCTCAACTTCAAAAAAACTCCAAATATGAGGTACACCCCTCTTTACATGTATTCTACTCAACCAATAAAACATGCGAGCATTCTCGAATTGACTTGTGTAGTTATCTAACCAAATGAGATGTTGGCCCATTGCTATATCATGCTCCTGCAAGAACCCAAAAAAATTCTCAAAACAATGTTGGACATACTCAGACAAGTGAGAACTATCATCACTCATATAAAAATGATACTCTCTAATTATCTTTCGATCCTCTTTTTTACTATCAGGTGCATGTCTATATGTTATGTGGACAAAAATAACAATCTGAATGGAATTGGAATACTGAGATTATACCTCATTTTGTGGTTGCAATGTGTAGTTTTCTACAAAATTAAACACTGATATAATAGTGCCAATCAGAAAAGAGTCCTTACACATCCTAAATTGTTGATCCAACCACTGAGACCTATGGTTATTCCTTGCATACTTGTAGAAAATATTTTCCTTAAAATCTAAAATAAAATTAGCAACACTCCATTCTTTTGTAACCAACTCGCATCTAAAACCTTCACCTCTACTCTACAAAGTATATTTGACTATCTCATCTCTTTTTCTCAAAAAGCTTCTTTCCAAATTCATGTTCAAAACCCTCATGAAAACATTGAACAAACTTTGACAAGCCACCACTTTATGAGCACTTCACATTTAAACAATCATTTCTATAGAAAATGCAACGATCATCTCTAGAACATAAAAATAGATGTAGCAAGTCCCTTGATGATTTCGGAAGATGCATTACACCACACTCTTGCAACATTTCATTAGTATGCAAAGTAGAAGGGATATAACATAATAGTTCATGGTACATTAAAAACTCCACATGGTATTTGCAACAAGTATTAAGAATTTTAAGAGGCACACAATAAAATGGCTTCAAACCTTCAAAAGTCTTTTGTGAGATTTCCATATTTGGATGTGCTTCAATAAATTTTTTGAACAACATTGTTTGGCTTGATTCCAAGAAATGTTTAAAGTGTGATGTATGGTCTCGACTGCCAATTCTTAACTTTAAACATCCTTTGCATTGGGTGATACTCTAGAGTTATCATGCCAAAATTGTTGAATTACCTACTTTACATTATCGGTTAGCTTCTTATCAACACGTGGAAGCCTCCCAGCAAATTCCCATGTATCATTTTGAAGAGGATCATCTATTCTTTCTCTTCTTGCAAGTGCTCTAACCAAAGTTCTATGATTTATGTCAAAATCAATGCAAGTTTATCTCATAAAGCGATCCTTTTTCAATTGATGGCTTACTACGGTGATTGTAATGACCCTCCGAGCAGCTCTCTTATCTTTTTCCTTGTTATTTTTTCCAATAGACTTGAGAGCATTAAAAATATTTTTGGCAATAATAGAATTTTTTCCGGTCTTCTTGTTCACACAAATCTTTAATTTGGCTAGAAAAGTTCTCATCTTTTGTATCTTTAGCAATTGTACAAAAAGTTGGCATTGCTTGGTCAATGTCTTATTGCTAAAATATTGGTTGAAAAGTTGTGTAGCCCACAACCAAATGGTTCGTGTTGACCTCTTTCCTTCAAAATTGTTTATAATGTTTTAATCAATTTCAAGTAACCATTTAGGGGTTCTTGAAGGTCTTCAATTTGGAATATGTATTTCTTCCACACAAGGTTCTTCATTTCTCATGTAATTTGGTGAAACACAATTTACACTTGGTTCAATATTATGTTCAACATTTTCAATTCCAACTTTTCACCTTGAACATTTTCAATATCAATTTCAATAATTTCATTCCCAATTTCAATATCATGTTCAACATCTTCAATTCCAACATTTTCACCTTGAACATTCTCAATATCAATTTCAACATTTTCATTCCCAATTTCAATATCATGTTCAACATTTTCACCTTGAACATTTTCAATTTCCTCTTCACTTGAAAGACCAAAGGGATCAAGTTCACCAATATTTGACATACCTTGTCTTCTCTTCCTATGACTTTCTCTATCTCTTTGTCTATATGCTTCAATTTGTTCTTTTGTAAGCTTTCTCTTATGTTTTTGCTTCTGACGATTGTTGCTCCCCATTATACCTCCAAAAAGATGCTAAAAAAATGATTGCTATGACAAATTTGAGTAGAAGATGCTCCAAAATGTTGATCTTTGTCTCTTTTATCTAAAATACTATTTTTGTTGCCTACAAAGCCTGCAAACAAAATGCAGGGTCTGTTGGGATGCCCAAAATGGCCCACTTGGGGTTTTTCTATGGCCCACAAATCCAATATCAAATAAAATCCGATATCTAATTTGAAAAACATTTCAAAATGTATTGCAATGACAAGATTTTGTTGTTAGAAATT
>VDFB02373365.1:197442677-197514024 GCA_007258455.2 Sequoia sempervirens
GAGAGAGAGAGAGAGAGAGAGAGAGGGCAAGGCGAGAGAGAGAGGGGGAAAAAGGGGAGAGAGAGGGAAAGATATAATATTTAAATATTTTATATATTAGTAATATATATACATATACATTAACTAAAATATATAAATAATATTTAAATATTATACATAATAATATAATATTATATACTATACATAATTATGTAAGAGATTATCATAAATTGTATATTATATATTAAGTTATAAACTATATTGTATATATTAGTTGAACTCATTGTAGGTGAATTTTCCACCTCTGTTAGATCTCAAACATTTGATCTTCAAATCCATTTCATTCTCAACCATAAATTTGAATGCTTTGAATCTATCTAGAGCTTCAAATTTGTCTCTAAGAAAAGTAACCCATGTCATTTTAGAATAATCATCAATCAAAAGTATGAAATCCATGTCACCTTGAAGACTTATTACTCTTATAGGACCACATAAGTTTGTGTGCACCAATTCTAGTAATCCAATAGAAGATTATTCTTTTCCTTTAAATCTTTTTCTTGTTTGCTTCCCAAACTGACACTCCTTGCATACAACATTGATAGGCTTTGTAATCCTATGCTAATCTCTTACAAATTGAACTAAACTGATTCTCACCAGACTATCAAAATTGATGTGACACATCCTCTTGTGCCATAGCTAGCTTTCATTGATCTGAGTCATAAAATAGTGATCATCAACACCCTTGAGTTGATAAACATTTTCTTCTATCCTCTTTCCACTAGCAATCACAATTTTGGACCCTTTTTTGATCTCACATCCATTATCATGAAACATAATATTGTATCCTTTGCTACACATCTGATCAAAACTCAAAAGGTTATGCCTTAAACCCTTAACATAATAAACATCATCAATATTATGTTTGCCATCAAAACTAATTGAACCTATTCCACAAATCTTAGCACCTGAATCATCTCCAACTCTAACAAGTCCTTCATCACATTTTTCAAGTTTAACAAACTTACACTTGTCTTCGGTCATATGATTTGAGCATCCACTATGAATGATACAATAGTTCTTATCTTGTCTAGCATGAAAAATAGATACCAAAGTACCACATGTTTTTTCCTTTGACTTTTCCTCCAGAATACTTTCCTTCACACATCTTTTAGAGTTAGCAGAATTTGTTTCATCTTTCAAAGCCATGAACAATAATGCATTAACATCATCATCCTCATAATCAGATTCATTATTAGAAATACTTTCATATTCTCTAACATAATATTTGTTCTTAATCATCTTACCCTTTTTTTCCTTATTCTTATTACTCATAGCTTTGTTTGGACATCTTGAAGCATAATGACCTATCTTTCTACAGCTGAAAAAATTGAAAGGTAATTTACCTTTGTACTTATCATTACCCTTTTTCTTTCTCCTTACAAAGTCAGCTTCTACATCATCAAGATTATCGTCATCTCAATCTTCAACCTTCTTTGATTTTCTAGCCTTAAAAGTAGTTCCAAATTTTGTACCATTGTTGGGACCAAATTCTCTCATTTCAAATGTAGTTAGTGCTCCATACAACTGATCTCTAGAATAAGTATTATAATCTACAAATTCCTCAATAACACAAAATTTACTATTGTAAGATTTGGTAAGAGTTCTGAGAATTTTCTTTACCACTTTAGGTTCTTTGACTTTTGCACCAAGACCTCTCATTACATTGACAAGTTCATCAACCCTCTGCATGTAGCTTGTAACTGTTTTATCTTCAGACATTCACAAGTTCTTAAATTGTGTCTTTAGATTCTGCATCTTCGCCTGTTTAACCTTATCATCTCCTTCATAAATACTTTCTAGCTTATCCCAAATCTCTTTAATAGTTTTCAAATCCAGAACTTTCACTAATTTAGAATTTACAAGACTACTCAAAAGAACAAACCTTGTTTTACCATAAATTTTTCATAGGCTTTGATCTCATCACTTGTGCTTGGTTCATCTGTAGGCATGGTATATCGATTCTTCACTACCTTCCATACATCAAATTCAAGGTACACTAGATAGCCTTCCATATTTGTCTTCTAGAATGCATAGTCTATGCCATAAAACTTAGGGCTCTCCATCTTGTTCGCCATCCCTAATCTACCTTAAGCGGTTAAGCTTTTCTCCAAGGAACTTTGCTTTGATACCAATTGTTGAATGGACAAGACGACTGATAGGGGGTGAATCAATTGTATCTTATCAAAACATCAAAACCCTCAACAGTAATCAGATCCATGGGCATTCATCAAACCCTTAATCTATTATGATGATTAAACATAAAATGTAGATAATAGAAACTGAAACACAATAACACCATTCACAAGAAAACATCAAATTTACATGGAAAACCCAAGAAGGGAAAAACCACGATGAGGATTAGCTCATAATATAAGTAATTGCAAAATCGGTTACAAAGGCTCACTACCAGAATATGACTCATTATCCAAAAAGGCTCACTGCTAGAACAAAGAAAGAAGATAGAAAAGAAGTGTTATAGAGAGAACATTATCTCAATGTAACAAAGAATCCACCACAATAGCTCCAACACCTTCACAAACTATTTAAATTATTGCATACACCTTCTACTCACTACATCCAGTACTCCAACACTTTGAATCTCACACTACTCTGCTCAAATTCGCACTCTATCACTCTACTATTCACATCATACACATCAAACTCTAAGCATACTTCATCCCTCAATGACTCAATACTTATTTATATTGTCTTCAACCTTGAAACCCTTCTCCAAGGTCGACTATACACCTCAAATGTGCAAATTCAAATTAGGTCGGCACCCAAACATTCCCATGGTGGAAAGGAATGAAGGAAAACCACATAAATCCTTAGCTAGGACCCAAATTTGTCCTAATATGCCTCAAAATCCTTCCACAATCCTTGAAGATGCTTCACATGTAGTGTAAACACCAAGTTAGTTGTTACCTATGCAAGCACTAATAAAACTTTAAGTACATGCTTCCTTTGATCAATCCATAACTTTCAAACAACAAATATCACCTGAACACAATCTAAAAACATCCTAACAACCAACAAACCCCTTCACAACAAATCACACCTGAAGAATGTACAAACCCAATACATCTAAACTACTTTGCCACACACTATACTACTCTACAACTTGAAACACCTTCATCCAGAGCAACAAACCACGAATCCTCTTGACATAGACAAGAGACCAACATCATAAAACTTCCCTTAGATCCATAAGACCTAAAGCACAACTATAGAGAAACATGGAGTAAAGACATTTCTCCCAGACACCTCTGCAAAGCACAGTTCACACACTGGTGAACACAACTTCTTCTGCACAACGATCCAACACTCTAAATTCTAGATATAACACCTCTCCACACCTCTAATCAACATATTCAAACTGAACAAACATATCATTACCCTAGAAGAATTAAAATATAATAATATAAATATTTAAATTCAAACCACATTTCTCAAATAGGAAAGCTTGCGATTTGCGACCACGTGGCCAAGCCAAAAACTTTTGTGTTTGTGGTTCTTTTTGGTGTTGAACATTAAAAGTCCCCGCTAGGTCTTTCTCTAATTATGTGTAATGGCCCCTTATTTCATAGTAACTAAAGTTATTTTATGCACACACACTTAAATGTTGTTCTAAGTTCACAGCCTTAAAAACCTCACATCTTTTTAATTCAAATTCAAACACATATCACTTAACCCTAAAAAAATTCTAATATCTGATTGGTAGAAGTAACACCTACAAATTGCTTTTTTAACCACTTTACATTAATGCCTTGTAATTATTACATATCCTTAAATAATACTATAAAATGTACTAAACAACCCTCATCCAATATAGAAAACACTAAAGCCTCTAATAGTTTATTACGTAAAAAACATTCGATATTACATAATATAACTAAAATATTATTATTTTTTGTTACTGAAAGGTACTTACCTCTCTCGAACTACATGGTCACAAAAATGACTCAAACCTTCTCAACCAGTCAAATCCTCAATGATTACCATTTAAAATATCTTTTGATAAAAAAATTGCATCTCAACCCCTGAAAACATTCCAAAACCCTAAAATTTCTTTCACAAAAAATAATTCTCACACCTCATTTGATAAAAGGTACACAGATTATTTGCCTTGTTAAACGATTTGGAATGCATAGTTCTCCAACAAATACTTAAAAAACAATTAAAATACAAATTGAAAAGACACCTTATTCAAAATAAGAAAACAATTAAAATACAAATAAAAAAAGTTAAAACTAAATTTCAAGAACCAAAACTAAAATCGATGACACCAAGAGAGGGTCGTTAATTGCAATTAACAGCGGGTAGCTGTTATGCAGTTATAGTTGGTGTTTATATCGCCAAACACCCATCAACCACCGTACTTTCTCTCCATTCCAATTCCCAAGCTTGAATCCAAATTACATTGCATTTACATGTATTAAGAAGTATTGCAACAAGCAGATCCAGCTATCACAATGGCTTCTTCTGTTGCATTTTTTTCTTCACCGGGCTTCTCGACCATTCATCCTTGCAACACCCACAAACGAATTTCTCTAAAACAATTTTCGCTTGTAGTAAGAATGGAAGCTGTGGACACATCTAATTATGCTCACCAGGACCTTTCTGTTCCCACATTAAAGCCTTCAGAGTTGTTCGAGTCCAAGGATAGCCTTCCTTATCCTGGAGGGATGGGTCCCTATACTGGGCGTGATTCAACAGTAAAGAAGCCAGAGTGGCTGAGACAAAGAGCCCCACAAGGATCAAGGTACCAAGAATTGAAGAGCTCCTTGTCTTCCTTGAAGCTCAGCACCGTCTGTGAGGAGGCACAGTGCCCTAATATTGGAGAGGTATGGTATCCTAAAGTTTGTGGAACCATTTTTTTTTAAATTTAAATTTTACTTCTTCAATTTCGAATTTGTCATGTTTGATTTAGGATCCCAAACGTATGCTGATCAATGTTTAATTTTCTATGTTTTTTGGTTGACTTCTTTAATTTTGTGTTTTTAGGTTTGTAATTTGTCCTTTGATGAGAAATAGGTTTCTACTTGTGTACAATCTGTTTCATCAGACACCTGAACATAGCTGCCTTATCATGGTACGTTCCTTAACAGCAGCACATTAGAAAGGTGCCTTTCTTAACAGAGGCACACGATTAAGATGCCGGCCTGCCTTGACGTTAATACCCCTTCTCATAATGCCTAGGTACTCCCGCCTTACATTTTATGCCCTATCTCATGATGCATATGCCTTCTTTAGTTTAATTGTCTTATCAACGAGGGTGCCTACCTTTATGCGCTCCATTACCACTGTGCCTGCCTTGGCACAACTGCCTTATCATGGTGTCGCCTGCCTTAGTGTATGCGTGCCCATTTGTGTCATAGGCCCACTTTAATGTGATAAGGGAGTTTTAAACTTGAGTCATGTATTTTTTGAGTGCACCACTAATTATAGTTGACAGCAGTGGCTTGTGCCTGATCAATGCTTGTTATTTGATTAGTTTTAAAAGGCCTAATTCTGTAGATTCAGTTTTCGTTTATGTGGTGATGGGGATCTGAACCTGGATCACAGCTCTTACGAGTGCAACTCAGATTTTATTTTGTTTATTACAATCCCTTTACCTGATGAATGCTTGTTACTTAAATAGTTTTATTAAGTGCTATTTCATAGATCTATGCCACTTGAATACAGAAAGGTGATGGGATTTTAAATTTGGATTGTGCTCTTGAGTCCACCCCTCAGTCCTGTTAGACCATCACCCTTAGGACCTGATCAATGCTTGTTATTTGATTAGCTTTGAAAAGCGCAACTCCTTAGATTAGGTTGCTTTAATTTCGTGAGGAGGTTTTGCACTGGCATCATTCTTACAATTGCACCTCCAATTTTGTTAGATACAGCCCCTTGGACCCAATCAATGCTTGCTATTTGATTAGTTTTGCTAGATAAATCAATCTCTAGGAAAGTAGAATTTTTTATAGGTAAGCAGGTTTTCAATTAATGTTAATCAATCACTTGAATACAGTAAGAGAGATTTGAATCTAGGTGGTGCTCTCACAAGTGTGCCCTAAATTGTGTTAGACCACTATTTCCTGGAATTAGTCAATGCTTTTTATTTGATTAGTTTTGGAAAGAAGAATGGTGTACATTTAGGCGGTTTGGTGAAGAGGATTTGAAGCTGGGTCACACTCTTATAATTTCACTCCCAATTCTGTTAGACCAGAATCCCTTTTAACCTGGTCAATGCTTGCTATTTGATTAGTTTTGGAGAGCACAATTATGTAGTTTGATAGACAAATAGAGTTCCAGTAAGGCAAGATTGGTGATATATTAATAGGAATTTAATCAATGTAATTTATTTTGGGTTGAAAAGAAAATGTTAATTTAGAAAAATGTGATGTTTCATTGAAATTTATTAATTTGGCAGAAAAGCACAACTTTTGTTTGCGGACTTGTGATTTGATGGCTTTTTGTGGAGGGTTTAAGAAATCTGCATGTGGTTATGATTGACAGTGCTGGAATGGAGGAGGAGGAGCAGGGGGGGAGGGAGATGGCATTGGTACTGCAACCATAATGCTTCTTGGAGATACATGCACTCGAGGTTGCCGATTTTGTGCAGTGAAAACTAGTAGAAACCCTTCTCCACCAGATCCAATGGAACCCGAGAATACTGCCAAAGAAATAGCTAGCTGGGGGTTAGTCTTTATCTGTTTTTGTCTTATGTCTTTTTCCTTTTTTGCTTATAATCTTCTTGAAACATGCCCCTTGAGGAACTGCTCACTTCCTTTTTCGCTTTAGGATATGTGTTCCACCAAGGTCACCAGGGATTTTCATCTGGTCTCATTCTTTTTATTCACATGTCATTCAGTTGGCAAAGATTGCATTTGGGGTGGACCCCTATTGGGTGTTATAAATCTCTGCCAAACTCACAAGTGAACAACAGCCGTATGGACATGTTCCTTCATATTGAAGTATAAAATGATTATCATTGTGAATTGAACTCTCACTCAGACATGTGAGACTAAGATACCCTTTTTTGTTGACTATTAGTGTTAAAGACCATGTTGCTTTACAATATACATAAGTAAATCACTTTAGAACTTAAAAATCACTTCCAGTTGGCAATTGACATCCACTAGCTACCATAATTTGTGTTGTCCTTGGGAAGTAGGTCAAAAGGCAGACATACTTATTTTCATCAGCAATTTTTGGATTTATAAAATTGCAAATTTTTTTTACTTTGTTTTCTGATGGTGTTACAATTGTTGAGGACTCTTCATGATTCCTGATTTTGTTGATGTTTATGGCTGATCATTGTAACTATGAACAATATGGAATCTGGGATATGATATTTTTCTGCTTCTAGGACTGGTACTTTTTTCAGTGACTGCAGGTGCTGTTTTTAGTTAAGCCCTGGGGGTCTATCATTTGCCCTGTTGGTTATGAGATGTGTATGCAGTCTGCTCTTTTGGCCAATATGGCTCTTATTGTGTAACCTGTATTCTTTGTTGTTGATGATATGTATAAAAAATAAAAAATAGGCTTTGGGCCTTTGGCATATGTGAAGCAGTTCTGTCATACAGATATTTTCCTTGGAAATATAGCAATCTAAAATCTTGAAATGCTAACTTTGTGTCATTTTTTGAAAGGAAGAAAAAGAGCATTCAGATTTTTCAAGAAAAGAAAATCGCAGGGGCTAAAAGCGTATACACTTAAGCTTGAAATGCTGTCACCTGAAAGGCTTTGCCTTCACTCTGTCGCCATTTCTTTTCCTTTACCTTTTCCCATTAAAATCATACGTGTATGTAGAAAATTCTGGAGTTCATTTTGTTAATTTTAATCAAGTATGAAAGGTATTGCCTCCATTGCATTTTTATTTACTTATATAACTGATAGGCACAAAGGTTGGACGTGCTTCACAAGACAATACTTGTAGAACTAATCCCAGATTATAATTGACAGTAAGATGCTCTATACACAGGGTCATATGAAAACTTGAACTATCAATAACCAATGTGCATGTGGAATCTATCCTGCATTAATTTTAGTAAATGAAACAAGTGAATTTTAAATTGTGTAATATGTTTGCAGTTTGAACTTGAATTACTTGATAATGGAAAATGCCTGTTATTCAATGCCTGAAGGTGATTTAATCCTTCGTATCTTTAAACTATCCAACTGAATAGAAAATGGTAAACTTGTATTGGATTTTCACTACACAAAAATATCTATCAGACCAGTGGATGTATAAAATACAGTTCTTAATTACTAGTAGTAATATGCTTTTGGGCCTTTGGCAGTATCTTAAACCACAATGCTCCTGGGTCAATCTTTTTGATTTGGAACACTGCCAAATTGATGCCAAGACACCTGTATAAGCCAATCTGAGGACATAGTTTATTCAGCTGATCAATCATGTGTTTTAAACTTGTCTTTGTTTCTCTTTCTTCTTTCTTGGCCATTTTGATTACAAAGCACTAAGCAGCCCTAGCTTGAATTAGTATATTTAATACATTTAGCCAACTGAGCCTCTCTCCTTGCTAGGGTTGGGTATGTTGTTTTGACAAGTGTAGATCGAGATGACATCCCAGATGGTGGCAGCAGCCATTTTGCGCGTACTGTGAGCACTCTGAAGGTAAGATTACCGCAACTGATCTTATTGTAATTGTCAATATTAGAAAATTTATGTTAATCTTTTTTATATGTTCTTATGAACTTCTCATCTTATTTCAGTGGTTTTTGCAGTTTTCACTGTCTTTATTTGTGAATTATTATAATGGTAGACTGATATCCTTTTCTTTTTCTTTTTTTGCAGGAACTTAAGCCAGAGATTCTTATTGAGTGTTTAACATCTGATTTCAGAGGTGATCTAGATGCAGTTACAATGGTTGTTAAATCTGGGCTAGATGTATTTGCCCACAATGTTGAAACAGTAAAGCGGCTTCAACGGATAGTTAGAGATCCAAGGGCAGGGTAAGGAACCCCTCCATTTTGCTTCCTTGACAATGTGTTAAGTTCCATAAAACTGTTTCTTTGGGTTCAGTGGTAATCTTCTCCTTTGACTTAAGAAAATATGAGTAACATTTATTATGTCTTCATTTTGTTTGAGGTTTGGCTTGGTACATTACCAACTGAATGGCTTATAAATTTATATATTAGAGTACTGGTTTTTGAAGGATATGCCATCGACATGCTTAATTTCTACTAAGCATTTGTTGTTGACATCTTAATGAAATGAGTTAGTATAATCGATCAAATATTATTTTAATCAAAATTCCAGTTTATGTTAAGTCCAATGTTCCATGGAGTTTCCTAATGGGGGGACACGGGTACGAGTTTTGGGGATGGGGGGACCAAGGGCCTAAGTTTGGGGACGGTGGGGGGACGATATGAGTACAATGACCTTGCTTATATATGCAAGGTGAGGAATAGGATTAAACAAGATCATGACAAGCGTAGTAATCCTATGACATGAGATAACTAACCTAACAACCTCGGACTCAAGCATTAAAAGCTAGAAAGATATGATCTAGACATGCCAACTAAGACTTCTAGAAGGAATCTTATATCCTAAGTAAACATGTGAATAAGTCCCCTAAGTCCCTAGCAAGGTAAATTACTAGGTACGAGACATATATTCACACCAACAGTGTTTAGGTTCCATGGGTTGCTTAATAATATCATGGGTGATAGAGATAATAGGTTATTGAGCTTGTTTTGGCAAAAGCTCTTTCATTTGATAGGAATTGAATTTACCCCCAACACTAGCTACCACCCCCAAATGGATTGGCAGATTGAAATTGTGAACAAATGTGTGGAGAGCTAGTTGAGAAATTATGCTTTAGGTAATCAAAAGGCATGGATAAAATGGCTCTATCTAGGAGAGCATTGTTATAACATCACCTTTCACTTTTTTTATGGCTTTCTATGGATATGAGGCTCAAACTTTTGTCGGTCTTGTTGTTTTTGATAGCAAGGTTCCAGGAATTGGTGACTTCATTATTCAAAGCCAAGATATTTTGAAAGCACTCAAGAACAATCTCTAGCAAGCATAGATGATAGAACCACAAAAAGTGTATGCAGATCAACATTATTTGGAGAGGACTTTCAAAGTTGGGGATATGGTATTCTTGATATTGTAGCCTTACAAGCAATCCCGTCTCAAAGTAAGTGGGTTTGAAAAACTCAAGCCTTGTTGCTATGAAACTTACAAAATTTTGAAGAGGATTGAAGAAGTTACGAGTCAGAATTGCCGAAAGGAGGTAAGATCCATAATGTGTTTCATGTGTCTTGCTCCAAAAAGACACTTGGACAACATATTATTTCCTTAGAAGAGTTGCCTCCACTTGATGAGGAGGGCAAATTGGTTTTGGTTTCTGAAGCAATTGTGGACTCGAGGGAGAGGAAGTTGAGAAACAAAAGAATCACCATATACTTGGTTCATTGGAAGATTCTCTCCGTGAAGGATGCAACATGGGAAGGATCGCATATTATAGAGCATCCAAACTTGCAATTGCTTATGGGCAAGCAATTTTTGGCAGGTAGACTATTATGTCCTCTGTTTGGCCCTAGGTTTTTGTCATGGTCCTGTTGATGCGTGTTTTGTGACACACCAAACATCAGAATAAAATGCCCAAAGACACCTTATCCTCTCTTGAAAAACCACCGCGTATGCTAAGATTGCAAGAAGATCATATGGCGATTCCAAGGTTCCTTATGTCAAGTCTTCACGTGTGGATAAGTTCAATGGTCATTGTGATATGCTGATAACACAAAGGGACTTATGCTAGGCTCGTTCAATTCACAATGAAGGTTTAGGCAATGAAGCTTTGTTGTTTGGGTCTTGGATCAAACAAACTAAAAAGGAGAGAAGGGTTTAGAATTTCTAATCTACTTCCTAAGAATTCAAGAGACAGTATTGACTTGATGAAACCAATAACCACACTTTGCTTCGCCACGCTCAACGACAACTACACAAAGTGGGTGCAATCTTCAAGGGAGTGTGCTTATGATTTTCACGTCATGAATAACTACCCATCAAATCGAACAATATTTATCTAGACAGAACTTAAGCATCCACAAAGTAAGCTTAGGCTAACTTTACGCATTGAATGAAAATCATCCATTCAAAGAAAGTATGAGCAAAAGTTTCACCATAAATCAATACTTATCAGATCTTGCATTCGTCTAACATACATGAAATAAAATCTAAGCTATGATGAGTGATAAGAACCATGCAAACTCCAAAATAAAGAAGTAATCACCATGAATTAGAACAATGTATTACTTATTACTTTGGCAGTCATATGCAACAATTTACTTATCTCAACATGTTTTGCGACATGCTCCCATGCTTTACAAATGAGGAGTGAGCTCAATTTATAGGCTCCTCAATTACAATTCAATGGCCAAGATTGATTTAGAATCAACGACCGAGATTACTAAATAAACCTTAATTAGGGCTTGTCATAACTAACTCCTTCTCGACCAATGAGAAAATTACATTCGAGGACACTTGTCTCTTTTTGCTAAATATGAACCAACAATAAAATATAAAGTTGTTGCATGGTGGAGTGTCAGGTTCATTGAATCTGGACGTGCTGACTTGGAACAATTTGATTGGTCGAGGCGCCACTTCAGCGGGTTGGATGTCCTCCTTGGTCACTTTGTTCGTTTTTCCATGCTCTTGCCTTAGAATATTTTCCTTGCCGATGACTCTGTCCTTTGTGCTTGTTCCTTCCTAGCTTTGATCTTGGATCTCCTTTGAGATTTTGATTTCTTCTTCTCACTTGTGCTTGAGGTTTGGAAGTCTCCCCTTGGTTCATATTTGCTAAATATGAACACTTGTCTCTTTTTGCTAAATATGAACCAACAATAAAATATAAAGTTGCTGCATGGTGGAGTGTCAGGTTCATTGAATCTGGACATGCTGACTTGGAACAATTTGATTGGTCGAGGCACCACTTCAGCGGGTTGGATGTCCTCCTTGGTCACTTTGTTCGTTTTTCCATGCTCTTGCCTTAGAATATTTTCCTTGCCGATGACTGTCCTTTGTGCTTGTTCCTTCCTAGCTTTGATCTTGGATCTCCTTTGAGATTTTGATTTCTTCTTCTCACTTGTGCTTGAGGTCTGGAAGTCTCCCCTTGGTTCATATTTGCTAAATATGAACACTTGTCTCTTTTTGCTAAATATGAACCAACAATAAAATATAAAGTTGCTGCATGGTGGAGTGTTAGGTTCATTGAATCTGGATGTGCTGACTTGGAACAATTTGATTGGTCGAGGCGCCACTTCAGCGGGTTGGATGTCCTCCTTGGTCACTTTGTTCGTTTTTCCATGCTCTTGCCTTAGAATATTTTCCTTGCCGATGACTGTCCTTTGTGCTTGTTCCTTCCTAGCTTTGATCTTGGATCTCCTTTGAGATTTTGATTTCTTCTTCTCACTTGTGCTTGAGGTCTGGAAGTCTCCCCTTGGAGCAGATGTCTAGACTTAAAGTTATTAAACTTTTCTTTCCTAATTGCTTTGAAATTCCTACAAGCACCTTGAATTTGGAGAAGAACTCCCCTATGCTTTCGCCACAATGGAGGAAATTGGAACTTTCTTTGTGAATTATTTCCCATACTTAGCCAAATTTTGGCTATTCAATTTCATTTTGTAACACCTTTGTGTGGACTATTCAACATTTAGCCAAGATTTTGGCCAGCTTGAATGAACTTTGCTTGTGGACTCGCCTTCAATTCTGAATTTGGCGTGCTAAGTAGGGTGGATTCCATCCTTGGTCAAGGATTTTATTCATTTCCTCTTTACTTTTCCCCTTTATTCCTCTTGTTTTCTTTCCAACACTTAGTCAATTTTCTGAATTTCCCTCCCCAAGCTATCAACACTTAGCCAGTTTTCTTATCCTCTCCTTGGGTGAACTTTATCAATACTTAGACATTTTTCCTTCTTAGGCCATGTCGTACTTCATGTTGGTTTGGACATTACTTACTAGAGGGAGGTTGGACTTTGCATTGGTCTGGGTATTTTGCCTAGGTTGGACTTTGAAGTGCTTGTGCCAAGTCAAAATTTATGTCTTTTGTGCCAAGTCGGACTTTATGTCCTTTGTTGCAAGTCGGACTTGCTAGTGGTTTCGCCATCCTCTTCTCTACTTCCAAGCGGACTTTCTTGGTGCCTTGACAAATGCATGGCGAACTTCATCTCTACTTAGACAAGTGCAAGGCAAACTTCCTTTCCATCTTGACAAAGGCATGGCGGACTTTCTTATGAGCTTGGACGTCCCTCATTTCTCTCCAACCTTGGGCGGACTTTGCACTGGATTTGACAAGTGCATGGGTGAACTTTGCCTTGTCTTAGACATGGCGCTACCTTCAACGCTTAGTCATTTTTGCATGGGTGAAATTTTGCTAATACTTAGCCAATTTCATGAAATTTCCTTCCCAAGGCATCCCTACTTAGTCATTTTTTTGAATTCTCCTTCCTCCTCTTGGCTGGGCGGACTTTCCTTCCAGCTTGCCATTTCCCATTCAAGGTGAGGGCAGGCTTTGGAGTTTTCTTTCTATTGCTGGGCGGACTTTCTCCATGCCCTTCCATTCCTATGGCGGACTTCAAGAAATTCTTTCCACTTCTTGGTGGACTTGGAATCATCTTTGCCATTCTCCTTATTCCTCCCAAGCGGACTTGCCATTGTCTCTACCATTTTCCTTGGGGGAATTTCTTTAGACTTACACCATTTCAGCCATGAATTTCATGCTTATTTCTTTCACCATCTTGATTTTTTTCAGATTTTTCATCGGACTTGGAATCATCTTTGCCATTCTCCTTATTCCTCCCAAGCGGACTTGCCATTGTCTCTACCATTTTCCTTGGGCGAATTTCTTTAGACTTACACCATTTCAGCCATGAATTTCATGCTTATTTCTTTCACCATCTTGATTTTTTTCAGATTTTTCATTGCCTTTTCATGCTTTTTGCATGCTTTTCATCTGATTTTTGATTGATTTTTTCATGCTTTTTGATTAATTTTTTGATCTGAAGGCCTGATTTTTGGTTGCTTTTTGATTGATTTTCTTGATTTTTTAATGCTTTTTTATTCTAAAAGTGGAAACTTTGACTCCGTTATCAGTGGGACCTTGGCACCTTCTAAAAATAAAAACTTACTAAAAATAGAAAAAGCAAAAAGGTAACTTTCTAAAAATAGTAAATCCCAGATTGGTCCAAAAGTGCCAAAAATGAAAAAAACAAAAAGCAAAAATGCAAAATCCCTAAAAAATAGTAAGTGTCAGAATTGAGCAAAAGCACAGGCGATCCTCGTCTTCTGGGTCTTTTGAGCACTTCTATGACGTCTAAGCACAATTTCAAGCTTGAATTCTCTACTTGGCTCGGGTGACTCTTCAAAACTTAACTCCTCATTGTAAAAGAAACATGGTAATTAGCAGTTGCGATGCCAAGGCAAAAAACCCAAAAAGCAAAAACAAAGGGTCCCCATTTGCAATGGGGCGATGTGTGAAAAGGTCACAACAGGTCCCTCAACCTATTTTTTTAATTTCATGTAGGTTAATGGGTTGGGTTAATGAAATATTTTAATTAATAATAATTAAATTGGTCTTAATATTATTTTTGCATGCATTGTAAAAGACAATTTTATTATTGTCTTCGAGGCTGCCTAAATGGGGCATAATAAAGTCTTATGTAATTCTTAATGAAATTTTATTATTTTGGGGTGTAGTTACAAAGTAAATTAAAATAGATTTTTGGGAGGGAAAAGTGAATATTTTTATATTAATTTCCTTTGAGTCTATAAAAAAAGAGTAAGGGCTCATTTGCACACTCACAATTTTTATCTATCAAACCCTTTTTCTGAAATAGATGCTACAGTGTTTTGTACTAGTTCTAAGGGTATTTACTGAAGATTTATCAAGAAATTTGCTCATTATTAATTTCTGTAGCATAATTTTGGGCAATTTTCAGAGGTCAATCAACCACCTTGACACTACAAACTTGACCATTTTTGGGAAATATAACTGTAAGTGCCCTCCTTTATAATTAATAGCTAATAACTAGAGGATATTTGCTCATTTCATTGCTAATTACTTTTGATAGTAGTATTGGTTCATGTGCTGATACAATATTGCCTGTAATTGCTGTCATAAGAGAAATTACAGTCTTGGTAATCATTTGTAATAATTTGGAAGGTCCTCCACTAGATTTACTTATTTCTTGCACTTGCATTGTAATAATGATTGGATGGTGCAGCCACCAAGAGTTGAATTTTCATTATCCATCAATTTGGTGTTGATTCAGACCTGCTTGTTATCTGCCATTTTGGCATTGATTGGATCTATCTTTGCAATCTGCCAGTTCGGTGTTGATCATTTGCAATGTGCATACTATCTATCAATTTGGTGTTGATTGTAAGCTGGACAGCTTGCTACCAGTGAGTTTGAATTTAATTGCTTATTATCCACATCCCAATTTCCATATGTTCTCACCTTGCTCACAATGGGATCTTGGTGATTGGAAAGAGCTTGGGTTGGTGTTGATTTTAAAAATTTGTTGAAATTCGACTAATATTCCTGCCAGGTTTCATGTTGAGGTTCATTCCCTGGTTAACTTGAAAGAGGCAAAGGGCTCTTAGGTCTGCTTAGCAGCTTGCCACTTTTTATTGTAAAGTTGAGAGCAGACTGCATGTGTTGCGACAAGTTCAAAAGAAACAAGTTGCTTGTCTTTCTTAGTTTTATTAAGATGTAAGAGTGCTTATTGATGTAACAGTTTGAGCAGATAGCTTTGAGGGAGTTGAAGATAATTTTCTGAACACGATGATCCTTTTCTCCATACTTGAAGCTGAAGCTAGATGGTAATTAACTAGGAACTCTGTAGGAGCATTTGGCCTAAGAGGGCAATCTCTAATCTTGGTGTCTGGGGTTTGGTAATGTAGACAACAAGGAATGAATTAATACACGACACCTGTTGAGGAAAGCTATGTTCTCAAACTTATATCCAAATCCGTCCACAAAAATATTCTGCAAGTTTAACTTCCAGCAAACTCTTTCTTGATTCTGATAGTGAAAATTGTAAAAGGCTCATGGAAAATAAATTTACAAGTGGATGAGAAACTGCTTGAGGAAAGGCTAAAACTAAAGTGGAAGAGCTGTGAGCTCAATTCTCACAGGACATTGCAACAACGCTGTTTAGAAACTAGATACAACAGTTTGCTTGATATGTTTTGATGCTCTCATTATGTTGTAGACTTGGAAACATGGCAAGAGAACATTTTGGATTTTTGGGCAGCATTCTTCAATTGTTTCTACATAGTAACAAATTGGGCACATCATATGTTCAATGCTTCTATTTCATGTGCTAAAATCAGGTGCCACTTTAGTTACTAAGTTTGTGTTCGTTCATCTTCTTAACTATCCATTAGAAACATAATATGTACTTTTGTTGCTTGATATATTGATATATTTTTATTAATATGTAATATTTGAGAAACATTAAAGCTTACATATTTGACTGACTGTCTGTCTGTCTGTCTGTCTGTCTGTATATATATGGTTTGCCATCCTGGAAACATGCCATGCCATCCCCTGCCATTCCCATCTTCGAAACACCATGGAACATAGCTCTATATGTTTTATATTTAATTCTTTGTCTTGCTTATAACCACTCATTTGGCTAATTTACTTACATTAATAATTTACACTAGTATAACTTACTGAAACATTTATGAGAAACTATGTTATTTAAATGAATCTGTTAATGTAAGTTAACACAGTTAATACATCAATCCTCACACACACACACACACACACATATACAGGATTAAGATGCCGTACTCAACTATAACCCATGAGTTCCAACTAACTTATGACAGAGCACATGAAATATATATATTTCGACATGCCATCACAGGATTAAGATTCCATACTCAACTATAACCCATGAGTCTCAACCAACTTATGACAAAGCACATGAAATAATTATAACGTCTAATGCTTTCATCATCCATTAAACTTGTAAAAGTGAACAAGAAATATGTAGTCTTTTTCTAAATGGATTGAACTAAAATTTGGCTTTTTGTTTGAAATGAGATACAACCATTTGCTGCGGCTGCTCAAATTCAGTTAAACAGAATTGGGACAAAGAATGTTGGCAGATTTTCATGGTTGCAAGTAGGCTTTTGGAGAGGATTGCTAATTAGGAATTCGGCTGTCTTGCTCACCAATATTTCATATTCTAGAAGTTAGCTAGACAGAAATTTGCAAATTTCTTGTCAGGATTATGGAAATATTCTCTACTTCCTGCTAATATTCAGTAGAAATTTTATGTGTTTTAAATTTTTTTTTTTGCAGTTTGCATTGTTATACATAGTCAATATGCAGTATATCAACATTTCTTGATTAATGGGTATAGATACAGTCAGTGATTCCTTCGTGTATGTAAAGTTGCTTGCAATATGGTCAAGTAAATTTTTGGATGTGTTTTCTCTTTTCTGCTTTATTACTTTAGAGCAGTTCGGAATTACTTTAGTTATTTGGTCATTGCACAGATATGATCAAAGTCTGCTTGTATTGAAGCATGCCAAGGCTTCAAAGCAAGGAATGATTACCAAGTCTTCAATAATGCTAGGTCTTGGAGAGTCAGATAAGGAGATAAAAGAAACTATGCATGATTTGCGTGCTGTAGGGGTTGACATCCTTACTTTGGGACAGTACTTACAGGTATGAACATCTGACAATCACTTTCGGTTATTGTTTAGAACTATTTTTTGTTCCTTTAAAAGGGAGACAGAGGTGAGCTCTTCAATAAGCTTCCAAGTTTTTTGGTACATTTATCCATTGCAAATTCTAATATGATCTGTGAGAATAACAATCCTTAGAGTTCTAACCTGAGTCTAGTCACTCTTCTGTCTTTTTACATGAAGGGCACACTAAAGAATGCTATCTTTAGTGTAGTAAAATGCTTAAGGGATTAAATGAAGCTATAAGTGCTTTTTGGAACCATTTTCAAAAGGAGGATTCTTTATGAACTTTCAAGTTTCAACACATATCCCTGCAAACTTCTGAATGTCTCAGATGGTACATATTTATGGATGATAACATAAAATAAAGTTAGTTAATTTGTAGTTTTTCTATATATGCATGAGCATCATTGGAGATGGTCATCAATAGTGAATAATCCCCACTGCCACCAAAAAGGTGGAGGCAAGCAGATAGCTCCAAAAAGAGCCTATGAAATATCCAAGCTGATTATTTGTATAAACTTTATGATTTGGAAACAAAAAAGTTTTGATAAGTGTACAGTTGTTCAAAGTAACCTGATTCAAGTTTGGAGCAAATTCAGCAACTGGAGGTTTTTTTAAAGATCTACTATTTTCAACCGAGAATTCTCATTCTTTGAAATTACATTTTTTTTTCTTTTTGTTTTCTGATTTGTATTAAGAGCATGTCACAAACTCCGCCATTCAACAAATCAGATTGGAAAACATTTTTGTCTCATTCCTAAAGCCTTGATGAAAAGTGAAAGGTTCTTGAAGAGGAGAGGCACGTAAATGTGAAAACCTTTTAAAGAGGAGAGGCATCTGCAAAGGAGAGATATCACGACAACCAAGGCCAAATCATTTTAGATTGTCATCATGTTGTCTATGTGAATATTCTAAGTAATGATGGTTATTATGAAGACGATTCTCTATTGAATGTCCATCTGTTATATCTGTTGATAAACTAATTAAGCCATACGAACAAGACAATAAACAATGTAGTGATTTATTTTCAATTAATTTACAAAGTTCAAAAGCCAAACTCTGTTGTTTTGCAGCCAACACCTTTGCATTTGACAGTGAAAGAGTATGTGACTCCTGAAAAGTTTGCCTTCTGGAAAGAATATGGCGAATCCATCGGATTTAGATATGTTGCAAGTGGACCTTTGGTAGAGCTTCTTGCACTGTAGTTCCTGGTTTATATTTTGTTTTGAACTTAAGTTTGAAGTATATTCTCATTCATCAAGCTAGAAATTGGACAAATTCTATCATTGCATATTAGTGTCATATTTGGTAAATCATTTGATTGAAATTGCCAGAAACTTTGGGGCAGATGGAGACATAATTTTCCTTTTTGTTGACTTCCAGGTTCGATCATCGTACAGAGCTGGAGAGTTTTTTATAGAAAGTATGCTCAGAGGGCAGAAGGCTGCCGAATCTACTTCCTTATAGATAGATCGATTCATTTTTTGGTAACTAATGTTATAAAACATATGATGCAGCATAGGAGGCTGGAAAATGTAAAATTAATGCAGCTCATCTTTATAATTAATAGAGTGATTCCTTAAATGACCTTAATTATTACCACATTATTGTAAGTTGCAATGCAGAACCATATTACCCATTGTTGCATAATATTTTTCACAGTTAATGTTATCATGATTCAATTGGAGATGATGAATGATAGGAGCTTGCAATGTGCCGAGTGCAGACATGCTTGTGTACAACAACAATACATATTTGGTAAGAAATGAGTAAATCACGTGAGGGTGTCTTTCATGCCATGAAGGGGCAGATGTTCCCGTATAATTGCCATGTATCCATCTCAAATGCTAAGAAGATCTAATGGTGAAAAATGCATTGTTTTTATCATGCCTTAAAATAGACAATCAAAGTAGGATTGACGCATAACATCATTAAAAAAACATAAAATTAACTCACATGTATCAAGTTCCTAGAGATCGATATTCTAAAATCATGCCTTAAAATAGACAATCAAAGTAGAATTGACACGTCACATCATAAAGAAAACATAAAATGAACTCACATGTATCAAGCTGCTAGAGATTGATATTCTGAACCACCGTATACTTTCAAGGCTCTACAAAATTATGCCCTTTTACAATTTCTAAATTAAACTTGTTAAAAATCTAACTGGAGTTTTGCCAAATTCTAACTTAAGTTTTTTCAATTTCTAAATTAGGGTTCGCTGCTTTTTAATTTGTTATTCTTTAATAAAAATGATATTATCCATTTCATAAAATGTAATCCCCAAGGGAAGTTCAATATTTCAATTTGATTTCACTCTATGGGATACCAATGATAATCATATTTCAACTCAAGTCTGTCTTTACAAATAATAAGTTTAACACATTATGATGAAATGAATTGTAAACCCTTGCAAAATAATTGTTTGTTTCTCTTATTACAATGGCAGATCACACTTATAGGCAATCAATTTCTAGAATAATAACAATGATATGATTATGATATTGCTATCATGATTCAACCGTGTAGTTTTGAGTCAAACTCACGGTTGAATCCTGATAGCAATATCATAATTTGACACGTTGTGGAAAATACCTCCTACTTATCAATGATATGATTATCAAAAGTATAACAAATTCATAGAAAAAGGGGTGCTACAAGAGCTACCATTGAGTTTCGATCCTCAGGTACGAAGAGAGAGCTGCCTAACTCAGTTAAATATGTGTTGATATTATTGTTGAACAAAAAATTAATGAACTTCAGATGCAACCCTAAGTGGAATCAATCCTTGAGTGGAATTGTTAACATTGAATAGGAGTTTTTGTTGACCAAAAAATTAATGAACTTCAGATGCAACCCTAAGTGGAATCAATCCTTGAGTGGAAATGTTAACATTGAATAGGAGTTTTTGTCGACGAGCTAGTTGTGGGGATTAGGAGTTTTTGTCTCCCAATCTTCAATGGTAAATAAATAGAAAGTCTGATCTATTTGGTGAATAATATCATAAAAATTGGATGATGTCATTGAACTTTGACTTAGACTTACATAGGCAATTGAGTGCTTACATTCCATCCAAAGTACAAATTCAAATTTTCATTTTCTCTTCAAGGAGCCTCACACACACACCTTTGGTTGATAACACCTAAAAGAGTAAAGCTTGATTATATAATACATAAAATGCCCTATAATTTAGACACATATGTAATAGGACACAACAAATTAGTACTCATTGTCATTCTCCCGAAATAGCAACACTAAAAACCCAAATATAGAAATACAAATTACAAAATAACAATATAAATATTAAAAAATATAAATACAAATTTAAATATTATTATAATCATTATAATATAATATATAAAATAAAATATATAAAATTGATATCAAAATAAATATATACTAATATAAAATATGTAAATATAAAATAATATACACATAAATAAAAAATAAGTATATATAATTACAAGCAGCGATGACTATATAGGAGTAGCAATGATTGCCATATAAAACCAACGAATATATAGTAAGCTGTAGCAATGATATCATTATAAGTCAGTGGTTAAGATAATATGGAAAAAGGAAGCGATTAAAGACAAAAGCAGATTATAATGGAGAAACATTTCATTATAACATACAATGATTAAAATATGCAGTAATCAGTGAAGGCAACGCTTCATAAAGAATTAATTAGGGAAGCGATTCATATTATGTGAAGGCAGTTATAAGAAGTTTGAGTTTACCTTGAAATAAAAATTAAGAACCTTCTTAATAAAGAAGGTTGACTATTTTAAAGATGTCTCCCTTCATGAAAAAGGTATATGAAGGATATAAAGGTCAAGGGAAGTTGAAGAGAAAAGGGGCAATCTGGAAGATACATTTTGCTGAATATTGAGAATAGATCAGATAAGAAGGAATAGTATTCAATGATCTATACTTAGAAAGGCAACATAATGGAATATAAGAAGATTTAAGCATAGACATATGGGACAGCGAATAAGATAGAAATAGTAGTATTTCCTGGTTGTAGCAGCAGATACATTGATAGAATATACTCAGATTTAATATGTGGGAAGTAGATTTAATATGTGGGAAGTTGGCTTAAGAAGAGATAAAGGAAGACAAATGGTAAATCAATAAGGGAAGTAAGTTGAATAGGATTAATATTTATATATACATTATATACGATTATGCAATAATAATGCTTGTAGCAATTATTGACATTTATTAGTAATTATTCAATAGAACTAATCTATTGCTTCTTTGTAAGTAAAATCTTATGAATATTGAAGACAGATCAATTGATTTCTAGAAAGATATACCTCGGTGAATAGAGGAAGACACTTGAGCACAACAGATCACAAGGGAATCCGTGTGATCTAGCATAGCAAATAGTTGTATTAGAAATATATGCATAATCAAGAGTATATCAAATCTATCATATATTCAGTTGTATTCTGCCATTTATTATCTTACATCTATATAAATATGGCCTTGCATAATAAGGGATTATTAAATGTGTATTTTCTGCCAGTAATTGTTTACCGATGTATGCTTATTGCTTCTAAGATAATAAAAAAGGATTTCCTATGATTGAATTGGAATTATGTTGACTGTTTGAAACCCACCTTGTGGGTAGGGCCAGTGGTGAGGTGGTAGGGGCCAAAAGAGCCCACTTGCGACCTCTATCCAATTCCTCAAGGAGGGGCTAGGGGTGAAGTGGTAGGAGCCCAAAGAGTCCACTTGTAATCACCATCCAATCCCACTAGGTGGCAAGTGTCTTTAGGGGCTGAGACAATGATGGGGAAAGTAGGTACAAGTCGCTAAGGGGGAGGGTTGTGGTACACACCCTCTTAGGCTTGACATATGGCTTCGGGTAGACCCATCATGTCCCTACTCCCAAATTCCTAATATGTTTGCTTGTTGATAATCTATGGATGTGATGCAATTGTCTAACCCTAACAAGCATATATACATATTTGTATATACTGTTCATGTGGTGAATGTAGGATTCCAATCTAAGATTACATCATTAAAGAGATTTATTTAATAAGGTGAAACCCTAACCCTAAATTGTTGCAATTTGTGAATAATTGGCGAATTCTAGGGCAAATCAGGATAGAGGACATTACACTCATTTTCTAAATTTATTTTTCCAAACCTATGGGAAATGAAAAATAGACTCAAGGAACATCCAATAATCTTACAGAAAAGTGGGACATGCTAGTCTTCTCCTCATCGAGATTGCTTGCCCTAAAGCAATTCAAATTTGGATGCTTAAGATGTTGCTTCCTTCCTATGTAGTATATTTAGTTGGAAGATCCTTCCACCTTACCAAATATTTGCTAATGCTTCTATTTCTCTACTTTTTTTTTTTCTTAAGCATCCATGATAGCTTTGGTATTAGAATGAGTCTTCCTTAATCATCTAACAATGGAAAGCTTGTAGTTGGTACAATATGCTACCCCAATGCTTTTTAAAGCAAGAAACATGAATGGTTATGTATTTTGCTATCTTGAGTAGCTCTAGTTCATAGGCTATTTCTCCCATGCAAGGGCCCATAGAATTTAGGTTTTGACTTCTTTGCTACTTTCTTTAATGAAAATTGCTTGTCAAATTGCAGCCTTAGGTAAACCATGTCTCCAATTTCAAAACATTTTTGATATGCTAGTGGTTTGCATAGAGATTTTGTTGGTTCTGAACATGTTGAAGATGGTCCTTGAGGGATTTCAATACCTCTTGATTGTTGAAAACAAGTTGGAACTAAGCTGCAATATTATGTATGTGAATTCAAATCTAAAAATAAGATTACTAAATCTGATTATATGTATGTAATTGCACTTCACCATAATAAAAAAATCGAAAAACAAATATGACACCAAATTTACATAGATAAAAAAATTCAGGAAAAAACTCCACATGAGAAAAGAGGGCAAGTATATTATTTATCTTCACAAGAGAACTACACAACAATACACTTCATTGTTGATCAATTATAACCCAGATGCTTCCATACACCTACAAATAACAAAAGATACAACTACCATCTCAAGGCTCCAATTTATAGAACTTGTGGGAGGCAAAACCTTAGTAGTAAACATAAACAAGAGGTGCCAAAACCAATTGCAAAAACCCACACCCCATCCTTGGAAATCAAAGATTCATGATAATAAATTAATTAATGTGCACAAGTCTTCAACATAGGTGCCTAACCCAAAGCCTCTTCAACTTTTGGCATTCAGGATGCTCTGATGATTGTTCAACTTCCAAATGGAGAACCAATGGACACTTGTTTCCCTTCAAACTTAGCACTCCAATCAAGACCCTTCACATTCCCAATGTGAACATCTAGGAGGGATATTTTGTCTAATGATGTGTAACATCCACCAACATTAAATTTCCTCTTAAAAATATAATTACAATATGCCAATATTAAATAAATTTATCTCATGTCCCCTATGACATTTTTCAAGAAAAATGGAGACATAAAATGGCTTAGGTTTGCAAGGTAAATGTCACCTAATCTAACATTCTCCCACTTGACATTATACATTACAATTACATTCAAGAGATACAAATAATAAATTAAGTATAGTGATCAAGGCCCATGACCTTCTTGCATCAAGAGAACTTATTTGTGGTCACTAGCTTCATGAGAGAATCTGCAACATTATCCAAAGTTTCAACCTTATCAATCAAGACCTTACCATTCTCAATTATCTCTCACACAAAATGATATTAAACATCAACATACTTAGTATGATCATGATACATATAAGTTTTGGCCAAACAAATAGCACTATAACCGTCACAACCTATCCTCACCGTCCTGCAATCAAAACCAATGCCCTTACTAAGTATGTGTAGCCATACCACCTCCTTAGAGGCATTTGTAGTAGTCATATACTCTACTTCAGTGGTGGATAAAGCAACTGTAGGCTACCTCTTACTCATGTAACTCACTGCACCTCCAAATAAAGTAAATAGATAGCCGCTAGTGGACCCTCAACTATCTAAGTCACCTGCCCAATTTGCATCAACAAACCCCTGTATGTCCAATGACTTGACCACATCATCAATACTATGATAAACCAAACAATAATATGAAGTATCACACTAATATCTAAACACTCTTAACAAAAGTCCAATGCTCTTTATTGGGGTTAGACATAAACCTATTTATAACTCCTATTGCCTGGGCTATATCTGATCTAGTGCAAACCATTGCATACATTAAGCCACCAACAACACTAGCATAAGGAACCTTAGACATATCTTCAAAATCATCATTAGAATTAGGACACATATCTAAGCTCAACTTAGTACCAACTAAAAATGAAATATTAACAAGCTTATAATCACGCACATTAAAACTTCACAAAATTGTATCAACATACTTACTCTGACTTAACCAAAAATTTTTGTGATCCTAATTTTTGCTCATTTTTATTCCAACAATATATTTTATAGCCCCCAAGTCCTTTATATAAAATGTGTTATAAAGTTGTGTATTGAGCTGCCTAATCATCACCTTGTTGTTTGAACAACATATCATCAACATACAAGACAATAATTAGAATATGATCATCAATAACCTTAATATAAACACAATGATCTTCCTTGCTCCTAAGAAATTCCAACTTCAATACAAAAGTATCAAACTTTCAGTACCACATCCTGGGTGACTGTTTCAAACCATACAAAGATCTCTTCAACATGCAAACCAATTGTTCTTTTCTTTTCACAACAAAATCCTCAGGTTGTCGCGCATAAATTTCCTCCTCAAGATCCCATGCAAGAAAGAAGTTTTAACATCTATTTTCTTTATCTCAAAATCATAAGTAACAACAATAGACAATAAAAATTTAATAGAAGTTAACTTATCAACAAGAGATAAAGTTTTAACACATCCTGGGTGATTGTTTCAAACCATATAAAGATCTCTTCAACATGCAAACCAATTGTTCTTTTCTTTTCACAACAAAATCATCAGTTTGTCACACATAAATTTCCTCCTCAAGATCCCATGCAAGAAAGAAGTTTTAACATCTATTTTCATTATCTCAAAATCATAAGTAACAACAATAGACAATAAAAATATAATAGAAGTTAACTTAGCAACCATAGGATGCTCTCATGGACCATCTCACGATGGGTTCTCCCTCTTTGGATGACTCATCCGAGGAAGACAACTCTGCTAATTCTTCTAGGGAGTTTGTGTCTTGCTAGGCTCCTGTTTTGACTATCCCATCCATGGAACCATCATTTCCTCAAACTGTTGTCGATGCTCCGACAATTCCTACCTGACCCTCATCGAATGCTTTTGCTAATCCTTTGGTTGCTCCTATCTCCTTTTTTGCGTTGTTGGGTGGCTCTTTTCCTGTGGTGGCTGTTGAGGTTCTGCTCCTCTCGCCTCGCTCAGTGGACTTCGATTCGGAGTCTTCCTAGTCTGTTGTGCGTAGGAGGAAGAAGGCACTCCCCAAATCTGTCACTTCTACGCGACCTAGGGTGAAGGGAGTCAGATTAGTCCCCTCAGGTTCTAGGGTTGTCTAGTCCTCGTCTATTGTTCGACAGTTGTTTGTCAGTTTTTTTTGTGTGTGGTCTATTTCTATTCTGTCGGGCCCTTGTGGCTCCTATTTTTTCCTAGTTCATTCTTGGTTTGAACTAGTTATTTTTTGGCCATGAGGGCTTTCCGTGTAAAGGGTACATCACCTTGTAAATGTTGCTTAATCAAACATAAGAGATAAAGTTTCACCAAAATCAACTCCCTCTCTCTAGGAGTAATCCTTAGCCACTAATCGGGCCATGTACCACTCCAACTGACCATTTGCACTAAATTTATTTTTAAATACCTTCTTGTAACCAATAGGATTCCTTTGGGAAAACTAATAAGATCCTAGGCGTCAACTATTCAAAGCCATCATCTCCTCCTGCATGGCCTGCAACCAAGCCTCACTTTCCTCCAAAGAGAGAGCCTCCCTGAAAGATCTAGGTTCGTTGTTAGTACTCAATAAAGAAAATTCATAACAGTAATTTGATGAGCTATACCTATCAACTAGATCATTGCCTTGTGGGACTCCTCCAGGTAGGAGTAATGGGCTCTACTTCTTTTGTTTGCTCATCTTGCACATAATTTGAACTATCTGAACCCTCTTCTTCTTCTCCATCCTCAAATCCATCTAATTGTTCTTCCACATGTGCATCTTCTTGCTTCTCAATCTTTGTCTTTAAGTGCGTTGTCTTTGTCTTGTCTTTCTCCTTTGGTTGTTTTTCTCGTGAATAATCTCTAAATTCATTGAAAATCACATCTTTAGACAAGATTATTTCATGGGTTAGAAGAATCCATAGCTTATAACCTTTTACATTCTCACCATAACCAACAGAGATGCATTTTTGTGCTTTTGAATCTAATTTAGATCACTTTTCTTAAGACACATCAACAAAAGCCTCACAACCAAAGACCCTTAAGTGTGAAATAGAAGGCTTTCTACCTATTCACATTTTATAAGGTGTTTTATCAACAAGAGATGAACAAGATCTATTAATTAAATAACAAGCAATACCAACCGCTTCTACCCAAAAATATTTATCAAGTTTAGCATTACTCAAAATACTCCTAGATCTTTCCATTAAGGTTTAGTTCATTCTTTTTGCTACCCCATTTTGTTTGAGTATAAAGAGTTTCCTTTTTTTGTCAAACAATATTTGCATGCTTACAAAATTTATTAACTTTTTTGGAACGATATTCACCTCCATTGTTAGATCTCAACACTTTTATCTTATAATCTATTTTCTTTTCAAATAAGGCCTTAAATTCCATTAAAACTTGGTCAAAAATTCAAATTTAGAGTACATAAAATAAATTCAACTAGTGTATCCTATGACATCATCAATGAAAGAAACATAATATTGATATTTACCCAAAGAGTCAATATCCACTGGTCCACATACATCCAACTAAATAATCTCCATTAAACTCTCTGCCTTATTAGTTCCACTAGAAAATGATTATCTATTTTGTTTTCCAAAGACACAATATTCACAAAAATCATTTTTACCAACAAAATAACTAGTAATACCATCAACCAATTTTTTGTTTAAAATAGTCTTAAGTCCTTTTTCATCTATGTGACCAATCTATGGTACCACAACATACATGTATTTTCAGTGTTAGTTACATTGGCAGAGTTACTTAAAGTAGAGGTATTTAACCTAAACAAAGTCCCTATCCAAGATCCTTTAGTTATCACCAAACTCCCTCTTACCAACGTACAACCAAACCTATCGAATGTCACATGCATTCTAGAATCATTTAACTTAGACACTCAAAATAAATTTCTTGGAAGTCCTAGAATATGCAAAAAATTATCAAGATTTTTAATCCTCCCATCATTGAAACACAATACCTTTCCCTTACCAACAATCCTGTTAGTGTTGTTCTCATCAAGGAAAATTTCTCTTTCATCATACTATTTTTAATTAGTAAGCCACTCCTTGTGAGGAGTAATTTGGTAGAAGAAACCCAAATTAATAAGAAAAGCATCATCACTAATAGTGTTAGTTGAAATAAACAAAGCATAAAAATCATCATCAAAGGAATTTTCTGTAGAGGAATCAAAATTAATTTTCTAATTCCTACATTCCTTCTTCGCATGCCTTCTTTTACCACAATTCCAACACTTTACTCTTCCCTTTTTGGGGGTTTTAGAATGTCCTCTGGACTTATTGTAAATCAAATCAGATTTGAAACATGAAGGGGTTCTAGGGCAGAGAAGAGACTAGGGTCAGAGATTCTAAGTGATAAACTTCTGATACAAAATATGAATTTTTTGAATACTTCTCTTAATGCAGAATGTGCGGGATGCAGAACATTAATAGATTTCTATATACTGCATATTAAGAATGGTCTCAGTATTTATATTAGGGAGGCCCACCTTCAAGAGACACGTCTCTTGAGAGGAAGTGTCTCCACACTTGGAGACACGTCCGCTCAAGGGATGTGTTCCTTTGAGCGCACGGGTTTCATATCCAAAGGGACACGCCTCTTGAGAGGACGTGTCTCCACACTTGGAGACACATCCGCTCAAGGACGTGTTCCTTCCAGTGCACGGGATCCTGTAATCATTCAAATTAAACAGCTTTAACAAATACGTGCCCACACACAGAGCGACAATGAATGCAAAGTTATATTCAAAGCGTATTTATATCAACATCTATTTGTATTCGATTTTATACGAGCTTTATAAATTCGATTACTTATTTCCAGAAATATCGAGTAATAGATCTAACATAAACAATGATGATGCTTATAGCAATCATTGTTATATATCAGACCTAAGCTATTTTCATCAACACTCCCTCTTAGCTTAGGGAAGATATTTCAAATCAAATAAGTGAAGATATCACCTTTACACGTGATATCAAAGATATGTTTTATCAAAGTTGTCAAGTCTCATGACATAACACATCTTCATTATGGTATGTGCACTAACATCAAGTCACATGATGTCTACCATAATTCATGGCATATCCATGGATATAAATATCCACCATGATTATCTCTTAAGGATCACAATGATCTACAAATGATATCAAGTCCCATGATATCAACCAAGGTGTCCAAGAGATACTATCATGACATATCCATAGATATCAAGTCACATGATATCTATCATGATAGTTTATCATTGTAGAGTCGTCACTTTACAATGTCAAATACAAGTGTTCATTATTAGAAAGATCGTCACCTTTCAATAATGTACACAGGGGGAGTAGGCCCATAAAGTCATGGAGTCACACACATGACAAAAGAGTTTACACATTTAAACATCTTTATATATATTAGTACAATTTGATAAACAATTTGAATTTCAAACATAAATAACAAATTACATTTCAACCATACCAAGTTTCTTCCTGAAGTGCTCTACCTTGATTCGGGAGAGAGGCTTGGTGAGAATGTCTGCAGTTTGATCATTTGTACTAATATACTCCAACTGAATTACTTTCCTTTCCACCATATCTCTTACATAATGATAGGGGATCTCAATGTGCTTAGATCTATCATGAAAGACAGGATTTACAGAGATTTTGATACAACTCTGATTATCACAATGAATAATTGTACGATTCAAGGGCTCACCAAAGAGTCCCACAAGCAATTTATGAAGCCAAACTGCTTCTTTTGCTCCCATTGAGGCTGCAATGTATTCGGCTTCTGTTGAACTCTGTGCAACTGAAGATTGTTTTCTACAAATCCAGGAGATCATAGCTGATCCTAAACTGAAGCAACATCCTGATGTGCTTTTTCGATCAGTTACATTTCCAGCCCAATCTGAATCAGAGTACCCATGTAGATCTAGTTGATCTTTCTTATAAAGAAGACCATATCCAATAGTGCCTTGAAGATATCTCAAAATATGTTTCACAGCCATTAAGTGAATTTCCTTAGGTTCACACATGAACTAGCTGAGAACATTTATTGCATAGCAAATATCAGGTATGGTGTTGACCAGATACATCAAGGATCCAATCATCTGTCTGTAAAGAGTTGGATCTGCACACTTGGATTCTGCTGCTGCTTCTTTCAACTTGTGTAAGTTAGTTTCCATAGGTGTAGACATGGGTCTACAGTCTAACATCCCAAATCTCTTTAGAATATCAACAGTATACTTTCCTTGATTTAAAATGATACCATCAGATTTCTACCAGACTTCCAACCCCAGGAAGTAATGTAAAATGCCCAAGTCTTTCATATCAAATTATGAAGCCAGGTCTTCCTTACATTGAGTAATAAGGTGATCTTCTCCTGTTATTAGAAGGTCATCAACATACAAAATTAGTATTAACATATCACCTTTAATTACCTTAAAATAGAGATTTGGATCTGCATCATTCTTTGAAAATCCTAGTCTTAGAAGATAGTTGTCAATTCTTTCATACCAGGCTCTGGGAGCCTGTTTAAGTCCATATAGAGATTTCTTCAATTTGCATACATGTGAGTCTGCATTATGTATCACAAAGCCTTCAGGTTGCTCTAAAAAGACTTCTTCTTCAATGGACCCATTCAAGAAGGCAGTTTTCACATCCATTTTATGGATCTTCCAGCCTTTAGCTGCAACGATAGCTATTATTGCTCTCACAGAGGTGTACCGGGCAACAGGTGCAAAAGTTTCTTCGTAATCAATACCTTCCTTTTGAGAGAAACCTCTAGCAACAAAGCGTTCCTTGTGTTTCTCGATGTTGCCATCAGCAGCATGTTTGATTTTGAAGAGCCATTTGGAAGAGACAATAGATTTGCCTTTTGGTCTAGGTACTATATCCCATACACCATTTTTCAAAAAAGATTGATACTCTTCTGTCATAGCATCTTTCCATACTTGATGCTTCAGAGCTTCCATAACGCTAGTTGGTTCTGAACTAATGATCTCATTCATTAAGGCAACATAGCTTGAGAATCTTTTGGGTATCTTACTTTCTCTAAAAGTTCCTTTGGGTGGTGTTCTATAATTCTCAGCTTCCTTAATCATCTTTCTAGCCCAAAGTAGTCTTTTCTTGTTGTTGTCATAAAGATTCACTTCTAGGACAAATTGGTTTCCAAAGATCCTTAAGTGACTTATGTCAGGTTTTATACCAGTAAATACTTCTTCAGGAGTTTTGTTATCTAGATGAGAATGGGGACATCTATTTTGAATGTAGACAGCTATCCTAGAGGCTTCTGCCCAAAATGAAGTTTCTAAGTTTTGATCAAACAACATTGCTCTAGCAGCTTCTACAATAGTTCTATTCTTTCTCTCAGCAACACCATTTTGTTGAGGATTGAAGACTACAGTAAACTCCCTCTTAATCCCAGCATTTACACAAAATTCCTTAAAGATTTCTGAGGTGTATTCCTTCCCATTATCTGTTCTTAGAGTTTTGATTTTCTTCCCCGAAAAGTTTTCTGAAAGAGCTTTGAATTCCTTAAATCTTTTAAGGACTTCTATAGACTCTTTACATTTAAGAAAGTATATCCAGGTTTTTCTAGAGAAGTCATCTACAAATATTACATAATATAAAAAAACCTGCCATGGAGGGTACAAACATGGGTCCACATAAGTCAGAATGAACCAGTTCTAAAATGTTTTTGGTTTTACTCAAACTGTTTTGGAAAGCCCCCTTTGTATTCTTCCCTAGGGCACACCCTTTGCATGCTCCTTCATGAATATGATTTAGTTTGGGTAATCCTGTTACTAATTTTTCCATAGAAGGTAGAGCACGAAAATGAATATGTCCTAGTCTTCGATGCCAAATTTCATTTGAATCAGAAGTCTCATGAATAAGGGCTTGATTAATGTTAGTGCACAGTTTGTAGAGATATCCTTGTCTTATCCCTATAGTTTGAGCTTTCTTTATGGTGGAGTTCTTTGGCCATGCTAGAACTTTTCCATCCATAAAGGTGACCCTATATCCGTTGTCTTCAAGAGTAGAAATGGATATGAGGTTCCTCTTTATTCCTGGTACAAATAATAATCTAGTGAGTTGAAGAGAGAGGCCATAATTCAGATTTATGGTGCAAGATCCAACCCCCTTAACTGGATGTGCAGAATCATCCCCAATAGTTACTTCTTCTGCAGTTTCTTCTATCATAGTATCTAGGTGTTCTCTGAATCCTATGATGTGCCTTGAAGAACCACTATCAATTACCCAATTATTGACTATGTTTGATACTTGAATTGATAATGCTGAGTAGAAAACAAATTTCTCATAATCATGTTCTGTATTTGTCTTTTCAACTTTAGCAAAGGATGCATGTTGTTTTGTTCTATTAGGGCACTTGATTGCATAGTGTCCATACTGATCACATCTAAAACATTGTATTTGGGATATGTCTTTCTTTTTCTTGGATGATCCCTTTCCATACGAGTTCTTCTTTCTCTTGAAATCTTTCTTCTTACCTTTCTTATGAGAAGTTGTGTTTAGTACATGAATATCCTCATCTATAGGTTTCTGAAGTTTTCCTTTTGACATTAGTCTTGTTTCTTCCTGCAAGCAATCTGTTCTCAGCCTATCAAATTTAGGGAGTTTAGATCTTGCACTTATTCCTTGGACAAAAGACTCCCATGAGTTTGGTAGACCATCTAGAGCTATTAGAGTTAACTCCTTACTGTCAATTTGATGACCAATTGTTGACAGTTGATTTCTTAATTTAGTGATTCTCATGAAATATGAATTAACAGATTCTCCCTTGTTTATTTGAATATGATTAATTTGCCTCTTTAGAGCAAGGGTCCTACTGGTGTTGTTTATTTCAAAGGTGCTTTCAAGAGATTTAAACATTAGGTATGTAGTCTCATGTTTAGACATAATAGGTACTATATGGTCCCTTATTGCATCTACGATAATTTTCATGGTTTTCTCATTGTTCTCAATCCATTGAGATTTCTCCAGATCATCCTTAGGCTCTAACTGGTTCTCTTTCACAAATGAATCTAGCTTATTTTCTCTAAGGATCATCATGATTCTAAATTTCCATGATGTGAAATTGTCTGCTCCTGCAAGGCGATCTTCAAATCTGATCACACTTGACATTATGAAGAATGTGAAGTAAATTCGATTCTGGAAAATACGAATTTTCTTGAGCAGATTGGTATTCAGATTTGATTAGGATTCACACAACGTGGCTCTAATACCATGTAAATCAAATCAAATCTGAAAGATGAAGGGGTTCTAGGGCAGAGAAGAGACTAGGGTCAGAGATTCTAAGTGATAAACTTCTGATACAAAATATGAATTTTCTGAATACTTCTCTTAATGCAGAATGTGCAGGATGCAAAACATTAATAGATTTCTATATACTGCATATTAAGAATGGTCTCAGTATTTATATTAGGGAGGCCCGCCTTCAAGAGACACGTCTCTTGAGAGGAAGTGTCTCCACACTTGGAGACACGTCCGCTCAAGGGACATGTTCCTTTGAGCGCATGGGTTTCATATCCAAAGGGACACGCCTCTTGAGAGGATGTGTCTCCACACTTGGAGACACGTCCGATCAAGGACGTGTTCCTTCCAGCGCGTGGGATCCTGTAATCATTCAAATTAAACAGCTTTAACAAATACGTGCCCACACACAGGGCGACAATGAATGCAGAGTTATATTCAAAGCGTATTTATATCAACATCTATTTGTATTCGATTTTATACGAGCTTTATAAATTTGATTACTTATTTCCAGAAATATCAAGGAGTAATAGATCTAACATAAACAATGATGATGCTTATAGAAATCATTGTTATATATCAGACCTAAGCTATTTTCATCAACACTTATCCCTCTTGTTATTGTTAGGGTTTGAAGGCATATATCTATAAGTTAACTACAAATTTGATCAATAAAACAAAGAAATAAAACACACACACAAAATTATAGTAGCAACAAGACAACACAGAGAATTTAACGTGGTTCACCCAATATGGGCTACATCCACAAAACCGCAACCATCCAACGATTTTATTATCTAGTGCAAAACATATTACAATCTCACAAATAATACTATACATCAACTCCCATCCCAACCGCTTATAACAAGCTTTTTAGAAGCTTCTAGAATTAGGGTTCTACAAAGTCAATTTTTTTCCTTTTTCAGTGACGATGTGGAAAAGTAGGAGAAATTTTTTTCTCAAGGGTTGTTGCCCCCGAACCCCTGCCTAGGGCATGACCCAGGACCCCAGTGAGGATACATGAAGAGTGTATAGTATAGCATGATTAACCGCCACACACCAACAATCTCCCACTTGGAGACTGATCCTGGATGACACCACTGCACTTACAACTCCCACTGGAAATAAGCACCTTGGACCCTGCTGCTCTATTATACTTTTAACCATGAAGACCAACTGAAGCTGAAGAGGAGATCAACTTCTCCCTTGTCACTGCCTTTGTAAACATATCTGCTGGATTAGCATCTGTATGTATCTTTTCCAGCTTTACCTATCCATCCTCCAACACTTACTGAAGGAAATGATATCTCAATTGTATGTGTTTGGTTTTAGAGTGCAAGGCAAAATTCTTTGCAAGATGTATAACACTCTAGCTGTTTGTAAACAAGTGATTTTTAGCCTGTTATTTTCCCAACTCTTTCATGAAAAGTTGCAGCCATATCATCTCCTTTGTTGCCTTTGTTGCAACAACATACTCTACCTTTGTGGTGGATAAAACAAACACCTTTTGCAACCGAGAAATCCAACTCACTGTTGTCCCACCAACTGTAAATACATAACCTGTGGTACTCTGCCCGGTATCTATATCCCCTACCAAATCTGAATCAACATAGCCTTTTAAATCAATATTAGAGCTCCAAAAACATAAACATTTATTGGATGTACCTCTCAAATACTTGAGAATCCATTTTACCGCATTCCAATGCTCAACTCCGAGATGACTCATATACCTACTAACAACTCCTATGACATGTACAATATCTGGTCTCGTGCATACCTTGGTGTACATAAAACTTCCTCTAGCTAAAGCATTGTTAGGGTTTGCATTAACTCTTGAGTTGTCTTTGTTGTTGTAATATTGAACGCCACCGATTGTGCTAGGCATAAATGAATACTGCCAAGTGCCTTTTTGTCCAAAATATCCCAGTCTTCATCATAAATTGCTAAGGGTTTCTTGGTTTTCCCTTCCAATGGCCGCCATAAATCCTTTTGATAGAGGTATTTCTCCATCTGCATCTTCCATAATTGATAGTTCTGCCCATTAAACTTATCAACCTTCAACTTACCCTCATCTGCCATTGCTCCCACTCAACCATGAGACTCCCACTCAACTGTGAGATCTTCCTGCAAAGGATAATCGAACACAACCCACTCTGATACCATTTGTTAAGGTTTGAAGGAAGATATCTAAAAGTTAAATGCAAATTTGATCAATAAAACAAAGAAATAAAACACATAGAAAAATTATAGCAGCAACAAGACAACACACAAAGAATTTAACGTGGTTCACCCAATATGGGCTACATCCACAAAACCGCAGCCATCCAATCATTGTATTATCCAGTGCAAAACATATTACAATCTCACAAATAATACTATACGGCAACTCCCATCCCAATCGTTTATAACAAGATTTTTAGAAGCTTCCAGAATTAGGGTTCTACAAAGTCAATTTTTTCCTTTTCCAGCGAGGATACATGAAGAGTGTACAGTATAGCATGATCAATCGCCACACACCAACAATTATCCCCTTTAGGCCCTTTCTCTTTGGACCTACCTTGTACATGCGAGACATCTTGGGAGCCAACATTCATGGAATTTCTCCTCATATCCTTTGAAGGAAGTATGAAGATAATGGAGTCCATCTTTGGTTCTGCATTACCACTACTTATAGCAATAATTAAAATTTTCCAAGGTTCGGCCAAAGAACAAAGAAAAATATATATTTATCTTCATCTTCAATTTTAACATTTATTGATGTAAGTTGACTTATAATCGGATTAAAAGAATTTATAAGATTTTCTATAGACTCACCATCTTTCATTTTTAAAGAATATAATTGTCTTTTGATATATAACTTGTTAGATAAATTTTTATTTTGATAAATATCACTTATCCTTTTCCACAACTTATGTGTGGCATCTTCGATGGAGAAATTAAAAAGAATGAAATTCGTAAGACACAACTAAATGGTTTTTCATGCCTTCTTATCTAACTTTTTCCAATCTTCATTAGTCACTGTAGCTAGTTTGCTTTCTTGTGAAATCGACAACCTCTAATTTCTCTTTTGGGAGATCCTCCATCTTTAATTTCCACATCTCATAACTCATTTCATTAAACTTTGGAGAGAGGAAGAATCTATGGTATATGATCTTCACAAATCTACAATATACCACAAAAACAAAAGCTCCCACTACAACAAAAAATCCTCCAACACTTAAGAGAAAGGCATCCCCTTCTAAATAGAACCGTTAACTTTGATGCCAAATGTTGAAAACAAGGTGGAACTAAGCTGAAATATTAACTTATGTATGAAAATTCAAATTTGAAATAAGATTACTAGATCTGATTATATGTAGGTGATTGTACATTCACCATAATAGAAAAATCAATAAACAAATATGGCACAACATTTACATGGAGAAACTCTTTCGAGAAAAAAATCTACATGAGAAAAGAGGGAAAGTATATTATTTATCTTCATAAGAGATACACCACAATATACTTTCTTTTTTATCTCCTACAATCTAGATGCTTCCATACACTTGCAAATAACACAAGATACACGTACCATCTCAAGGCTCTAATTTATAAAACTTGTGGGAGGAAAAATCATAGTAGTAAACTGAAATAAGAGGTGCCAAAATCACTTCCAAAAACCCATGCCACGTACTTGAAAATCCAAGAATTGTGATAATAAATTAATTAATGTGCACAAGTCTTCAAGATGGGTGGCTAACTCATAGCCTCTTCAACTTCTGGCATTCAGGATTGTCCAATGACTATTCAGGTTCTAGATGGAGAACTAATGGACGCCTATTTCCCTCCACCAACATTAAATTTCCTCTTGAAAATATAATTACAATATGCCAATACTAAATACATTTCTCTCATGTCCCCTAAGACACTTTCCAAGAAACATGAAGACATAAAAATAACTTAGGATTTCAAGGTAAATGTCACCTAAGCTAACACTGACTTTACTTGATCATATATTTTGCTATGATCATCCTATTTTCTATGATTGCAAGGTCCACAAAGGTTAGAGAATTATATCTAGATACAATATCATGAAAGATGTCATATTTATCGACATATCGTAGGAGGTATTCTAACAATGTTCTCCCAAATATAACCAATTGACTCAAGTTTTTTGTTGTCTAGAAATATAATTTTGTAGGCACCCTTCAATCTATTTGTTGACAATTTTAGTCTATCCATCCATTCTAGGGTGATAACTCATGTTAGGGGTGAGGTATGTTCCCACCAAACAAAATAATTCTTGCCAAATGTGACTCAAAAACCTATTGTCCTTGTCACTAGCAATGTTCTTTGGTAACCCATATAATTTGAAAACCTCATTGAAGAATAAATTAGAAATTTGAGGATCATCTCAAAACTCTGATAGTTGAATTAAATTGAATGCACATCAATGAAGAACCCATCAATCAAACTCTTCTTCTCACGACTTGCAAATATAGTTAACTTTCTACTTCAAATTGCTCTTTAAATATTGCAAATATCTTCAAAAAAATTATGGGTTGTGTTCCCCTACTCACAAGCTTTTCGTAGTTTTTTGAATTTTTAAATTTCATCAACAAATGAAAAAGTTATTGTAATTTTACTAAAATTGTGTTTGTCTAATTTTAAAGTTATCCAATAATAAATGATGGTGTTGGTAAAGCTATTTTTATGAATAAAACTTACGAGATGTTAAGTTAGCTAATCATTGCATGAAAACAAAAGTATTATTATAATTACATTAAATGATGCTTGACCAATAATAATGTATGAAAAATGGATAATTAGTTGGATGTAAGATAGAAAGGAGTTGCATGTCAATTTACTATTTATTAATAATGCGTGAAAAGATGACGTAATGAAAGTTGGTCATATTTGAACAAGTAGCATGCATGATATGATTAAATGTTAAATTAGGGAAAGATTGTATTCATGAGTGTTTGTGGAAAGTTCGCCTTCTGGGATGGGTGTCGAATATGGGTTAACAGGGAGTGTAAACACTACGTTTTCCAGTTCAATTTTTATTTAGTTGTATACGGCTATATGTTTGTCCAAGTGACTTAGACCATTGAAATAGATGGATTTATTATATATATTTTATCTCTGCCATATCCTAATATCGATCATAGCAATGCATGTAGATATATTAGGCATGCACCAGATTCCATCATGTTCATTGATTTCTTTGTATTAAGCATTTCGTGTAGGGTCAGTGGTTCTTCATGTCAGGAAGAACTCTCTGAAGAAGCATAAGCTTCATGGTTGGGCAGAAAAACCACATGGGTCATGTTCTCATCTATTGACTTGCAGATGACTGTAAGGGTCGATGGCAGTCAAAGACTACATTATTTATATCCGAGCACATTATTATTGAATTATTATTTTTATATGTACTTTCAAATTGTACATTTATTGAACTATGGATGATTAGTGGATTGGACTATTGATGATTCTAGTGTATGTGTACATTACTTGTACTCTTATTGTATTATTATGACTTGTTGGCAATGGAATGCCTAAGTCAACTATTGTATCACATTATTACACATATTTATGTTCATGTATGAATGATATGTCATACGATGTCATGGCTTATGTAGAGTTATTTCCCATGTATTGAGGAACTTGTAATTACTTCTTGTGACTGTGATTAATTTGATGCTCATTTGAAATCCAAATCTTTAAGTAAGGAGTTTGCTAAATTGAAAGAGTAGGAAAGTTTGGTAGATATGGAGAAAAGAGAGGAAGAGAGATTGTAGTCTAGGAAGAGGAGACCAATAAGCTAGCAAAAAGAAAAATTGAGAAATAAAGGAAAGATCATGACAAATAGGAGTTTGAATCAAAGTTTCCAACTAAAGTGTAAAAAAATGGGTGTTAATAATAAGATGGCACATTCTCTATAGGAAAATATGTAATTAGTATTCATACTACCACCCCACTTCCCTGCCATTTTCCAACCTTCTACTTCACAAATAACCTTTCAAAAAATGTTTAGTTTTCTCATTCCACTATAGATCCATCCAATGAATTTCTTGGTGAATCCAATACCACCTCCGAAAGAGACAATAATTCTTAAAAATTCAAATCCCAGCCTTAACAAAGTGGAGTAAAAAGTAAATTTTGTCTTATGTATTTTGCATGTGGTAGCTAATAAGGATGTCATTTTCTTATATTAGGAAATCTATCTTATCCAAAGTAATCAAACTTTCTATGTCATATTGTTTCAGCTAAGATGTTGAAATGATTATAACTTATGACATTGTTTAATATCTAAATCTTTGTCAATAGTATCTATATATTAAAATGAAATATTATTATGTTAAAATGATATATTGTAAATCAAATGAATATACATGTGTTGCAGCATTATTTTTCCATTAACATGTAAAACAAATACTCATAAACTCCTAGAAGTAAACAATTTCATAATAAATATTTTTAATTTAAAATCTTAAGTTAAAAAAATATATATACAAACAATAAAGCACAGAGAACAAAACATTTTCAATAGTAATATATATATATTATATTAAAAAAATACAAATGAAAGCCAATAGAACCCTCCAAATTTAGAAACATCTACAAATCATACAAAATACAATTAAATTCCTAGATTACAATCAAAATAAAACATAGAGGATACATTGTTTACACTTTTTAAACCAAACTTTAGCACTCAACATGTACACAAAAGAAAAAATGTAAAAAAAAACATTTCATGTAAGGAATTGTGGGGTATAAAGGGATATTAAATTGCCCCATACCACCATCAATATCAATGTGTTTTAACTTAATAATTGGATATTGTCATTTTTATATGTAGATACAAATGTCGATTTTTTTTGGATGTTGTCATGTGAATTTTGAGTGTTATTTTTAATATGTTAATAGATCAATGAAAGTTTTGCTATAAAATTGGATTAACATAGTGAATCTTACATAACATGCATTGTTCAACTTAGGATACACTAACATGTCTTCTTTATAACATAAGCAATCACACATGCTAAAAATCAATAGTGACCTCCATTTAAATTAGAACTAGTAAACATATTATTCAAATATAAGTTTGAAAAGATCACAAATAGGTTATTATTGGCTATTTGATTTGAAAGTGCATCATATTTAATAAATGGTGATATATTTTCATTACAAAATTTAAATATTGTTGGAGATGCATGCACATTATGATTATGGTTCTAGATTTACAGTTCGAGGGACGTTTTACAATACCATTTGGGTGTGTTAAAAAAAACTCTACCTTAAATCAAGAAGAGTTCTTGAAATCATAACCCTTTATTTGTTATTAATTATTATCAACATTAAATAATCACCCTTTTTTATTAACCCCATATCACAAATATATAAGTGCATTTTATCACCCTGTATTTAAATTTGCACTTCATGACGCATGATCAAAGGCATATTGATTGACATTAAAGTCATAAACTATATTCATGGAAGTGGCACATCTTTTCCTAACTCCATGTAAGCCACAAGTGGCAGTTGTTGCCATCTTTTAAGTAACTTTTAAACAACCATTTTAGGTCGTAGCATGATAAGGTTATAACTGCTATAGATGCATTTAAAACTGCACTTAAAAGCCACCATAGTGGCGCCAATGCAAATATCAATTGTAAGCCACAATGTGGTAGTTTAAAAGAACTTTAAATAAAAGCATTTTTATTGTAATAAAAGCTCATAACAAAGAGCATGATCTGTTGTTACTATTTTTTTTTTGCAAGTAATCACTAAGAAAAGTGGCGCCAAGCTTAATGAAATTTGTTGGTATTAAGTTCCAACTAAATAAATAGGAAAGGGGCGCCAAGTTTAAATTGTGGCATGTTGAGTTTAAATCTGTTCTTCACTGCATTGAAAACCTTTAATGTTAAACCACAAAAAGTGGTGAAGGATGCTATATTTAGCCTGTCACATAATAAGTTAAGTGCTACCAAGTTTAAGATTATGATGCAGATGTAAGTGGCAAGATTTGCTAAACGCTCTTTGCTTTCACATTTTCATTTGTCCTGTTTATTGGGGTTACAAATGCAAGATTTGTGCAACCGGTGGCTTCACTTGAGTGTGACTGAGTTGAAATATAGATAAATTCATGATTTAGGAATGCTTCAACTTTGATTTTGGTGGCTTCTGTAAAAGGTTTCTCAAGATGTTAAATATTGAATATACAATGAAATATTAAACTAATATTTTGAAATGATGAGAATGTTTTTGCCCCTGATTTCTTCACTTCAATAGATTTTGGCTTGCTCAAGACCTCATAAAGAGGAAAATTTCAAAATGAGTGGAATTTCAGAAAATTTGAAGTTTATAAGAATGTATTTGCAGCTTCGAACACAGACTTTCATTCAACATGCAGGAGAAGCAAATTGAAAGTTTAGAAAGCTTTGTGGCCAGCTGAATGAAGATCTTGAAGAGAATCAGGTATAAACCTGCTATTTACATTTTAAAATTTGCATAAAATATCTAAATTCTTCACAAATATGTGCTAAATTTATCATTAAGTGTTGCGTATTAGCAAATTAACTTTCCTGTGCAGGCAACTGTATGGAGCTAATTGCTGAAGCACAATATTTGAGCTCTTTTCACAATTTTTCTTCTACAGTCTATTTGAGCTCTTTTCACAATTTTTCTTCTACAGCCATTTAAAAATTATGCTATCAATTTAGTGCTAAAAGTAAGTGTGGTTATACTGCAGTTTGCAAAACTTCAATTTTAGAGATAATGAATTTGGGGGAGAATATTCTGGAGGGCCTTTACTTCCATTATGGCCTTTAGATCTAAATACTAATAAAACATAGTGATATTAGTGCAATAAATGTTTGCATTATTTGCAGACATTCTTTTGTTATCGTTAATTAGAGCAATGAACTCTTTTTTCTAATCCTACAAGACTTGTCCTGTTCTGTCATTTGTCATGAGAATCTTCAAAAATTTCTTCAAAGCAACCTAGAGCTGCCACTGATCACATTAAAATAACTTTCACAGAAAAACAAAATAATTTTTAGAAGGTAGAATTAGATAATCTTTAAAGTGGTTGCTAAATGTGTCCTTTAGAAAACATTTATTTATGGGCAATGCAAGGTGAATCGTGTTAATTTGGTCAATATCCTCTTGAATGGTTTCAAGCATTGGGAGGAAGAAACCATCATACTTGTAACGTAAAAAATGAAAGGTTAGAAAACCCTTCACTAAAGTGTATTGGTTTGCTTTCTTATTTAAAAAATGTTACATAGAATTGTAACCATGGAGAACCTATTCATACAGCTTGACATAATAACATGTAACAAAACTATGTGATGTATCCAAGAATTCACACATGTTGGAAAAAAAAGGTTTCTCAATCTTTGATTTTTTCGAAGATTTGTTTTTCCTAATTATTAGAAGTTGTTGATTTTCTCACTCTATCTTTCTGAGTTACAACTTGCAGTTTCTATTTGGATAAAGAGTCAAGTTGGAAAGTTATTTTTTATAGGTGAAGTTGTGCATAAATGTGTTTTCTATTTCCATGTTGAGTTTGCATGGAATGTGAGTTTTCAAGGTGCAGTTATTCTGGCAAGTGTAGATTTTGCAGATTGGCATGTGGTGACAATTGGAAACTTACCGTTGTGCGTCTGCAGTGTTTTTGGCACTTTCCATGTTGCACATTTAGCCTTCGGCAGTTAATTTAGACTAATTTGTGCATTGTAAGCTTTATAAATATGTTTTTTTGCTTGAGGAGTTGTGAGAGGACAATTTATCATTGAAGGGTTAAGCTATCAGATTTCTTCCAGAAGAGCAAGATGTAGTCTCCATGGAAGAAAAGCAAGATGCAGTTTCCATGTTAAGGCTGCGAGCCTAAAATGCATTGTAACTGATTTGTTGCAGATTAATACATTGGTTCAACACTTTGGAGGGTGGGGTTTTTTACCCGAAAGGGTTTTCCCCACGTACATCGTGTTTTCTTCTCTTTTGTTTATCTTTCCTCTGTTCTTTGTGTTTCTCATTCTTAAATGTTAATTTATACATGCTATTATGTTGTTAAAGTTTTCATAGATTTGGAACTACATCATCTTTCCTCTAAGGGTTAATGCATGGGAATTCAATTGTGTTTTTTTGCGCTTTATGGCTTAGTAGTATGTTATTGTATCAAGATGATTAAAATTTGATTTGTTTAAAGAAACATAAGATACTAAAGGTGCATGCTAGTTCTCGAAAGGTTTTTCGAGTTTGTTATTCCATTTTATTTGGTATCAAAGCTTAGTTCCAGACATGCATGTGCTTGCATGTGTAATTTTGTAAGTTGCATGTACTTGCATGTGTGTTGTAGGTACTTGCATGAACTTTCATGTCACTTGCATGTGCTCGCATGGTGTTGCATGTGGTGTTTGGGGTTCTGGGTATTTCTTTTGTTGTGATTTCTTATCCTAGTAAGCTTGAGGGAATCTGTTTTAAAGGAATTGGTTGATGATTAATCTTTTGTTGAGTGGAAGTTTTTCAATTGATCTTGTTTTCTAGAAACAACAGGCACTATGAAGAATGGAAAAGATAAAGTTTTTATGGAGTTGGTCATGTGGTTACATTTGATATGTTATTGATCTAGAGCTCTTGATTTGACAACTGAATAACCCTCATGCATGGTTGTTATTTTCCATTCTACAGTTATGTGCAATAGAGTTTTCATATTGGGTACAACTGGGTGAAGCCACAATAGTGGTTTACAAATGAAGTGAGGAAGGAAAACTCACAAAAAATGAATGCATGGCAAAAAACTTGATTTTAGGGGTTTGTATGAACCTATTGGTTCGACCGAACCCATTAGGGGTTCGCTAGAACCTAGGTTCAGGCGAACCCTTTTAATGCTTTCCCACTAAAAAATTCAACAAAACCCATTATAAAAGGGGGGTTCGAATGAACCTTGGTTCGAACGAACCCCCCTTATTCCTCATCCCCCCTCTAAGTCACAAAAAAAACTTGAATTTTGGCACTTCGGAGCTCGAGTTGAGGGTGAAAATGGAGGAATCTTCACAAAACCAACTAGAATCAGGTAGTTCTCAAAATGAGCTACCCAACAAATATAATTTTAATATATGTTGGTTTTATTATGTATTTGTTTTTTAGTTTTATTAAACATAAGTTTTTCATCGAAAATGAAGGTCTTTGTTCTGCACATGTGCAAAAATAGAAAAGTCAATTTTTTTTGAAAAATATGAGTGCACTAGATATTGAAGTCCTTGATCCAACAAAAAAAATAAAATTGAAATTCAATATATACAAAAAAAGTTATGCGTTATACGGTCGCTTGTCTAATTGTAATTGGTTTGACTTGAAACTTGATTAAAAAAAAGTATTCAATAAAAATTATCTAACCAAGTGGAAGCACTAGATATCGAAGTTACAAATCTAAATTCGAAATAATTAGAATTTTATCCTTCATAGAAAAAAATTTGTGTTATACGGTGTGTGTCACTTTTTAAAAATGTTATTTTTTGAAAAAACTAGTTTTCGTGGGAGATGGAAAAAGAAGTGCAATCTAATTCCAAAAATTTTGAAAAAAATATATTAAGAATCTACAAACAAAATGTGACGAGACTCTAGTTTGCGTCATCTTCAAATTCTTCACAGTTTAGCCGCTATAGGTGCCCGAATGTGAAGATTCAGTTAAAAATAATAATTTCAGTGTCCAGTTTGGCCAAAAATTGTAAACCACTATTGTGGGATCACCTATGTCTGAGATGGACTCTCTGTTCATATGAAGAGACTCATGCTATTATTACTTCAGTTTGGTGTGCCTATGTTTGGTGTTTGTTTTTAATTCCTGAAATTGGAAGGCATTTTTTTAATAACCCTGAATGCATGTAGGCTATGGAGTTGATCATTGGATGATTTGGAAGCTTCTAAAATAGTCTAATTCTCTTTCAGATGCATGTACATGGTGGTGGTGGAGTTGGCCTACAAATGAGCTTGGAGTTCCTAGACCTCTTCTTCCTTTGGTTGGTTGTACTTGCATGTCTTAGTTTTATGTTGGTTGGATCTAAGGGTTTTATGGATTTTCCATTAAGAATCTATGGTTATGCATATTCATGATATTCTATTGTTCTGGTTTAACTATTATGGTGGTTTGCAGACTTGTGGGTCTTCCAGATGATAGTGGATATGAATTTGCATGTGTTATAAAACACAATGGTTTTGCAGGTTTTACATGGTTAATCCAAACTTGTGGTTTTGTAGATTTGTAGATGAACTATTTTTCAAATTATGTCTCATTTGGATTATCTGGATGTAAGATAGTTGCAGGTTTGCATGTATGCTTCATGCATGAGAAGGTTTTACATTTTTCTTAAAAAGTTGTGGGTTCCTGTAGCTCTTGAGTATTCACTTGTTCAGATGAAATAAGTGATCTATTATTTTGGATGTTTAAGTGGATTTAGATTTACATGGAGATTTTTTTTACAGGTTTTACATGTTAATAAAAATCTGTGGTTTGTAGATCTATGGAGAATATTGTGTTCAGACTCTTGGAGTTTTTTGGATGAAAACAATTGTAGATTTGTAGGAATGCTTGTTTAGTCCCTTGACTATGGTATTTAGTTGTGGATTTGTTTGGCAAATCGGGTCCAGTGGTGATCTGGTGTTTGAGTCTTAAAATATACATGGTATCTTCTTTGATATTCTAGTTTTGCATGTTACTAATGTGATGATGAGTTTGCATGTTTCAGTGTTTTGGATCTATGAGTTATGTAGTTTTTGGATTAGCTACCCATTAGCTGCAATGGGATGACTCGGATGTGGACCACCTATATCGATGAGATTGTTTTAGTGATGGTGCAAATTTCATCAATTGACCTTGTATGTGGTCATTTGTACATTGGTATGTGTTGCATTGGGATGAGAGGATGGTGTTGTGTACCTAGATAGTCAGTTGCGGGGACTTGTAGCATGTAGTTTTATCTTCTTTGCTTGGAGATGTTGGTTTCACTTGTATGTTATAGACATTATAGTTGTGTGTGTGTAGATTTGGATGATCTTCATGGAGGAGATGGTTGTCATGGTGCCATGTGTAGCTCAGTATCACAGTTCAGTGGGAGTTTTGGCAGTGATGTGTGTTCATCACTTGGTGATGGATGATTTTCTTTAGTGTTGTAGATGTTGCTAGGAGGAGCTCTTAGATCCTATTGCTGCAGAAGGGTTCTTTCACATTTTCATGGACACTATTTTGGAGATGGTCATCTTCATGAGATTGAAGATGTGTGATACCTTAGATCCATGGATGGCTCTTGGAGACTTTGGTTGGGGTGTTGGTAATGCTTTAACAGGTGATGTAGGTTTAGAGTATGTTGTCGGTATGTCATGGTATACTCTTGATGGTGCATTAGATTTTTGGATTCTTACATTGCTCTTGAGATCAAGGTATGTTCACTTGGAGCATGCGATCTCCTAAGGGGGATGGTAAGATCATGATGTCATGATAAGTTCTTGATTTAGATGATTGGAGCTTTGATAGTGGTCTGGTGATTCTTTGTATTTTGGGTGCATTGGTCATATGCTTGAGAACTTCATGATAGTGCAGTGATGCATTTGGAGTCTAGCATGAGATGATTTTTTGCAAGTGCTCGTGGATACATGGAGAATGAGGTGAGGCTATATTTCTCTTGAGATGAGAGAAGTTTTGTTGATATGGTTACTCTTGATGAGATTTCAGTAGAAAGTATGAGGAGCCTACACCTTGGTTGGATGTGAGTTCAACAGAGACCAATGAGGAGATTTCTCTTGGAGGAGTCATGGTGGCTTGCATTTCTTGGAGGATAATTATCATTCCCCACTCTTGGTCTACTCATAGGCTTATCACTTGAGAGATATTTCCCATTGTTTCTCTCAGGTGCTTTATGATTTCTTTCATAGACGTGGATCTTGAGCTGCATTGAGATGGTTCTGGAAGATTCATTGTGAGAGATGGATAGCATGGTTATCTCCTTGGGTTTACTTTTCATTTATGATGATCATAGGGGATGGTAGTGGGTTGATTTCTTGAGATGGGAAATGGAGTAGTTTGATCTTCTTTGTGAAGCTTACATCCATGTAGATATATGTTATATATGTTATGTGTGACCTAATGAGATTGTATGTTTGGGTGTTGTTGAGGCTTCTTTGGGGTTGTGAAGGAGATATTACTTGGCACAACTTGGCACTTAGAGGTGTATGTAGAAGGGCATGCTACATGTTTATGATTTGCATATTTTTCTCTTTAGTCTGGTTCTTCTTCCTGTATGTTCGGATTCATATGACTTTAGATGTGAGATTTTTATGTGGAGTTATGATGATCACTAGTTTGTGGCCATGTGTTGTCATGTAGGTGATGACATGAAGGTTCTTGTATCTCTTTCTTTTTTCAGATATAGAGAACATGGAAGAGCTATGGAAGATTGTTAAGAGATGTTTCTTGTAGCAGTTGGTTGCAGGATGTGCAGATCTTTGTGGATGGTCCTTGGTACTACATGACTACAATTTCTATGTGTTGTGATTGGTAGACTCAGTATGCCTTTGATATTTTTTAGATTCAACATTACCCATGCAGTGGGAGTTCCTAGATGTGTTTGGTCTTCTTCGATTGGTTGGCACATGGAGCTTGTATTTGCAATTGATGGGTTGGCTATGTAGGTGGCATGAATTTGCTAATGTGGATACCTTCGAGGTATGGGTGATTAGATGGACATTAGGGGAAATTTACATTAAAAAATAGGCCTCCTAAGGATGACATCATTAGCTTTTTAAGTTATCAAAAATCAACTAAAAGATGACATCAACTTGTACAGTGACATCATCCAAAATAAAAATAAAATTATTTATTTTATAAAATAAAACTTTCTAAATAACTCTACATATCCTATTCTATCTCATTCATCTTTCTAAATATAAATTTTTTTTTTTTTTTAGATTTATAGTCTTAAGTTCTATTATAGAATTTTTTATATTTTCAAAAAACTATTTTCATTCTTTAAGAAAAAAATTAAAAAATTAAAAAATCATAAAAATCATTTATAAAGTGCTACAAAAATAAAAATATTCTTTAATTATTTTTAATAATTTCAAATATTCTAATATTTAAATGTTTAGCATATAAATATTCTAATATCAAAATTTTATTATCTTTAATTATTTTTAATAATTTCAAATATTCAAATATTTAAATGTTTAGCATCTAAATATTCTAATATCAAAATTTTATTATTTTAAATTTTTTGGTGGCCTTTTATAAGGGTGGGCTCACATTTAGTGGCCCCCCTTATTATTTTAATTTTTTTTTAAATATATTTTTAATTTTTTTTTAAATATATTTTAAACTTTTAAATATATTTTAATTTTTTTTTTTGAAAGAAAGACCGTTTAAAAGATTACTTTCTTTTTTGCTAATTTTCATTATCTTTTACTTTGCCACTTTTTAAATAATTTTAAAAAATAAATAATCAAGAAAAGAAAGTGAACTCGACTTTTTTAATAAATTATAATAGAAATAAAAGTTACCAAACTTGAGTTTAAGAGTTTTTAAATAAAAAATAAATAATGAAGAAAGTGAACTTGAGTTTTTTAATAAATTATAATAGAAATATATGTTACCACTTTTAAAAAATCATGGACTTCAGTTTTTTAAGGAATTATAATAGAACATGTGTCCCCACTTAACTCATGTAGTTAAGTAATTTATATTTTTTATATTTAAATAATTTGTATTATATGAGATAATTTTTTCCTTTTTAGAGTTCCTTAGGAGGCCCATTTTTTATGTAAATTTCCCCTAATGTTAGCACTTGTTGTGGGTGTTATTTTTAGTCGCGTGGGTTGGTTAGTTGGATGGGAGCAATCAATTTCCTGGTTGTTGTTCTAACTGATGTTCTATCTTGTTTTTTGGAGGATAACATCACGGTTGTGTTTAGGTTGTGGGCTTTGAGGTTGTTGTTGTTGATGCTTTTGTATAGCTTGTGAGCACAGTGGAGTGGTGGCAGTATCTTGTAGCCTTTGCTATCAATTGGATTTGATGCTTGTGTTCTTTAGACTAGTGCATATACACCATGGCTTGTTCCTTTCCTTGGAGGATGGCAGGTACTGTTGCTTGAAATGGTGGACAACTTGGATGTTGTTGCAAGTGTCTTGGTTGGAGCATGAAAGCATTTTTTGAGATTCTTGTGATTGCATGTATGGTTGTGATGATGTGTTTTCATCGATTGACTCTTAGCAGTTAAATCCTGTTACTTTCATGGAATCTTCAAAGGTGTTCGACAAGTGGGAGAATGTTGGAAAAAGAAGGTTTCTCAACCTTTGATTTTTTGAAGATTTGATTTTTCTAAATATTAGAAGTTGTTGATTTTCTCACTCCGTCTTTGTAAGTTACAACTTGCAATTTCTATTCGGATGAGGAGTCAAGTTAGAAAATTGTTTTTTACAGGTGGAGTTGTGCATAAATGATTTTTCTATTTCCGTGTTGAGTTTGCATGGAATGTGAGTTTTCGAGGTGCAGTTATTTTGGCAAGTGCAAATTTTGCAGATTGGCATGTGGTGACAATTGGGAACTTACCATTGTGCATCTGCAGTGTTTTTGGCGTTTTCCATGTTGTATGTTTAGCTTTTGGAAATTAATTTAGAGATGTCTAATTTGTGCATTGTAAGCTCTATAAATATATTTTTTTGCTTGAGGAGTTATGAGAGGAGAATTTTTCATTGCATGGTTATGTTGTTGGATTTCTTCCAGAAGAGCAAGATGTAGTCTCCATGTTAAGGCTGCAAGCTTGAAATGTATTGTAACCAATTTGTTGCAGATTAATACATTGGTTCAAGGCTTTGGAGGGTGGGGTTTTTTATTCGAAAGGGTTTTTCCCATGAATATCATGTTTTCTTCTCTTCTGTTTATTTTTCTTTTGTTCTTCGTGTTTCTCATTCTTAAATGTTAATTTATATGTCATTGTGCTGCTGAAATTTTCATAGATCTAGAACTACATCATCTTTTCTCTAAGGGTTAATGCATGAGAATTCAATTGTGTTTGTTTTTTATTTATGGCATAGTAGTATGTGCTTGTATCAAGATGATTAAAATCTGATTTTTTTAAAGAAACATAAGATACTTAAGGTGCATACTAGTTCTCGAAAGGTTTTTAGAGTTTGTTATTCCCTTTCACAACATATATGAAGAAACACATTCTTGATTCTAAATTATAATCATCAAGTTGTGGAGGTATCCTAATCAACAATGCACTCTCTCTCTAAGAGTGTAAATGTTGTTGATTAGAAAGCCCAACTTGGACTGCAACACAAACCATAGTTCAAAAATTATACAAAGTTCTATTTGTCAAAATATAAACATTGCAAAAAGAGTACAATCATAATTTGCATGCAATCATGGATGCAAATAAATAATAATAATAGAATCTTTAAAGGTAATCTACCCATGTTCATTACAGTGAGAAGTTAATAATTTCCATAAGGATGTAGATTCTTTAAATCCCAGGAAATGGACTAAGATTCTAGCTTTCATAGGATGAGCTTTTATTCTAATATTTGGCTAATGTATCTTAAAAATCTTTCATCTTCTGATATACATATAAAACAAGTTGCATTTTTATGAGCAACATTGAAAAAATTAAACAAGTGACAAGACTCAAGTTAGAGAAAAACACTTAAAGCGCTTTTGTAAAGAACGATGTAACAGATATCCACGGGTCTACATACAAGTGGAGAATGGCAAGCCTCCTTGGAAATAGGGATTCACAAATTTGTAACATATAAAATGATCTCTGCCATGAACAAAACCATGATTTGACATTAGACATGACTCCCAACTAAATTATTTGGCAGTGTCATGGCTTCTAGCTAGTAATTTTTTCACAATACTAATAACATACATGTCTAGCTAAGGTTCCTAGTATTATTTATAATTACAAAAAGAAAAATATTCATTGGGAGAAGAATTTGATTGTTACTTCAATTTCATCACAATCTTCCTTGGACATTTAAAGGAAAGATTCCTAGCAAGAGACTATTATAATTACTTGAATTTCACAAGGCACAAACTACCATGATTACTTAAATTTCAGCATTACCTTGCCTGGACATTCAAGGGAGAGACTCACAAAGTAGAGACAACTAAATTATGTCTTTCAACATCATCTCACCTAGACATTGAGAGATCATAGACAAGATTCGCAAGGCAGAGACTAATATTATTACTTCAATTTCGATATAATCTACCTAGATATAAAGGAAAGATTCACAAGTCATGAAATGCTATGATTAATTTAATTTAAGCATAATCTTGTTTGGAGATTAAAAGGAAAATTCACAAGACATATACTACTCTACCTACTTAACTTTACATATTCTTGCTTGAAAAATTATAGTTAATGTGATTTCCCTAATAGTATGGTTTATTCCAGGAAAAGTTAATAAAAAATCTATGATGACTGTATTGCAATATTCATTTGTGATTAAAAAATAAATTAATTCATAAATCAAAGAGTGTTATCATTAAATCAATTTCATCATAACATTACACAGACAGGTGAGGGTAAACTTCACAAACCAACGACCGTTGTAGTCACTCTAATTTCAAGTTTCAAGATTATCTTGCTTGGAGTGTGGACATTAGAAAACAAAATTGAAAATGCAGTGACTATCGTGACTGCTTTAACTCTACCATAATCTTACTTGGCCATTGAAGACGAAATTCACAAGGAAAATACTACTATAATGACCTAAAAGGGTTTGAGAAAATAAACAGATTATTTCAATACAATAGTGTGAAATAAGATAACAGATAGAGAGTGATAGATAGAGAGGAAGAGATAAGGAGGAAGAGGGAGAGATCACACGAGATATATGGAGTTATAAGGAGGTATAGAGAGGAGAGGGAGTAAGACAAATAGAGAGAGAGAGAGTGAGATAGAGACTGAGAGTGGGAGGGTTGAGATATAAAGATAGATAGGGGAATAGGGAGGGAGCAAGAGAGGGAGAGATGGGGAGAGATAGAGGGAGAGAAAGGGAGAGAGATAGGTAGAGGAGGGAGAGAGAGAGAATATGGGGAAGAGGGAGATATATGTAGAGAGGGAGAGAAGAAGAGGGGGAAGAGGGAGAGGGAGAGATAAATAGAGGGTGATATAGAGAGACAAAGAGGGATAGGAAAATAGATAAAGAGATAGGGAGATAGATAGACAGGGAGATATATGTGGAGAAGGATACAAAAAGAAAGAGATAGATGAGTGAGAGGAAGATCAAGTGAGAAATAAAGATAAAGATATAGAGTAGAACAGATGGAGTGAGAGATGGAGTGAATAAGATGGAGAAGGAAGAAGGGGGAGAGAGGGAAATGATATATATGTATAGGGATAAAAATAGAGAAATAGATGTATAGAGATATAGATAGAAAGAGATAGAGAGGAGAGAGAGAGAGAGAGAGAGAGAGAGAGGGGGGGAGGAGGGAGAGATAGGGAGATAGAGATAGAGGGGACAAGAGAGAGAGAGAGAGGATGTGATAGAGATAAGTAATAGAGAGGCATAGATAGATAAAAACATAAAGAGAGTGATAGAGTTAGGGAAGGAGAAAGAGGGAGTGTGTGTATATGAGTGAGAGAGAGATATGGAGAGAGATATATATTTACAAATAGATAGAGAGGGAGGGAGAGGGGGGAGAGAAATAGAGAGAGGAGAGAGAAGTAGAGAGAAATAGAAAGAGGGAGTGATAAGGAGAGAGGGAGAGATAGGGATAGAGATTATATAACTTGAGAAATATAGAAGCGGTGTGAGAAATATACATAAGCATATAGAGAGGGCACAATGGAATGAGAGAGAAAGAGGGAGAGGGAGAAATAGAGATAGAAAGAGGGAGATGATGAAAGAGGGGGAGATGGAGAGATAAAAAGATAAAGATATAGGAAGTGATATAGAGAGAGGTAGAGAGGAATATCTAGAGGGGGCAAGAGTGGAAGATACAAGGGGTGATAGAGAGAAGTAGTAGAGAGGGGGTAGAGGTAGAGAGATAGAGATAGGCTGGGAGGAAAAGGAAGTGTATGTGTGATATCAAAATGTTTAACCTATTCTAAGCAACTAAAATGCAATGGAGAAACATAAAGAAACAACTCAAGATTAGCCTAAGAAATTTGTAAGTGCAAAGACGAAAGTGTTAAATGAAGACAAATAGATATACCTCCCTTTTTGTAGCTGAAACTCCTTGGTTGGCCCTTGATTTGGATTTAGTTTGTATGCTCCTTGATGGCTCTTGATATGGGTAAATGCAAGTCTTGACTATATGCTTGAATGTAGATGCAAATGGATGAATGTTGATGGCTAGATGAGTGCACAAAATGGCAGCATTTAGTTGCAAAATGGCTAAGTCTCCCCAAATGCCTTAGAGGATGGGGTATTTATAGAGAAATTTGAATTCTCTAGAGAATTCAATGGTTGGGATTTATCCAACAAAGTCAAGATGAAGGGCTAAGGTGAGTTGAGGACTCACAAGCCCTCACATTTTGACATGTGGAATGTGAAGTGGATAAAGGTAGGATGATGTGTAGGTGATGTGGAAGGGAGGTACATGATGTGGAGGAAGGACAAGTACCTTCCAAGTACATTGGGAAATGAGAAGATTCCTTGGAGGAATAAATGTGCATTAAAATTTCACATGCTTGGGAGAATCTAGTGGATAAGAGAGGGCTAAAAAGGTGGGAGTTTGTCAAATGTGACTTGATGTGACAAGTCAAAGGTTCTAGAAGATGCATGGGAAAAGGGGATTCTAGGAATAATAAAAGTGAATTAACAATTCACATGGGGAAGAGAGGAGCCTAGGGTGAATAAAAAGGAATTAAAAATTCCTTGGGGGGTGGGGAGAGTTGACCAAGGTACTAATTAGGTTTAACTAATTAGTAATTAGAGGATAATTAGGGGTTAATGTGGATTAGAAGCCAACTTGCAAAATTTGGAGGATGTGACACATCAATCAAGGATTAGGCATGTACACATTATTAATGAAGAGATTAGGAGATGGATTAGGATTAGATGAAAATGACATGTGAAGAATTAAATAAATGTAATATTTATTTAATTCATTTGATGAAAAGAGGATTAAGGAGGGTAAGGTATTTAATTAAATACCTTAGGGATTTGGCAGAATTAAAGATATTAATTAAATAATAGTAATATTACTTAATTAACTCGGATAAGAGGATGTTTAGATGAAAAGCGATAAATTTGGATAAATTAAGTGTCCAAATTTGGATATCTACATTTTCCCCCTCTTTGAGATGGTGTTATGAAGTAGCATCATTTCAAAGAATATTAAAATATAGAACCCAGAAGGAGATGGTTAGATTGGGAAAGATGCCCCAGTCATTCAATGGAGTGACTAGGAAGGAAAAAAAAATGATGGGGGTGAAGATGAAGATTAGGGATTGAGGATGCCCCCTCGAGAGGACATGCGGGTTCAAGAGAACATGGGTGTGCTCTCAAAATGGATGAGATGATGCAAGGGGATATGAAGAAGATGATGCAAAGTGATGGAAAAGATAGGAGGATAAGGCGACAGGAGGTGGATGAAGCACAAATAGATTTGAGAACAAATATGATGTTGCCCCAGTCAAGGTACAAGCCAAAAGGGGTTGATGATGGATGGAGTGTTGTCAATGAGGGAATGAGAGATCTTGAAACAATAGGAGGATAGGGCAGGATACATCCCAATGAATGGTATTGATGAGGGAAGGATACATCCCAAAATACCACTAAAGGATAGAAAAGAATACCTCTGGATGATGATGAGGAAAGTGTTGTTGATGAGGGAAGGATACATCCCAAAACAACACTGAAGGGATATGGAGGAATACATCTGGATGATGATGATGATGATGATGACAATGAGGATGATTGGATCAAGGCTTGTAACAAGACTGGGAACAAGACCAAGGATATGATTAAATGATTTGTGGTAGATTGAATGGATGGGGATTGGATAGAGAGGTGAGATGAGGACAAAGGATGAGTGGATGGGGGGATTTTGATAGATAAGAGGATGGGGGATGCATGCAAGACGATAGAAATGAAATGCAATCCTAATGCAATTTTCCATCTTTGGAGCACTTATTTTTGCTATAGCATAAGACACGAAGTTGCCAAGGTATGAAGAACCAAGGTCGATTTGTGTTGAATGCATAAAACACACACAGCAGACAAGAAGGCTATCCCAACACTCCAAAGTCATGAAGACCTTGGTCGGGCCAGGTATTGAGATAACCACGAGCACAAAAGGATGCCCCAGCATAACACAAGACCTTGGGGATCTTGGTGGGTACTACGTGGGACAACCAAGAAGACAAAAAATAAAAATAAAAATAAAATAGACATAAAAATATCAAGATATGCCCCTATGTTGACCAATCAAAACACACCATAATATGATGGATCATGGCAGCCTTGACAAGTGATGGTAGGGAGCTCAAATGATAAACAAAAGCCAAATGTATCAAAATATCGCAATCGAGTTCAAACGTCCTTTGCCATAGGATCAAAAGGGATGGATGGGGTTGATGAGGTCTGTTAGGAAGGATGCATCATGTTGAGACCAAAGATGATGGATACTAAACTAAAAGATCGTTATGACGTGAGATGTTCAAAATCGATTAGATCTCATGATACAAGTGGATCTCATTTGTTATGAACTAGCTGGATAAGGGCATAGCTTGATGACATGACACAAGGGAGACAAGACATGAGACTGACACACCCTAATGACCTAGGGGCTCGAGGGCCGATTAAAGATTAGCCTTGCCTACATGAAAGCGTAGAGCCCTCGTAGTTCGATAAAAGGTTGTCGACTGACCAGGGATAAGAGTAGAAAGAGGACAATGAAGACTAATGACAAATGACAAGGACCGAAGAGACAAAAGAAAAGACTAATGATAGACGATATAGGAGTGGATGGAGAAAGCAGAAAGACCGACGCTAGATGATAGAGGAGCCCCGGGGGCAGATTAAGTGATCGACCTTGCCTACGTGAAAGCGTAGGGGCAATGTAGTTCGACAAGAGGCTGACGACCGACCATGATGGAGACTTTGATGGATGGCAGGATGGAAAAAGAAGAAAGACCGATGATAGATGATAAAGGGTCGGATGGACAAAGTAGAATGACCAACGCTAGATGATAGAAGAGCCCCAGGGGCGAATCAAGTGATCAACCTTGCCTACGTGAAAGCGTAGGGGCAACGTAGTTCGAAAAAAGACCAAAGAAAAATGATGGATAAAGGATGATGATAGGATAAGTGGATAAAAAGATGGGACCAATATGATGAGATAGGATAGGCCTGTTGGATTGGATAGGATGATGACGATCACATAAAGCTCAGGGATGGGATAGTTAGCCAAATCATTAAAATGTGTAAAACAAGCAGAAGTGATGGCGATGAGATAAATGGCATTGGGTTGCATGGAGGGAGGCCTATAGCCATATACCAATGATAAGGGATTGTGAGATGGGATGAGGATAAAGATGAAAGAATGGATAGAGATATAGGGATGGGGGATGGGAGGGATTGTTTGGATGGATAGGAATATAAGGATTGGGAGATGAAAGGGATGCTAGGATAGATGGATACGAAGATAAGGATGGGGAGATGGGAAGGGATGTTGTGATAGATGGATAGGGATATAAGGATTGGGAGATGAAAGGGATGCTAGGATAGATGGATACGAAGATAAGGATGGGGAGATGGAAGGGATGTTGTGATAGATGGATAAGGATTGGAAGATGAAAGGGATGCTAGGATAGATGGATAGGAAGATAAGGATGGGGAGATAGAAGGGATGTTGTGGTAGATGGATAGAAAGATGAAGGGATGTTATGATATATGATGTCTCCAAGGACTATGTCACAAAGGAAGTAGATGCCCCCACTCTAGATATGTCATGTATGATCAGGCATGAGGGATGGAAGACGAGTGGATGGGAAAAGGAGATAACTAGAGGAGGATAGGATGGGTGACCAAGGAATACAACAGAGCATGGATGAAGGGAATGTATACCAAGAGGTGACCAAAGCATGTATAGATAGGTGCCCCTGTTTTGATCAAGATCACAAGAAGGATGGAGGGATGGGAGATAAATGGGATATGATGGTAGGATGCGGAAGATAGGTGGGATGGAGGGGATTACGGGTGCATAGCGGATGGAGGGAATGCATATCAGGAAGTTGCCCCCAAGTGCAGATGGGGATTTACGCATGACGCCTGTTTGCCAGGTTTTCATCATGGTATTTATCCAAGGCGCTTTTTTGCCAAGTTTTCACCACTGGATGGATTATTTCTCTTTACTATTTTTGGATTTTTTCTAATTTTTATTTTTATTTTTTGAATTTTTTGGATTTTTTATTTTATTTTATTTTTTGGATTTTTAGATAGCAAGGGGATGAAAATGGATAAGGATAGGGATGTGGATAAGGGAATTTAGAAGATACATGATAAGGATATGGATGAAGGACTCAAGCATCAAGTTCTATATGAGGTATTAAGAACCCATGTTCAAATCGACTATTGGATGTTAGTACAACCTTATTAGGATAAATGGATTGTGCAAGAGGATGAATTAGAGAGATTTGAGAGGGGAGATACATGGGATAATGGATGGGATGCTACAAAGGGTATGGATGGAATGATGGGGTGGATATGTGATGGGGAGATATGTTCAGGACCAAGATTGGCACATGTGGTGGTGGATGTGAAAAGATAAGAGGATTAATGGATGGAGAATGTGTTGACAATGGAGGAGATGGGGTGGTGAACTTTGGAACATAAGGACCCAAAATAGACTTAGGAGATGAAAGGGGTGTATGAATAGCTTTTGGATTACCAACTTTGGATGTTCTTATAGATTTTTCATTTGATGGAATTGCATATTTTTTCTTTGGGATCCACATGGTTTTGATCTTTGTTTTGGTGGGCCTTTGTGGCCTACGGATTTGATTTAGATTTAGATTTCTCTTCTCTTCACCATGTCTTTTGGAGGGGACATGGGGAGCCTTAAATTCATGTGGATGTTTGGATTTATGCATTTTTTCTTTAACATCCAAAGTGCTTTTAGTAGCAATGGGATGGGTGCAAGCAGATGGATGATGTGGAGGTAATATGAATGGAGGGATGGAGGTAGGATTTTGAGGATGATATGTAAATGGAGGATGTGTAAGTATGTGCCTTTGTTGATCCTGATTAGGATGTGTATGATGGATGACATGGATAGGTGTTGGACAGATGAAAGGATGAGATGGAGGAGGTGACCTTGGGATATATGGACCCAAAGCAGACATAGTGGGTGGAGGGACATAAGAACCCAAGATGGATGGAGTAGAGGAAGGATGGGAGATGGTGGGTGGAGGGATGTAAGAACCCAAAATGGATGGAGCAGATGAAGGAGGAATATGGATGGTTGTTTTGAGGCGATACGATAGAGGAGGAGGGATAACAGCATAGGATCTGGTGAAGCGATGGGAAGAGCCGACATTTCTTTTGGAAAAGGCTCGTTTAGGACTTCTAGAGGTTGTACCAACATCTTTAGAGTGTGAGTCTTGGGAAATAGGTCCAAGACCTTGCATGCAGATTTGTTCTTTGACTTGGATGGGCTCTAAGATACCTTGCTCATGAAGGCCTAGACCTTGTCCTTGATAGTTCATTTTCTTGAGCATGCGATCCATGATAGGATTTGCATTATTCTGAAAACATGATGCGAGTCCATTATTAGGTGGAGGATCATGGGTGGTATATATACTATGTTTTTCTTCCGCGAGGAGGCCACCATGGAAGAATGTGAGAGAACCAAGGGGATATGCAAGTGGTGTGGGGATAGCAGTTTTAGGCGATGATGGGGGATCATGAGAGGGAGATGATGGAATAGCAGCATTTGGATGGGTGGTATCGGGAGAGGGATCATGGGATATGATAGGATTTGGATTTGTGGTAGTGGGCTCATGTGATGGAGATGAAGATGGAGCAGTGGAGACAAGGGGATCATGGGGTGGAATGGATGGGGGACTGTGATCTTGAGGTGGACTAGATAGGATGGTAGGATCTTGATCTGGAGAAGGGGATATGTTGGCATGCTTTGGATTAGGCTCTTGGCATGACTCATCATGTGTGGATGGCAGGATGACAGAGTGTTGGAGAGACTCTTCAAGTTGGGGAGATGGAAGGATGGAGGATTTGATGCAGTCATCAGAATGGATTTTAGTGGATTGGATTTGGGCATCATCAATGGCCTTGACGACTCTTGGAGTAGGAGGTGGGTGTTCAATGGATTCAGTAGATGTGATGGTAGGAGATGGGGGTTCAACAGATTTAGAGGATGTGATGGTAGGAGATGGGGGTTCAATGGATTCAGAGGATGTGATGGTTTTGATGGTTTGAGTGGTGCTAGGGGTGGTACCATCAATGACAAGTGTTGGGTTGAGAAGGGTCTCGTCTCTAATGACCGTGGATGATGGGTTGGGATGGCATGATTCCATAACTTCAAGGTGTGGAGTGGGAGATGTCTTCTTTGTTATAAGTCCTTGGAGAACTTCTGGAGTGAAGAACTTGAATGCTCTAGGCTGAGATGGCGTGGTAGGAGTGGATGAAGGATTATGGATTGGTGGACTAGGATTAGATCGGGGAATGAGATTGGATGCAGGATTGGAAATAGATGGGGGATTAAGGTTAGATGAAGGGTTAAGATAAGGGGATTGGAATGGTGAATTAGGACAAGAGGATGCGGGTGGTGGATTGTAGTAAGGGTATTGGGATGGTGGATTAGGATGGGAAGATTGAGATGGTGGATTGGGATAGGGCAATGTGGATGTTGGATTAGGATAGGAAGGTGTGAATGTAGGATTAGGATAAGCAGATTGGTATGGAAGATTAGGGTAGTGGGTATATGCCAGTGAAGGATTGAGATAGGATGATTTGGAAAGGGGATTAAGATAAGGGTATTGTGATGGCAGACTAGGATAAGAGGATGATGTAGATGGACATGATGGATATCCTTTATCAAAGGTAGCATAAGCAACATGATTAGGCATGGATGAAGACATAATGGGATAACTGGAAGGGGTGATTGAATTTTGGAAAGTGGGTGGAGAAAGCTTACTAGCAATGATAGTGTCAAGGGAATCTATGTCATATTCCTCTTGATCAACAAGACTTTCGTTATCGTTGTCAATGTAATGAGGGTTTCCCTTGACCACTATCGATGGAGGATAAGGATTCATGATGGTGAAAGGATAAAGAGGATGGGTCAACGATTTGGGATGGAAATGGACTAAAGCTCAAATCAGGATTTAGGTTAAGCTCAGATTTGGATTGGATTAAAGCTCAGATTAGGATGATGCGATGATGCGATGGGATTGATTCTGACGATCGACACCGAATCTGCTTCAAGATGGAAGTAGATTGATTGGGTCGGAGGTGATGTGATTAGATTGGATTGGATTGGATTGGATTGGATTGGATTGGATGAATGATTGATAAGATCGAATGATGGATTGGATAGGATGACAAAAGGGATTGTAAACCCCGTTCAGAGATTACCCTAGGTGACGTAGGATACCGAGTGATCGAATTAAAGGATAAACAGACAATTGTGGCACCGAATCCACTTTGAGATTGAAAATGGATTGATTGGGCCGACAATGATGATTAACTTAGGACAGATGACAATCCTAAGTGGATGTTGATGATGACGATCAGATCAAACACTTAGGTCAATTTGGATAATAACTCGAGATGAAGTTTAGGGGATCTGGATAGGGAAAATGATGATTTGATTGGAGAAAAGGATGATGAATACTCAAGATGAGTAAATGATTGATCGAAACAAATGAATGACTACTCGAAACGAGTAAATGACTGCTAAGAACAGATGAATGACTATCAGAACAAGAAGACGAAAGCTAAAAATGAATGATAGATTACTCGGAACAAGTAGATGATTGATCGGGATTGTTGAACAAGAGTTCAAAATGATTGAAGGTGGTGTGAAATGGATGAATGTTTACTCAAAACGAGTAAACGGATGATCAAAACAATAGAACGAGAATTCAGAATGATGAAAGGATGTGTGAAATGGATGAACGTTTACTCGAAATGAGTAAACAAATCATCAAAATGATAGAACGAGAGTTCGGAATGATGAAAGGAGGTGTGAAATGGCTGAACATTTACTCGAAACGAGTAAATAGATGATCAGAATGATAGAACGAGAGTTTGGAATGATGAAATGAGGTGTGAAATGGATGAATGTTTACTCAGAATGAGTAAACGAATGATCGGAACGACTGAACGAGAGTTCAGAATGATGAAATGAGGTTTGAAATGGATGAAAGTTTACTCAGAACGAGTAAACAGATGATCGAAATGATAGAATGAGAGTTCAGAATGATGAAAGGATGTGTGAAATGGATGAAGGTTTACTCAGAACGAGTAAACGGATGATCAAAATCGCCAAACCAGAGTTTGAGATGAAGGTTCAAAATATATGAGTGTTTACTCGAAATGGGGAAATGAATGATTTGAAAAGGGAGAATAACTGTTCAGAATGGATGAATGAAAGGTTGAAATGACTAAACCTCAGATTAGGGTTTCAATTAAGCTCTAGATTAAAGCTCAAATTAGGATTGAATTGAAATCTAGAATGATTGGAGGATGTGATGGGATTGATTCTACACCAAGTTCTGTGGTTTAAAGAATGTAAGGTGCTAACAATCAAATTTTTCCAGATTTGGCAATTTTCAAAAATTGTCAATTTTTGCCTTTTTAGGAAACCTCACGAACGTACTTTTGAGAGTTCAAAATTTTCCCAAAAAATACCCAAAACTAAGATAGGATGAATTGCCAACTAACATCCCAAATTTGAGACATGTATTATGAGTTATTGACAAAAAAGATTTTTCAAAATGCTGGAAAAAATCACTAAATTGTGATTTTGAGGGTCAAGATGAAAGTTTGAGGCCTCGAAAATGTGGAAAAACGGGGTCCAAGTGACTTCTAGTCAGTCGATGATCCACATGCCATCTCATAATGCAACCACCCGTAAAATTTCAACTCAAACGAACACCCGAGTCAAAAGTTATGGCCTCCGGAAGTTTCAGCACAAAAATCAAAATTCTCAAAATGAAGTCTAGGTGATTGGGATGGATGATTTGATGCTAGATATGGACTCTAATGATGTTCTAAGTGCTGGAATTAGGATTGGATTGAAAGAGATGATGGGATTGGTCGGATTTGGGAACTGGATATGTTTGTTTGCCAAATTTGTGTAGAGGGGCGACTGTGCCCTCCTTTTGGGGCAACTATGCCCTCCTGGGGCAACTATGCCCCCTCTTGGGGCGACTGTGCCCCCTCCTAGGGAGACTATGCCCTCCTGGGGCAACTGTGCCCTCACAGAGGGGCAGATTCACCCCTTTTTAGGGCAGATTCGCCCCACTGCTTTGTGGACGCTTTAAGTGGGTAAACAGGCTATAAGAAGCAGACAATAGGAATGGGGTGTTAGATTGAGGAAATGATTGGATTAGGAAAGTGAATGAAGTGGATGAATAAGCACTCAAAATTGGTAAATGATTGTTTGGAATGGATGAATGATTGAAAGCTCGAAACAAGTAAACGATTGATTGGAAGGGATGAACAACTCTCAGAATGAGGAGATGGATGCTTGGAATGGATGAAAGGGTACTCGAAACGAGTAAACAAAGGATCGAAAGGGATGAAAGACCACCTGGTCAAACGAATGTTGGAATAGATAAAATGGAGCTTTAGAATGATTAAATAGAGGTTTTCATAGGTTTAGAATGACAAAACGGAGGCTTGGGATGATGATACAAAGGTTTGGAGTGATTAGACGATGGTTTAGAGGCTAAACGGAGCCAAACGGGGTGGTTTCGGATGTTCAGGAGGGAAAATTTGCCCCTCTACAGTAAATTAGGGGGCGCAATCGCCCTTCTGTAGAAAATCAGGGGCGCAATCGCCCTTCTGCGGTAAATCAGAGACTTGGTTTGATGAAAATGACTATGGCAAGGACTTTTAAATGACAATAATAAGGCCAATTTGTCAAAAAATTTACTGGTTTCTCACAATCCTATGATTAGTGTTAAGGGTATGGCCAAAGAGGTCTTAATCTAGGATGCACAAGGTGTCTAGGGAGTCCTCGATATAATCTCAGTACATGAGGCACAACCGTGAACACCAGCCCGTCACAATCGTGAGTCGGGAACCCCAGCGAGATACTAAAGGGCTCGGACCAACTCTTCACGTCTATCTAGGTATCACCCTAGCTTCGACGCTCTGCTAATTACGACACGACTGGATTGGGGTACAACTTTCACTCTCACCCTTTATATACCCCACCGGTACGCATGGTTGGAATCGTCCATTAGGGTGATGAAATCCCCAAGCAAGTCCCACTAGAAAGAAAGCACTAATCGTTTCCAACTACTCCCCAGGCTCACACGAAGTGCAAGGGGAAAGCGAAAACAAGCTAATGCTCCCTTTGGGTAACATAAAAAGATAGACACAGTAAGCAATGAATATTACTTCCCCTAATTAAACTATATTCTCATATTAACCAAAACAACAAGGATAGCTTTAAAAATCTGAGCAAATGGATAGCCCTGCAAGCAAATGTTAGTTGTTTTATCCCGCTTTCTTCATCAATTTCATGAGAATATGCTACAAAAAGTTAGCAAAAAACACCAATATCCTTGCAAAAAATAGTGTTAGGGCATTAATACCTGAAAACAGTAAAAAATGAAGCTAAAATGACAATTTTACCTTCCAAAATGTGTTTCTTTGCGGTGACAGGAGGGCGCAATTGCACTTCTGTAGTGAACAGGAGGGCGCAATTACACTTCTGCAGTGACCAGGAGGGTACAATTGCACTTCTACAATGAACAAAAGGGCACAATTGCACTTCTACAGTTACCAGGAGGGCGCAATTGCACTTCTACAATGACCAGGAGGGTGCAATTGCACTTCTACAGTGACCAGGAGGGCGCAATTGCACTTCTGCAGTGACCAGGAGGACGCAACTGTAGAATTGCACTTCTGTAGTGACCAGGAGGGCGCAATTACACTTCTGCAGTGACCAGGAGGGCGCAATTGCACTTCTGCAGTGAACAGGAGGGCGCAAGTGCACTTCTGTAGTGAACAGGAGGGCACAATTACACTTCTGCAGAAAATGAGAGGGCGCAGTTGCCCTCTGCAAAAAATGAGAGGGCGTAGTCGCCCTTCTGCGGTCACCAGGAAGGCATAGTTGCCCTTTTGCAACGTATTCCTACAAACAACTCAACAACAACAAACGTGAAATTGAGGGACCCGCTTGCGGGTCCCACCGGGCATGCCAGAAATGTGATATCAAAATGTTTAACCTATTCTAAGCAACTAAAATGCCATGGAAAAACATAAAGAAACACCTCAAGATTAGCCTAAGAAATTTGTAAGTGCAAAGAGGAAAGTGTTAAATGAAGACAAATAGATATACCTCCCTTTTCGCAGCTGAAACTCCTTGGTTGGCCCTTGATTTGGATTTGGTTTGTATGCTCCTTGATGGCTCTTGATATGGGTAAATGCAAGTCTTGACTATATGCTTGAATGTAGATGCAAATGGATGAATGTTGATGGCTAGATGAGTGCACAAAATGACAACATTTAGTTGCAAAATGGCTAAGTCTCCCCAAATGCCTTAAAGGATGGGGTATTTATAGAGAAACTTGAATTCAATGGTTGGGATTTATCCAACAAAGTCAAGATGAAGGGCTAAGGTGAGTTGAGGACTCACAAGCCCTCACATTTTGACATGTGGAATGTGAAGTGGATAAAGGTAGGATGATGTGTAGGTGATGTGGAAGGGAGGTACATGATGTGGAGGAAGGACAAGTACCTTCCAAATACATTGGGAGATGAGAAGATTCCTTGGAGGAATAAATGTGAATTAAAAATTCACATGCTTGGGAGAATCTAGTGGATAAGAGAGAGTCTCCAAAAAGGTGGGAATTTGTCACATGTGACTTGATGCGACAAGTCAAAGGTTCTAGAAGATGCATGGGAAAAGGAGATTTTAGGAATAATAAAAGTGAATTAAAAATTCACATGGGGAAGAGAGGAGCCTAGGGTGAATAAAAAGGAATTAAAAATTCCTTGGGGGTGGGGAGAGTTGACCAAGGTACTAATTAAGTTTAACTAATTAGTAATTAGAGGATAATTAGGGGTTAATGTGGATTAGAAGCCAACTTGCAAAAGTTGGAGGATGTGACACATCCTAATCAAGGATTAGGCATGTGCACATTATTAATGAAGAGATTGGGAGATGGATTAGAATTAGATGAAAATGACATGTGAGGAATTAAATAAATGTAATATTTATTTAATTCATTTGATAAAAAGAGGATTAAGGAGGGTAAGGTATTTAATTAAATACCTTAGGGATTTGGCATAATTAAGGATATTAATTAAATAATAGTAATATTACTTAATTAACTCGGATAAGAGGATGTTTAGATGAAAAGTGATAAATTTGAATAAATTAAGTGTCCAAATTTGGATGTCTACAGTATGTATATAATATTTATATTTAATAATATGCATCATATTTTATACTCCTTGAAAAATTCAATTGTGTGAAGCATAACAACTAAAAATGGAAGTGCCAATACAATTGAAGGATATATAGAAGATGAATCCAATATTGAAATATTGTCAAGCAAAAATGCAAAAGTTATGCTAACATCGAACTTGTGGATAGAAGCAGGCCTTGTTAATGGAGCTTCAGGTTATGTCCAAGAAACTGTATATCGCATAGGAATAGACCCCCCGCAACTACCAACTTATGTATTGGTGCAATTTGATAGCTACGCATGAAATCCATCTAATAAACAACATCTTTCCACTATTCCAATCACACCAATTCAGATGAACAACTCCCTACAAATTCCATTGTGATTGGCATGGGCTCTAACAATACACAAATTGCAAGGCTTGACTCTCCAAAAAGCCACAGTTTATATTGGCTCAAAAGAAAGAACAAGGTTAACATTCGTGGAAATGTCATGTGTCAGCTCTTTAAATGGCCTATGGATAAAGCCACCATTCACATATAACATATATAAAAAATTAAAGACAGGAAAGCAAATATCAAACAAAAAAGTAGAAGAAAGGCTTCAAGCCTTGGAATATAACAAATGTACGTAATACCACAAAATGCATTCCAAAGTCACTTATACATTGTACTAAATGCCAAGAACACTGCTTTGGGGGCACTACAAAAACCAAATCTTAACAAGGAAATGTTTGACAAGCCTACCATTGAGCCATGCAAAAGAGAAAAATTTGAAGATGCTATATATCTATTGTAATATTGCAAGATTATTATATTACAAAATTCTAGATGGAATGAGGTTGATATGTTCTCACAAGTTGTAGATAAGCTAGCAACCCACACACTTTGGTCTATTTTCTTTCGTTTGTGATTTGGAAAGTTTGATAACTAAACTTATGTGTATCTTTTCACATAAGAGAGTGAATGATGATGACACTCTTATTGTATATGATAATATAATTCAATGATATTAAATTATGATGCAACTAATGAAAATATTATTACAAACACACAATATTAATATTATTGTCATTTTGGATTCCTACAATTGATATCTCTCGACGTTTTCTATATAGACTATGTGATAGGATAGATATGCTAGTTATTTTGACAGTGATGTATTAATGTTATATTCCACAAATGATTTGAGTATGTGAAGAAAATAATTGTGTCGAGACGTGTACATAAAAACTTCTTTTTAAATCATATTTATCACTAATAATTTACAACTATTAATTATATATAAAATCTTAATAATAATTTATTAATAAAATCGTGTTTTTCAACTATTGATGTTATCCTATGACTTTCAACCAACAAAAAGATAAAAAATGGATCAACATACACCAAGTTTCATCAAATTCGTTAATTCAAATTCTTTTATTTTCCCTCAATTTGAAAGCCCAAAGAGGCTATGCTTGTAACAATTGCGATCCCACCAATTAAATATATATTTTAAATCAAATTTTTATTCATTTGTTGGCATTGAACAAGCTTCAATTTCTTTTGACTATGGACTGCCATGTGGCAGTCAGGTTGACCACCGGCCTTTTCAACAATGTTAAAAAAATTTAAAACTCTCTTACTAACTTGGTTACAAAATTAACTATATTATATTTATTTGTCCAACTAACTCTTAAAATCTTACTAGTATTAGCATTGTTTTTAGGTAGATATTATTGTATGGAAAAATTTAATAAATTTATGTAAATTTATATCTTACAAAATTAAAATGTAATTTTTTTAATAAAAATATTTAAAAAATAAATTATTAACAATTTGATTAGTTGAAAATTCTTATTTCTTATTTCAATCTTCATATTGATATAGATTTTAAAATACATTACAATTATTTATATCAACATATTATAAATTGTTGTAAGTTGTCTAGACAACAAAAATGAAAGAGCACCAAAGTTATTATGTACAAAATTTTCAAACAAACATGCTTCATATTAATATCCACCATGTCTCACAACCCTAATAATATTTTTTCCAATGATTTTTTTAGTGGCTAATATTCGTCAATTGGCTAATAGTTGAGATTTGGGAATCAAAATTTGGCTAATAGTTCAAGTTGTAAGATGACTTGAATCGCCACATTTTTGCAAAATTTGGTTTGTCTTATTTAAATCGTTAGTGCATTCATTTTATTACTTTTTAACTCAAATTCGCCATAAAATTCTAAATTGATTTGCCAATAATATATCATAATATCTGGTTACTTTAAGACCATATCGCTAATCTTTAGTTGCCACCATTGATTGAAAATATAATCTAATGACCATCATGTTGAAATATTGTGCCAAAATGAAAAGATCGACCTATTAACACCCGATACAAATCCACGAGAGGCGGTTAGTCCATGTCCTGAATCCAAAGGGAGACATTGGCGATTAGTCCAACACATCATTGTATTCCACAAGGTAAAATGTATTTGTAGTTTGTAATGCTCAATGATCCAAAAACAATTTCGGGCCCCATGAACATTATAGAGTGCAAGTACATTTTATTTTAAATCAATTGTGGCAACTAAATATTATAGTCTACCCTTAAACCCATCAATCACTTCCACCCCTACCCCTACTTTTTCATAAGAATTTATTTATTTTAAATGGAAAGATTCACCATGGTAATTAATGCATTTTTCTATTACTTGCCAAGATTCACCAATATTTTCTACAAAATTTTAGTGATGTAAAAAGCAATTGCCAATAATAATATTTTTTGAAAAAAAAAAAATTCACCAATAGAAAATAATATTTTTTTATAAAAAATGGAAGATTCACCAAGATTTTAAGGCATGCATTGCATTGCAGGTAAATTCAAAATTCAGTGACTTATAAATACCAAATCAATCTATATAAGAATGGAAAAAAATATCATTGGATTAGCACAATGATCACATAAAAGTTGATATAAAATTTGCTTTATACTCTCAACAACACAATAATTGAATATAAAATTTGCTCATAAACTTTATACTTCTAACAACACAAAATAATATGGTATTAAAAGTGTTCAATTTATTTTAAATTTAAATATCAATACATATCAATTTTAAATATATTTTTATTTTTATTTTTATTATTAAATATTTAATATTAAAAATAAAGAAATATTAAATTGAATTTAAAATCCCAAATATAATATTCATTAAATTGCATTCTAAAACAAAAATATATATCATATGTATACCTAATGTCAAGATAAGAAGGAGGCTATCTCAAAATAGTATATAATTTTTATTCAATACATTAATCATATTATTTGATTAATTTATGTACATGTTACGCTTTTAGTCTATTGTAAATGAATTAAAATATTTTTTCAAAAACAATGATAGTTTTGTTTTAATCAATGATTACACTATTTTATAGATATCTTAAATACATCTAAGGATATCAATTTAAACTATTTTACTTACTTTGAAAGAAATTATTTTATTTGGTTACCCCCACAATGAATCTATCCCATGCCAAACATGAGGATGGATTCCATAGTCAAAAACATTAGTTAGATTTTAGGTGCATTGGCCAGGTTTCATAAGCCACCCAAGAGACCAGTGAACTAATGAAAAATGAAAGCTAAACCTATAAGCAGGCCTGTGGTCTAGTCGAAAATATGCAGGAGTTTACAGCATCTAACTTAAGTTCGATTCACAAGGCATCCCTTAGTTTCTGGACTTGGCATCACTGCAATCCTCACCAACCGAGGAAATGGGATTTGCCACTTAAGCGTTACAACAATGCTTCATCAGTAACAGAAGATTAAAAAAAATTACAGCATAACAAGATTGTAATATCAACAGCGTACTCTTACCACATCCAATTCTGGGTACCCCAACGGATGGGGACGGGGCAAGTCGGGTATAAAATTGTCGAAGAGATATCCCTTGTGTTGCGAGAGGGGGAGTGTTGCGATATTCTGATTTTTTCTGATTCTTTCCTAAACTGTCTTCTGTTTTTTCCTTAACTATTTTCGGATACTTTCCTATCCCGTAGATAGTGCAGCTGTATAGATAACGCCCACAGCATGATTGTAGGATCTGAGTATGTATATGAACCTGTACAGATTCATTGTAAAAATAGGAATGAAATAATATTCTTCTGAGTTTCTGATTTTCAAGTTGGTATCAGAGATACGAATTTTGAATCATTTTTTTTTTTCCCCCTTCATTGAACCATGGGCGATTCAGGTTCGGAAGCACTTCAGCCCAAATCTGCTCCTATTATTATTCAATCTGAAGGTTCATCCTTCAATGCAGGGATTGTACTCAATGAAACAAACTATGATCTGTGGTCTCAAATCATGGAGATGCATATTGCTGAGAAGGAGAAACTCTCTTTCATTCGTGGTAATTCACAGCCACCTACCGAGAAGGATGATGGATATGAGAAGTGGTATGCAGACAATCAAAAGGTTAAGAGATGGCTGTTGATGTCTATGTCCCCAGAAATTATGAAGCGATACATTCGCTTACCCACTGCTCGAGATATTTGGAAAGCCCTTTCTAAGGCTTTTTATGATGGAGCAGATGAACTGCAGGTATTTGTCTTGAATCAGAGGGCTTTCTCTGCCAAACAGAATGGCAGAACACTCTCTGTGTATTATGGAGAATTAATCGAGATTTTTGGTGAGTTGGATCATCGTGATAAGGTGATCATGGAAAGTGAGAACGATGTTGAATCTTACCGAAAATCAGTTCAGCGACAAAGGGTGCATATTTTTCTTGCTGGATTAGATGGTGACTTCGAACAAGTCCGTGGTGAAATTTTGAGAAAGGATCCTATTCCTGAATTAGAAGCATGTTATGCATTGGTCCGCTGTGAAGCTGTTCGACGCACAACGATGATTGGAGAACCAGAAAAGGCTGAAGCTTCAGCCATGGTGACCCAAAACTGATCTAATCAGAACCGGCCTTCTCAAAGCACACCTAAGATCACTAATGGTGTCGATAAATCCACCTACAAATGCACCCATTGCAATCAAACTGGTCATACCAAAAGTCACTGCTTTGAACTTGTGGGGTATCCAGAATGGTGGGATCGTAGCCGCGATTCACGGAAGAAGAATTCAAAAAAGACCTCCAGTGCTGTGTTTGTTGAAACAAAGACAGAGGATGATGTTGCTGGACAGATCTCAGCATTAGCAACAGCGGCAGGTAATGGTGGTAAGGCTTTAAATATGTCTGCACTTGTTTCTAATAGTGCATGGATAATTGATTC
>VDFB02373365.1:197514124-197575225 GCA_007258455.2 Sequoia sempervirens
CAATAATTCATCAATAAAGTAAAAAAACTCCAAAAAAAATAAAAAATAAATAAACTAAAACAACTAGTAGACACAAAAAGACTGGTAGCCAGATCCGGTAAAAGGTGAGAATCTTGCCGCATTATACGTCCCATCCACGTTTGACAGTTTTTATTTAAAATTCTCGCAAAATAATGAATAAATTTTAAGATGTCCCTTTCAACTGAAATCTGAAAAGACAAATAACTTTATTTAAAGGCTAGAATATAAGAAAACTGACTTTTCTTGTAGTAAAAAGAGACTTTTTTCAATCTTTGTGAACTCAATTATTTGACATTGAAAGTACACATATTCGTAAGCCGTGACGAATGTGTGAAGCTACCTATCAACGAACTATAAAAAGACATCATTGAAATGAATGTTAGTTATGCTTGTTAAGTAGGAACAAAGTGGTTGGCTAGGAAAGAAAATGTGAAAATGGATTTATCCATGCATTGGGATATGCATGAATGCTTAGTTAAGTGGTGGCCATGCAAGGTCGTTGAACCTATCTTTCAAGTGAGATACATTTGTGATTTTTTTTGACATTCCAAATTAGGCTATCATTGTAGTATTTAAGTTTTTTTTAATTTTATGGTGAGGAAAAATAAAGAAGATTGGTTAGGCATGGTCAATGTTGATATGTGGTTTTTTCTTATCATTTTGTAAATCTGATTGAACATCCTGTCTATTGATTGGCAACATTTTTTTGTTGTTGTTGTTTTTTATGTTGTTTTGTAACAGCTTTGTTGCTTTGTTGATGTTTGAAACTTTATTGTTGTTGTTTTGCAACAGCTTTGATGTTGACAGTTTACTAATGTAATTCTTTTGCTGCTTTTTCCAATAAAAAAAAAAATCTAACAAATTATGTGGATGGATCTTAAGGTTGTATTGATGAGTTTAAGAACAGAGTGTAGTAATATAATATGTGTATATTAGGAGTTGGATGGGCGAAGTGTTCATTGATAAATATATGTAGTGCTTATGGATGTTAGAGTTGTGTGACATGATAAAAGTGCACATGAGAGTTTGTTGTATTAAATTTTTGGAACATCAAGAGGTGTACTCAGGGTGGCTTAAGATGTATGGTACACATGACAATATGACATGTGGGATGGAATATTTGTGTCAGTTGGTATTCCTCTAATATGGGATATTTGGGATGGAATATTTATGTCGGTTGGTGTAACAACCCTGATATTCTACTCAGTAAAATTTCAGAGTTTCACCTCAAGTGAATGATCCATGATGCCAAAACATAGCAATAATTTTTTTTTTCATAATGTAAATTACATGCACATTTGAAATAAACATTATTCCAAACTTCCATTGTATTTCCTTGTAATTTCACAAATCTTTCGATAACATAGATTTCATATTGAATAAACTCAAGTTTATCATTCAAGATTACAACCTTCCATATAAATGGGTACAAGATACATACACATCTCTTCTGAGCTTCATTTGGCAATAGATATATAAACTGGTCCTGACATCGTCGCATTGGTGCATACATTCTATATGTCTCCATTCCTTGGTGCACACGCTCTAGTTGTCCCTAATACTAGCGCAAACATCTATAACCTCGGCCACCAACTGATGAGGAGAAGCATCACTAAAGCATTTTTCCACCAACCACGAACTCAAATGCGATCCCCCACACATCTACCACATATGGTAAGATAGCGCTACCGTTCGACAAAGAGATTGGTTGGTAAAACCCCATAACAATAGCCTATCTGAGCTTAGTGTTGTGTCCTACATAACTAGAACCTAATCATATGGTAGCTACACCTACGAGTATGAAAATCCCAAACTAGAATGCATAAAAGGAATACAATGAACTCATAGTGCAACCAGTGGAAAATTCCACTACTTTGGCCAAAGTATTCTCACCCAGTACTTCAAGTGACAGTCATTATTCACATACACTACCACAACTTGGTTTGGATTATAACCATTCATATACTATGCTTAGGTAATTTCCTTCCATAGGTAATCATTAACCTTAGAAATAGCCTATTCCCCCTTTCCCAAAACACAATGGCATCTCTACCAATAAAGCATAAGCATAAGTTACCCCCTTAAATGAATATTCTAATCCCAAGTATAACATGTGAGTTTTCTAGTCTACAAATTAACTAAATGCATAAACAACTTAACAAGCTATTCCCTTCAATGGACAGCCTAGTCCCAAGAATAACTTTATAATCTAAGTATAGCTACATAAGCTTCATCTTATCATAGAGTAAATATTCATAAATAACTGACTCCATTCAGGAATATATCTTGATAATAAGTGATTCTCATCAAGAGTATAATCTCATTAATAAATGACCTCAATTGAAGAGTAATCATATCAATAAATGATTATATTTGAGAGTGTAATCTCCTTAGTAAAAAGGGTTATTCAAAGAGTAGACTCTTGTCAACAACATAACTTCACATCAAGAGTATAAAGTGGCCAAACAAGTAACAACTCTAACTTAATAGGTAATCCCACCTATGACTCCAATCAAGTAGCAATTCATGAACTCAAGTGATCAACTTAAACACAAAGGTGACTCCCAACCTTGGTATATCCCAATCTCAAATAAAATCAATAATCAACAATTATTCTAATTGTGTAGGTTAATCTCAACCTATGTGCTTCAAACAAAACTCCATCCAAGTAGGTTATTCTCAACCTTTTGGTTCCAATGGGTAGTCAAATAAATATTCCCAACCTAGTAGGTAATTCTTAACCCATGGTTTCAATAATCAAATATACTTATAGACCCAAATAGGTTACTCTCAACCTAGGGTTTAATTCAATAGTAAATTAATGATCAAGTGATCATTCAAGAATAAATTAGCAATATGACGTTTCATCCTATCATATCTTTCATACAATCATTGTTGATGCATTGCTAAACCTTGTCATTCCTAAGGTTTCCTAGCATTATAAGCTAATAGTGTGAAGTCACTTCATGACATTGATACATTTCACATTATACATGTAGTGTAAACTATCAAGTATAGAAACATCATCTGCATTCCCAAATATGTTATATAAGAGTATTAAATCACTCTCTTAAGCTCTTCGCCTTTCATCAAATCTAGTATATAATACTATTGATGACATCCACTCCTTAATATGGAGTATGTAGAACACCGACAAGGAAATCATAACAACTAGATTCTTTTCCTTTCCTAAAAGAAAATAGATTATAACTCTATTCCAAGCAAGCAAATGCAATTTCCAATTTAAACACACAAGGCAATCAATCTTTTAGATAAAAGATAAAACATGAAGATAATAGAATCCCATGCATGTTAATCGCTTATTCCAATTGACTCACCGGATCTCAAGCTTAGCCCCCTCTTAAAATCAACTTAGCAACAAATCCCTTTCACTTTCTCTCACTAAAGTTCCCTCACAATAACTCTCAACAAAATAAGAATCTCTCAATGAAAATGTAGCAGAATGGAGTAGTGTAATGATGTGTAGAAGAAGTGTCTCCAAATGAGGTGAGAATGCCTCATATTTATACCCAAAAACTAACATCTAAAACCTACAAACAAGGCTTATGATATGAAACTTCTCAGCTTAATACCATCGACTCAACTTAATAATAAAAAGGTGGCGGATTTCTATCTCAATTCTCACTCAAACAGGACAACAAATTGACCCAATGCTTGCCAACAATAGTTTGACTGGTTCATAAAGCACATGCTTCAATCTAATAATGTACTTACAAGTTAAAATGACTTCTAAAAGAAACACAAAATTCATAATATGACGCCAACTGTTCATCACATTTCCTATTTACAAGCTTATTGTTAAAATAGAGGAATAAGTTAGACTTTATTTGGCTGCGTTTTACATAGTCGACTTGGTCCAAGCCAAAGCGTTTGACACATCATGTAAAGTCGACCTCCTTCATTATAGTGTGGCTTAATATTTGACTCTATGCATTGTTTTTAGTAGTGCACAACACTTTAACTTCATGCTTTATTCATTAGCTTTATGCTATGTATATTCAACGCCTTATATCAAAGACAATATACACTTGGCTTGATGCAACAAGTTTACCTTCTCTATGCATGATTTATCATACCTATAAGGACTGTGCCATGTGTTAGAGAGGTGGCTCCTTCATTCGAGCGCTAACTATAAATGCCTTTTATTGCTTTCTAAGGTACCGCATGGCTTATTTCATGGTATGTCACAATGCGTAAGGCATGGTTTAAATGTGTTGGCTTACTATACTGTGGTTTGATTCCTCTCACATGCGCTATATATACTTTGTAAAACATGCATGTAATGAATATATATATATATATATACTCTTTAACAATTGAGTTCATCAAATAAACTATTTAATATACAAATACATATATATAGATCCTTTGATGAATAAGTTTGTTTAAACAATCCATTCGATATTGGAATAAATATGATCATGTTATCCTTTTCATAAACATGCACAAACACACATATATATATGTTTACGGACAATTGGTCAATAACGATATATATATTTGTTTATACATAAATACTTATATATGCAATGTACGTTTTCATTATGTACTTTACACACACATATATTAAACATACATATATCCTTACTCTAATTATTTTATTTAAACACTTATGTTTGTATCCTCGGCGATATGTATATACATCAAGTGTATACATATATACACATATATATATAATCGATTTCTTGTGCAAGTATGCTTGTATGTATTTCTACTCGTATATATACATAAACACAACTATGCCCTCATGCACAAGTTTTATATATATATATATATACATGTATACTTTTAATGAACATATGGATCGACGTAAAGACAACTATTCATAAAGCCCAAAGACTCAAAGATTTAATCACAACAACTTGATCAAACAATCAAAGAATCAAAGACATATGCCCAAGCATTTATCACAAACCATGAATGCTCCTAACATAAATCATGATCCTATCTAATGCAAACACAACATGTCTAAAGGATGACTTACAAATATCCCACGACTATGACTTGACTCAACTATACTTAGAAGTAAGTGTGTGTGAAAGCTTAGTTAGGCTTCATTAAAGGTTACCCGACCAAACACTATATCAAGGGAAACTTATAAATAAAAATATCTTAAGGGAGTGGATTGTCGGTCTACCACCAAGCCCACGCCCTTGTGTTTGCAATGTATATTAGGCTACAAACCTTGTGGATTAAAATAATTTTAAAATATCTTTGCTAATAAACATAACCTATATTATTGAACGTAGTTATGTATTTATTTACTTTATTAATTAACAACTATATTATCAGTGGATTAGCATAGCTCGATATCATTAGTGATTGCACTAATGAATATAGCTTATTTACTAAGTTATCAATTCATTTTTGGGTTTAGGTATAGGTACGAGAATCCAATACGGGATTCAGTCAAAAAAAATTTGGGGTTGGTTACGTTAATACAAAAACATATAAAAATCAAGAAGATATAAATATTTGCAATAGTAATTAAATTCAAAATACACCACCATATTAATAGTCAAATAACATAGCAAAAATACACCACCACTTTCATAGTCAAATATTAAAATATTAGTGATACTCAAATGTCATGATATAAAATTATAAATTAAAGTTCAAACATAAAAAATGTCAAGTGTTTACAATCAACCATTATTGATCATTGATCAATCTGAATCATATGGGTCATCAAAAAGAGCATCATCAACATCATTAGATGCTACATTTGGTGTAGAACTACAAATAGCATCAAGAGCACTCACACAAGCACTGCCACTAGCATTGACATAGTTACCACTCTCATGCTTAGCAGCTGCTTCAAGCTCATAGTCATCATCAATATCAAGTGCAGCTAAGTGACTTGTGGAAGCATACAAATAGCTTCAGTGTTAGGAGGCAAAGATTAGGGTTGGAGACAATATTTTATTATTTAGAAGTCAACTAAAAGTCAAAAAAATAATTAAAAATTGTCAAAAACATTGAATATTGTGCGGTCTAGGCATTCAAACAATTGGATTTGGTCCAAGTATGTACCAAGTACGAAATCTTCATACCCACAAGGTGGGTTTCATATCATGCTCGTATCCACAGGCCTATACCCGTATCCTAGATGAATTTGAATCGAATTTGTATCGAATTTTATATCTGTATCAAATCGAATTGTATCTGAGACCTTTTCTAGGAAAATTGGTAACTTAGCTTATCTATAGTAAAATATGTAATTAGAAGGTAAACAAAAATTGGACTTATTGAATTAATAAATGAATAAACTTGTGATAGAACTAATAATGAATGGTGTATAATTGACAATAAAAAATCAACTAGTTTTGATAAATGTGGGAGATCCTCCTTGAACTAGTCCTCAATCAAAGTACTTATATATGAAATTGAGCTATAACCAAAAATTGAGGAGTTATGTCACATAATCAAATTACAACCAAAGTGAGACTTAATAATCAAAATAGGTCATCACTACTTTATCCAAGTGTGTAGCAGTCAACAAGAAATTGTTTCAAGCAATAGTACCTTGAAGAGGGTTGTGTACCTACATTTGAACCTCCCTTAACCTTGGAAGCTAGACCTACATATATTACAACTCGATTCCATGGATAGGTATGTGCAGGATCATCATGGAAAAAATAGGCCTCTAAGTGGCAAAAAATTCATAAAAATCAGAGTTAAGAAACTTGACGTAAAAATTTGAATAAGTTATCTATATTTTTTCAAACATATGTAAGAATAGAATTTGTAACAAATTGAATGTAGTTTCTAAATTACTAGGTTTATCTCTTTCTTTTTTTTAAATATTTGGTGAAAATTTGAAATTTCAATGCAGTATAATTTAAATTTCAGGGGAAAAATAAGAAATAGGTGTTTGTCTGACCACCCTAACCACAATAAAATGATAATATTTTTTTATAAGATTTTAGATATAAGTAGAGGACTCATGTCCAGATGTGGTGCATATTATTTTTAATTTTTTACAAATAAATAATTAATTATGAATTTTTTATTACAACTTTTAAAAAATAAAACTCATATCTCTACCTTAACTTGGTCAAAATTTCATGAATTTTTTTTTTTAATCCTATAGTATGTGAAGCATAGAATGTGACACATGTTTCAGATTCAAAAAATGTGATACCGTTTGAAAGCCATAGATGTTTTTCAATTAGCCTATTAATCAGGACTTTAGTCCTAATTCAAATAGAAAATTAATAATAATTATTTATTAAATTCAAAATAAAGCATAATTTATATTGGTGGAAAGTTGATAATCTCCTTTAAAAACCCTTTTCGTTTTATCAATTTTGAGTAAAAAAAAGTCGTCAGCCACATACCCTACACATACCCATCATATCGCCACTTTTTGGCCCATCATAATCCTACACATACCCGAATATATATATGTAGGTAGTTGATGAATGAAAGAGGATCCCAACTCAAGTTTGAGAGTGTGTGCATTTGTTTGGTTCCAAAGACTAGGACTTGGCAATCGCCCAACACTCTGCACTAATTGAACTGAAATTGAAACCTAACTTGAAAACTAAACAAACTAGTACTCAAAAGATCTCGTATGGATCGTTTTCTTCAATACTTTTGGCTGAAATATGAGGCAAGTTGCAAACATATGCTTAATTCCTAGAAGATAACAACCTTAGTAGAAACCCATGAGGATATGTGGTCTTCTCAGTGAGCGACTTAGGACTCATTTGATCATGATGGGTTAAGTCTCTAGCCATAGCACCTTTGTCTATTCCATATGGATAGAAGAGCCAGATTGGCTATCAATTTTACTTGTCCAATTTGGATGCAAGATATAGTATGGCTAATCTTCTAGCTAAGTATACAATAAACTAAGTTAAGAAAACAAGAAAATTGTAATTATGACTTTAATAGTGTTGTTTTTAAGTTTACTTCTAATGATCCAAGTGGGTCACTACAAGTGTATTTGTATTCATTATTCTCTGTTCCAACAAGCATTTGTCTTGAATCCCATGCACCTATTTTCAATCGTGAGAATAAGTAACTACTCTTCTAGTGTTGTAAATGCATCAACTATTCTCTAGGATGAGCGAGGGCCCCCATTTCTCACTTGAATTAATCTAATTTACCACATCTTATCATTGAATTTTGAAAAAACAAATAATAATAATAATTTCTAAAGAAATTTAAGCAATTTTTTAAGTTGCCAAATTACAAATTTTGAGTCTACCACGTTTTTGCCAAGTCAGAGTCTGCCAACTATGGTAAGGCTTGTGGCTCATCGCTAACCCACAATTATTAGGAAGCCCCATTTCAAAACTCAGCTGCAAAAAAATCCTTCAGTAGAGAAATTATACATGGGACCCAATTGCCATGAGCAAACATGTGAGACGACTAGCAAATTCTCCATGCATATTAGGACTCTCAAGCTCAAAGCTCAGGTAATGAGAGATTCTCCAGCAAACAAATATGCACCATCAGTAGAGAGCAGTCAATCACAATGAGCTTAAAAATACACCCATTCATGGTAGGAATCATACTTAACGTACCCGGACTCGAATCAGATTCAGCAAACCAAAAAAATTCCAACTCAACAAGACTCGGCAATTTTAAAAATATAGACTTCATGTAAAATACAGTTACAAAATGTGCCAAATGAGTCTGGTGGGGGTCCAGGGCCAGTGCTCCCAATGGGGTTGAGAGGCAACGGCCACCAAGCCCAACTGAAGGCCTTCAATACCACACAAGCCTTCATGGTGCAAGCCATTTTCTTAAATTTTAAAAAGGCAAAAAATCGTGTATTTTCATTCTAATTTGCACAAGAATCCTAAAATGCTGGTGTAATATTTCCCATTGAGTATGTAGTCCTATAAAGGTAAAAAACAGAAAAAAAAATTAATGTGAAAACTGCTCTTTTTTTGCATCCAAACTCTATTTTTTATGCAGACCAAGTATATCCCACAGACTTGCCAAGTACTCAACTGCAACTTGGTGGAAATTCAGAAGAAAATCAGCAAAAAGTCGGCAGTGGCAAGTCACAGATTTACTTTGAAAAAACTCAGCATAAAAAAATCTGGCCAGTTCTAAGTGAGTAGTAAGACTATGGTACGAATCACTCTAGCAATGTTAACAGCAAAAGCTAAATAGTCTCACAACCTACAGGAAGCCCCCTCACATTTATTGTCAATTCAAATATTTCCCACTACATATAACAGCTAAAATGATAACATAAACTTGAGGAGTAACCGATCAAGTTCAATGGTTGAACCTTACAAACTGTCGTTTTCTACTAGCTATCATAATAAAGATTTGATTATGAGCTGATGAGACACAGGGCCAAAAGACTAACCCATACTTATTAAGGCAATTGAGCTCAGAGTTCATTGACAAAGAAATTCTCTAACAGGGGCAGTGCTCTGGTATAGAAAAGCGTAAGGCCAAGTGGGAATACATATAAAATGTCTGTTGATTCCTAAATGCACTTAGTTGACTGATCATAGTATTAAAAATAAATCTAGGTCAACCATACAGACTACCAGAAGAGATGGCATCCAAAAGTTGCAGAAATATATAGAAATTAGGCAATCATGGTAACATGGGAATTGCACCTAATCATAGAAGGAATCACCAAAACCCTGAGAGAGGTAAAAGTCCAATAATCTCAAAAACTGCCTGAACACACGGGTCATTTATTCTCGGGGAAATCATTCACGCAATAAGAGGTAAAATAACAATACCAGCATGGATCTTACAACTTGGCATTTTCTGGTAGCTGGCCAAAATAAAGAATTTAGTTCTGCACTGGCGAAGCTCAGGGGATACAATAACCTACACTTATTAGGATGATTCGGTTTAAAGCTGTGCTGAGCGGAGATTCTTCAGCAGACTCAGAGATTGCACTTAATTGCAAGGACAATCACCCCAGCCAATAGTTATCATACGCTGGTAAGGCTGAGGGGCAAGATGCTAACTCGCACTTATTACAATGCCCAATTTCAAAGCTTGAATGAGCAGATATTCTCCAGCAGAGGGCACACCACATATTGTGAGGGACCGGGGCATCGTGATGACCTGGAGATTGAAGGAATTAACTGGACTGCACGCCGAAGCTTGGTAGGTGATTGAAGCATGATCATTAAAGACCGCAGATACCAAAAACTCGTCACAATTGACCATCTTATAGAGTTCTCAATTTAGTTCTAAGCCCACTACCAATTTGACAAGTGCAATCAAATCGGTAGAAACCCTATTCCAAAGATAAAACTCACTACCAACTAAACCAGAGCCCAAATCAACCAAAACAAAATTACACCCATTCGAATTAAAGCCCAATTCCTATATTAAAGCTGAATTACCAAATTACACCCATTCAGACTAAATCAATACAAAAGAAACCCAATTCCTACATCAGAGCCTACGATTAATTACACCAATTCCAATTCAATCAAATACAAAAGAAGACGTATTCCAAATTAAGCTCAGTACCAACAGCCCCGATCCCAAATCAGTCAAACGAAACGAAACCTGGGCAGGAATTCAGCCCCAAAAATATTCTTAAACCCACACAATTTTCATTTTCTTAAAATTATATAAACTCCATACCTGGGCAGGAAACCTAATAGTCATGCTAATCAGGCTATCATTGCCGACACCCAAGGCAAAGCCAGCAGACAATTGAGTAGGATTAAAGCTGGCTCCTCCCATGGCATCTCCCAAAGAAGAAAAGACAAAGATCAGCACAACCAACAAAACAGTGGTTATAACCAGCTTCCATGCTCCATCTACATCCAAATACGAGGCTATCACTGAAGTCCCTGCCCCTAAACATGATACAGTAAACACCCACAAAAATGTTATCACTGCATCCCCGATCGCAAGCGTCACCATCCCCATATTCTTGTGACTGAGAAGTATTGGTCACAGAGGATTCGAACTCACGACCTCACTAAGAACAAGGCGCGGGGTTCTGTGGCAGTTGGTATCGGCTAAAAACCAACCATTATTAAAACTTTCTCCATAGAAAAACATATGTTAGCCCAAAATTGAAAAAACGTGCGTCTTTTAATAGAACTATATTTCTGCATTCATTTGAGGGGATTTTCGGTTATTTTTGGAGATGTACAGAAGTGTAAAACTTCAATACATATGGAAGTCAATACTTGAAAGGGCTTAATTTATTTATAGATTATATGTATATATGTTTTAAAAAAAAATTATATGCATATATCTGAATATTTTATATACTTTCTAATCTTAATTTTTTTTTTTTTATTAAGTAATTCATTTCATTTACATAGGTCAATGTTCATATGTTTTAAGAAAAAAAATCACTCTAAATTAATTGATGGAGTATAAAAATTAATCAATAAAGATATATATAAATAATTATTATTTTGAACAATAAAATGTAAATTAATGTTATAATATAAAAATTTGAATGATTAAAATTTAATTATTAAATAAAAAGTAAATATTTTTGAGTAAGTTAAATGATCTAAATGTTGATTATGATTAAATAAATTAGTTAATAAATAAAAAATATATGTATTAAAAATTATTGTTGTTATTGCATATCGAATATATCTTAATATAGTATAGTCTTGATGTTTTGGATTTTTCTTTGCATAGACTTTGAGGGTGTGTCTTCTATGATTCTCCATTTTTGTACTTATGAACATAAATAGTAATTTAACACTCATTCTTACTCTATAAGTGGTAATAGATTTCCACAATCCATGAAGATTATTCAAGAGTTTCTAATTAGATTGTGTCAAAAAATTTGCATCAATGTTTCGAATCATCAGGATAGAAGAGAGCATAGCATCCTCTCCCCCTCCCTCCTCTCTCCTTTTTATTGGAAACATAGATGCAAAATTTTTGACATAATCTAATCCAGAAAAACTCTTTTATGAACATAAATAGTCAATTTAATACTCATTCCCACTCAAAAGACATTTAATCATAAAATCTATCTTAAATTAAAAAATGCATTCTCTTAAAATAAAAAACACATAGCTTATTCTATACTTAATACTAATAAAATATTACCTAATTTAAAGCATCCAAAAAAACACATACTAAAAAATAAACTATTATTTTAACATCCTTTGGCAAGCCAATAATTCATCAATAAAGAAAAAAAAATCCAAAAAAAAATAAAAAATAAAAACTTAAACAACTACTAGACACAAAAAGACAGATCCGGTAAAAGGTGAGAATCTTGCCGCATTATACGTCCCTTCCACGCTGACAGTTTTAATTTAAATTTCTCGCAAAATAATGAATAAATTTTAAGATGTACCTTTCAACTGAAGTCTGAAAAGACAAATAACTTTATTTAAAAGCTAGAATATAAGAAAACTGACGTTTCTTGTAGTAAAGAAAGAGACTTTTTTCAATCTTTGTGAACACAATTATTTGACATTGAAAGTACACATATTCGTAAGCTGTGACGAATGTGTGAATCTACCTAACAACAAACTAGAAATAATCATTGAAATCAATGTTAGTTATGCATGTTAAGTAGGAACAAAGTGGTTGGCTAAAGAGAAAAATGTGAAAATGGATTAGGCATTCATTAGGATATGCATGGATACCTAGTTAAGGGGGGCTAGAGTGATCATGCAAGGTTGTTGAACCTACCTTTCAAAGTAATATATATGTGTTGTTCTTCTTTGACATTGCAGGGGTAGGCTATCATTGAAGTAACATGATAAAAGTGCACGAGTATGTAGTATTAAATTTGTGGAACATCGAGAGGTGTACTCAGAGTGACTTAAGATATATGGTACACATGACAATATGACATGTAGGATGGAATATTTTTGGGTAGCACGACCCCCTATAAACTGGCGCGACACGCCCTCCGGTACCACGGGACGGGGGAGACTAGAACTCTGACCAGCAGAGCCGCAACAGAATTACTTAGCCAACCGAGCTAAGGCCCCCGCCCATCATTCAATAAAGTTATTAAAATAGGTATTATTTTAATTTTTTATCTATATATATAAATGTTATGTAAAATAAAGTTATGACATTAAATTAGTTCTGACTAAAATGTATTTAAATTTAAATTTATAGGCAAAATTTAAAAAAGATTAATAGATTATTTAAATATAAACATAAGTTATTAAAAAAAAAATAAGTTTTTGTCATTTAGATGAAATAATAATTTCATCTAATAACTTCATAAATATTAAAATTAAGATATTTTTAAAAAAGATTTATATATATTCAATTAACAAGTAGTTTCATGAAAGATCTTTAGAATATCTTCTTGTTCTATAAATATTACCAATACAAAAAATTACCACTTAAACTTAGTCGCCCCCAACACCTACTTCCTAAATGGTCACTGTGATGCACAAATATTAAATTACACATAGATAAACAATAAATTACACATAGGTAAACATGCCACACACATCATATTTTACATAAATAAAAATTGTTTAATTTATTTAAATGAAACATATATCTAATACAAAGAAAATTAACATAATGAAATCTTCTTGTATTAGTAAAAATCATTTAAATAACTAATTAATATTATTATAAACAAAAATGTTATTAAAAATTGTTATGTAAAATATATAAACTTTAATTTTACTAATACATTTTAGTTATTTAATTTTAATAACTTTATAGGTAATTACTATTATCATTTAAATTTAAATTAATTTAATCTTCAATATATATTATCATTTATAGTTAGTATAAATGTTATATATTATAAAATTTAAATATATTATTAATATTTGTGCTATTAATTTTATAGTAAATTTAAGTTACATATTAATACTAACATTAAAATAATAATGTTAAATTTCTACCTATATATATAAACTTTGAATTAAAAAAAAAATCATTAATAGCATTTATATATTAAAAAATTAATAACATTTAATTTATTTAAATGAAACATATATCTAATACCAAAAAGTTAAAATAAATTGCCTATTTTTTTGAAAAAAAAATGCTTACATTTTCATTAATATGAATTTGAAAATACATCAATTTGATTTCATTATTGTTTGTGTCATTGTTTATTTCAATTCCTATATATAAGGGTAGACATTAAAATTTGAAATCATACCAACTTGTATATAACAATAATCAATAGAGAACAATAAATTTTAAATAAAAAATGTTCATGAATCATTAGATTTAGTATTGACAGCATCAAAGAAGTATATCACAACGACAAAATGGCATTCACTAACTTATATATATCCACTGTTTTTTTTTTTCAAATGTTTGAATACATTGTTAACAATATATACATTCAAGCATTTGAATATTATGAAACCTATAGCTTTGCAATTGAGTCTAATAAAGCTTTGCTCTCAGATGAATAATCAAACTTGGTTGTTTTTATGACTGTGCATTTAATCCTTTCTTCATCATTATAAGTCTCTTTTCTCACTTGAAGTTTAAATATGTATCTGTTGAAAAGGACCTTTTGTATAATGTGTGAGAACTTAATATCATCTTGTTTTTCATGCTTCAAAATGTTCAATTCTTTTGCTGTAACACCCATAATTTCTTCTGCCGCTTCTTCAAAAGTTGTAATCCAAGTGAATGAAGTATGGTCTTGCACTTTGCATTGAAGTATATATTTATAATCACATTCAAGGAAAGTTTTATCACATCTTCCACAATACCACTGACCATTTTCATTAGTGTTTACCTTCTTTTTGCAGTACCTATCTCCAATTTTCAAGGGGCATGCTGTATAAAAAAAATTGTCTACCTTAATGAAAGATAAGGTAGCTTTTATCACTATCCAATAAGGTTTACCAGAGCTGGAAAGGTCCTGATCTTGTATTTGTGAGATGCTTTTTAACTTTTTTTCTTCAATTGCAAATGATATTTCCTTTGTAATAGAATGAGAATGGACATTTTTCCCTTCTGTATCAAACCACAATCTCAATTGGTGTGAGAGAGGAAAATCTGGATTTATAAGGAGCTTGGTTGTAGTAATTGTTCCCACTGATTTCCCACCAAAATCACTAATTCGTGCAGCCTTTATTGCAAGAATCGGGAAGGTTCCTGCATTGCACATTTCTTGGAGTTGTTGACCTTCCTTATTGCAAAAATCACCCCACAGTGTTAATTCCACCATACAACCGGACATGTCTTTCATTTGAAGGGTTCTTTTTTGAGTTTGTGTGGCATTCTTTTTGAATATGGTGTTTGATGTGTCAATTGAGAGAACAACACCAATCATATCAACCAAAGAATTACTTTTCATGTTCTCAATTTCTCTTATCAATGTAAAATGGAATTGTTGTTTTGGTATACAACTATCCTCCTCCAAACACAACTCAACAGTCGAATTTGTTTCTAATAAGATTTCCCATTCATTTTTTATTTGGTTAAAATTCTTTTGTGCAGGTTTGAGTCTCCCTTTTGAGATAAGATACACTTTTCCAGTTTCAATACGATCATAAAACTTTTCTACAACTGCATTAAAACATGTTACTCTGATTTCACCACCATCTGAATCAACCAAGTCAAAAGTAAACACTTTTCCATGTCCTTTTGCATTGTTAAAATGACGAAGTTGACCCTTTCTAATGACTCTTGCCTTTATTGACCATCTATTCTGGTATGGATTGAGTGCTGCAATAGGAATGGTTCTTGTTTGAGGTTCATTTTTTGTAGCAATTGGGTGCTTATATGGATTGTTGATAGGATCCATGCCTGCATCATCATCATATAAGGACAATAGTATTCAATAGATTTCAAACACGGCAAAAAACATGGAAGAGTAACTGGAAGCATTGATAATTTATTGATTTTTTATATAGCATATGAATTGAATGTAGCATAAAACTAAATATCATACACATATATTACATTTTGGAATTTGAGAATCATGAAATCAACATTCAAGAACATATGCATGTTACATCAAGTATCTTCTACTAAATATCATACACATATATTACATTTTGGAATTTGAGACTAATGAAATCAACATTGAAGAACATATGCATGTTACATCAAGTATCTTCTAATATTTTCAATCTATCATATACATGTTACATCAAGTATCTTCTAATATTTTCAATCTATTTTCCTCAGCCTTTCTCTTGGCAAGTTGTCTACCATTTTTCATTTTTTCATAACGGTCATAACTGAACGGTGGCATAATTCTTAATCCTTCGATGCATTTTACACGGGATATAGCTACAAATGTCAATCCCATTCTTTCTCTTGGTCCTATATCAATAGTAGCTTTTGATAGAGTTAAACCCTGTGATTTGTGAATTGTCAATGCCCAAGCCAATCTTAATGGAATTTGGATTGTCCTGCCCCTTTGTATTGGTGTAATTGGAATTATCTTTGGGTTACAATCATCAAATGGTATTCCTGAATAGCTGTCAAATGCAACCATGACATATGTTGGTGGTTCTGGTGGTCTGGTTCCAGGCTTGTAGACAATGTTTTGTATATATCCTAAAGCTCCATTGGCAAGGCCTGCTTGTATGAGTAGATTTGAGGTTAACATAACCCTGACATATTTACATATCAATAATTCTAGATCAAGCTCATCATTTGAGCATTCTTCTCCTGCATTGCTACTTCCTGATTTTATTGCAACACTACGTGCATCAGGATGCTTCAATGAGTATAACATTTTCTTGTTATGGCTATAAAATATTTTCATTTGTAGAGAATAAATGCACACCACTATCAAACTCCTGGTTATTTGTTGCATCTAATGTAATAGTGGTTCTTGTCATAAGGAGTTTCCAATCATCAATTGTAGGGTTTGCATCTCTCAAATTTGTCAATAGTTGACGAAATCTTTGTTGATGGATGTTGTCTCCATCTTGTCTAAATATTTTATCAAGAGTAACTACAGTTTTGAATTCTTCCCATAGCAAATTAGCTCATGTGTTGTTGTCATATGGTGGTCTATCATTAACAGGGGCAACTGACCCAAATCTCTAGCAAAAATGATAGATATGCCTGATAAAAATTTGATAACAATTATTGTGAGTACTATAGAATGTTATTGTTAAACAATTTTCATTTATATGATTTTTTTATTTCCATATAACATACTTAATTGGGTTAATCAAATACATATCTACCTCCAAAGTTGCGGTTTGCATTTTGTGGGACTGCTTGTCGGAGCCGAGAATCCATGTTTTCTAGCAAGTTTTGACCAATGAAACTCATTTCATCAATTAGAATGTACTTAATATTTGTCATTTCTTCTTGAAAACTTGTGAGCCTCGCTCCTTCCAATTGACCAAAATCTCTGATTGGGATTTGAAGTTTTGAATGAACTATGGATGCTCTTATGTTGAATGTTGCAACTCCAGTTGGTGCTAGTAATAGAAGAGGAGAAGGACCAGGATATGCTGCATTTTTAAGAGCTTGACTAATAGCACCAATTAGATATGACTTTCCTGTCCCTGTTGTTCCTTGAATTATCATCAACAAGGGCGATGCATTTTCATTATTATGGTAGTGTCTCATGATTATGTTCAATGCATTTTTTTGTTTGTCACTAAGGGTTGTGTAGTTCATAGGCTGTGGTATTTCATCATGTATGAGACATCCATGTTCTCTTATGATACTAATGAAGTTGATTGCTTGATTCGTATAGATTTCACCACGATATTCATTATGTACACCAATTTGCTTGTTGATCAAAATCTCTTCTTCCTAACATATCTATTTCAGAAACTTGTATATTTTGACCATGATGTAGTCCAAATAGTATTTCCCATTCATGCTCAGTAGTATTTCTTTGAAGAGTTTCATTGTCTTCAATTTCAGCATCACTGATGTTTTGATCATGTTCTTCAATTGCTATTTGTTCCACGTGCCAAGGGTTATAATGGAATGACTCCCAGTTTTGTCTTATTGAATCATCATCATGACCAATATCTCTATCCACATCACGAAAAGGTTTGTACAACAATAATTCTGTATAACAAAAAATGATCCATTTATCTGACTCACGTGGAGGAATGGATAAAAAGTTTGGGCATACTCTAACAATAGCTATTTTTTGTTTTGGCTCCCATTTGTTATCTCTCTTTCTTTTAGGATTATATATCCATGATCTGGTTGCATCAATTAGGCTAACACTTTCCATAGACAAAGGCCTTATTTTATATCCATGGATGAAAGATGTTGTTTGTTCTTCATTATTTTCTGCTTCATTTACACGTACAAGTTTAAACACCTCATGTGACACATTTAGATAGATAAACCTCCTACTGCTCTCTACCAATGGAAGTTCAAGTAGCATGTGGCATGTTTCTTGAGCTCCAATGTCTCTTTCTATGACAGTCTCAGTCAAAAGTCTTCTATATGCTTTTGCTGCTAAATCATCTGGATTTTCCATGTTTGCAAGTCGCATTAACATCTGTTGGTATGTTTCTAAACTTTTTTCTGCTTTTGCTGTATACTTTGCAATTTATTTGATTACAGCATGTTTGGAAAGAACAGGTTGCCAATCTATATTTTCTGTCCACAATTGCAATATGTAACGGTTGTGTTTGTTTACTCTGTCATCATTCCTCGCTGGCTCAAATTTCTTTTCACCCGTTTCTATGTCTTCATGTAATTTGGGTCCCTCCAAATTCAATTGCCAAGGAGCATTATACCTATTATGAATATGAATAATTAATGTATGTTTGTAGTTTAGAATTATGTTAAATTTGATTTGAATATAATTTTTTTACGAATGAAAGTTGTTACCTGCAAACCATTGTTCCTCCTTTTTTTCGTAGGCATGCACCCTCCCGACAGACTGTGTGTCTCTCTACAAAATTTAGTAGCTCTTCATAGTCATGATCAACATTGATCTCTCCAAGTTGTCTTGTATTTTTTAGACATGGATGTTGAGGAAAATTTTGGAATGTCTACAATATGACATACAAATAAATTGATTAGTTATGTGATAAACTACAAATAGTTTATGTCATATATGATATGCGTATGTTGTAAGCTATTTTGAACATGCTTGGATGTTTTGTTGATGTGGATCTTGTCTAGGATTCCATGCTTGAACAATAGAATGGAAATATCTTTTTGCACTTTTTCGTTGCTCTTGATTTGACAAATCCAAGTTGTCCATATTTGGTGCTCCGTCTATCCAAATGAATCCATGCACATGTGGTGAGCCCCTATGTTGCCACTCATATCTAGACCAAAAATCATGAATTTTCATTCCTTTTTTTGGTATTTCTGTTTTGAACATTGAATGTCTTAAATGCATGTATTGTGTGACTATATGAGGATAGTCAATAACATTTTGTTTTCACCATATTTGAGCCTCTCGTGGAGTTGTTGGCGATGTTCCTGGCATTAGTGCATGCAAATCAGGCCAATATAGATCTGTTGCACTCAAAGTGAAGAATATTGTAGGAGAGCCTATTTGATGAAGCATGTCAATCAATTTTGCATGACATTGTGTCCAGTATGACCGTGTACCCCTCAATGTTGTTCCAAATCGCATTAACCTATCAGCTAGATGGGATTCTAGCATGTTTTGCATATGTTCATGCAACTCGTTGATGGTAATTGGCATGGCTTGAAAGATTCTTTTAACAAATATAGCTGAATAATTTTGTGCACGGTGTCTCATTATCATGTTCATCATAAAATATCAAAATCTTGGATGTCGACCAAAACGGTGGTCCCTATAACACAATAAATGCTTAACAAATTCATGCAGATGCACTCTTCTCATTCGTGGTTCTAACCAATCACATTTACCATCAGGGAACAATGTTGGGAATGTCATATCAAGTAATCCTGGAGTGACATATTCATTGATTGGAGATGAACCAATTTCTGGCCAATCAATCAATGTTGGTGAATTTGCATTAGGGTCATTAACCCATGCCTAAATCAATTCCATTTCTCTTTGAGCATTAGGTGGCATAGAAGCCATTTATGTAGTGTTCTCAATTATATTTCCTTGATCCATTTCCATGATTGGACCCACAAATACAATTTCATTTGAATCAGAATCAAATTTCATATGCACTGTTTGTAATTTGTTGAATATGTTTTCATCAGAATTTCCTATGAGATCATTTAGAGCATTGTCATTGATTTCGACATGTAAATAAAACTTTTCATGCTCTACTTTGTATTTTAATGCCTTATACACGTGATCCCTATTGACTGTGAAGTTATAATTTGTGCCACGTTGATCCCTTCTTCGAACAATGATGATTGGCAACTCTCTTATTGAATGTGGCAAAACATTTGAAACATATTCCACATTTTGTGGAAAACTTATTGTGTGTCCTCTGTATTTATACTAACCACCGACTACATGGGTAACTTGTAATATTGGGTTAACACGAGCAATTAACATTTCTTCTACTTGAGTCAATTTTGCAAGCTCCTCTGGTTGTGGCCCAGGGTCCATATTATTTAAAGCTGAAAATCTATGATCCCCTTTCTCTTGATGACATCTATTACAAACAATACCTTCAGAGGTGTGAAATACTTTCATTCCTGGGTAGTATTCTTGACAGATATCACACATTCCTTGTGTTGTCAAGTTATCTAATTGATGTCGAAATTGTACTTGGAATTTTTTGAAATCATTGTGAAGCATTTCATTTGGGTTTTGTATGTTTCCTTGTACATCTACATTTATCTCATCTTGTACTATGACTTCTTCCCTTTGTCTAACATAGCTTGCTCTTTTAACTTCATTGTGTCTTTTTCTTCGCTCTTCCCTTTCAACATCTGTCATTTGTTCTTGTCGTCGTCTTCTATATTCTCTTTGATATTCTTTGTGATATTCTCTTTGATATTGTTTCCTTTGCTCCTCTGATTCAAAATTCAATCTCGGTCGCACCATATCTAGAAAATAATTCAAGTTTGATATGTAAAGATGTTTTTTTTCAATGGTAAGTCTAATTTTCTTTGAAATGAATTTCATTTAATATCAAAGACTATTGGAATCAAAAAATTTTCAATAGAATACAAATTTTCATGACTATTAAATAAGAAGTATAGTTGAAGCATAATTTGATGAAGAAATTTCATCACAAAGAAGGAAAATGAAACCTTAATTGTGTTTTGGATATTGGTCCTTGCATAAATGCACTCATCATTATCATCTTGTGACTCTTTATATATCAAGTAGGGCATGTACATCCAAAATATATCAGCAATCTTTTGCAAAAGTAGACATCAAATTCTTTATGAAAATATTCTTCATAAGAATAAGTCAATCATGGTTGCTACCTACATATAACACGTATGAACAAGTTTTTTACAAAATAGACATGAAAGTCTACATCAAAAATCTTGTTCATAAGAGTGAGCCAACCATGGAACAACCCTCTATATGCTACACATGTGTTTACCCTAATTATCATACAAGTACAAAATAAATTCGTCAATAACACTTTTTGCAACTCTTGGTTCCTCGTATTGCTCGGCATAATGAAGTTCTCTTAAAAATCCAGAGAATCTTGCAACTTTCATGCATGTTGCATGTAATTTACGGGCAATTTCTTCCATGTCATCAATCTCTTGTCGTTCTATTCCACGTGCAAGCAGTGCAGCATCATGGAGTTCCCTAATGATTTTTTTTGAGTGGTCTTCAATTGATGTGTACAACTTGTCTATTGGACTTGGCACATATGTGTTGGAGTTTGTTGACTCCTCATGGACTTCTAGCTATTGGACTGATGGTTCGCTGACAGGAGATTCATTTTGGGTAGCCATTATCTAAACCATAGATGAAACTCATCAATAAGTAACAGGTTATAAAGATAGGTATGATTCTAAGTTATAGAATCGTACACGTGATTTTCAATACAAATTTCAAAGCCAACAAGACTATAAAGAGAAGGGTAAGAAATTTGTTGGTATCAAATTTCTTTTAATGTAGGAGGTTGGTGAGTTATGGATAGAGGTGGTAGTGGTGGTAATAATGTCATGAAAGCTTCATAAGCTAATTATTAGTCAAAAAATTTAAACAAAATTGCAATGTCAACATAGTCTTACCACTTAAATTGCAATTTATAAGTATTTCTCAACACAAGATGAATTTCATAAACACAAAAGTGTTCATTCCAACAACATTTACATAATGTTTTATTTATTTGCCACATCAAGGAATACATTACATATATAAATTAGGTTTCACTCATTCAAGGTGCCAGAGGAGTATTATCCTCAGACTCATCAAAACTTATCACAATTATTTCATGGGGAGGTTGCATTGACATGTGCTCATTATTGTTTTGTTTCTTAGGAGGATTATTAGAACTATTTTCGCTTGGTACACAACGGTTAGGGGGTAAATTCTTGTCCAAATCTGCTTGGACAGAAGCTGCTACTTTCTCTAACCATTTCATTTCTGCCCTCACATCACGAATTCTCTCCATTGCATGGGAGAATGTCTCGTCATCCTTCAGCCAACCTTCACCTTCTACATTTGTTCCTTCTATGGTTTTAGTCAATGCATCTTGCTCCTTTTTACATTGTAGATAACGAGCGTTTCCAGCTATAGACTTACGTGCAGTCTGCTTAAAGCGCACCATGTCTGGCACAAAAAGATTCACGTTAGTTACACAAGCACAATTCTATTTGCATAGTGAACTCATAGTGGACCCATAGGCCTTAGCATTCGTGTTAGAGTTAGGGTTGCAATAAGAGTTCATGAACACTCTTTATAACCCTAATTGATTTATTTATCTTACAACCCTAATTGAACTCTAATTATAATTGAATCATAACACTAATTGGTTGTTAATCTTAGCGTTAAATGTAACCCTAATTCTAATTCTAACTGTAGACTTAATTCTAAATCTATTCATGATGATAATTTTCATACTAACCTTAATTTTAATGACGAGCGTAATTGTAACTATAATAGTAATTGAACACTAAGCCTAACTCGTATTAGAACTCAACCCTTATGAACCATTATCGTATCCTAAAATTAATCCTAGCCCTACTCCTAATTGTCTCTAACCCTAATTTAAACCTAACCCTAACTCTAATTGAATCATAACACTAATTGGTTGTTAATATGATCCTTAAATGTAACCCTAATTCTAATTCTAATAGTAAATCATAACACTAAGTGATAATTGAATAATCATAATAGTAAATCCTAATGTTTTTTTTTTTTCATATGATAAACTTATGTGTAAATGTACTTCTTAATAACATTATTATTTTAATATCACTTTATTATATTTTTTTGTATTCAATTTTATAATTTTAAATTGATTTTAGATGTGCATTTATTATAATAGCTTTATCTATTTAAGTTGCTATACGTTAATCATAACCATAATTGCAATTGAACCATAACCGTGCTTGACTTTTAATATTAGCCTTAAATCTAACCCTAACTCTAATTCTCATCATACCCTTAATGTGAATTCTATTCATTATTCTAATTCTCACCTTAGTTTTAATGACGAGCCTAATTCTAATATCTCTATTTATTGTAGAACCTACCCTAATTCAAACTCTCTTAATGATTATGATTTAAATACCAACGTTAATTCTAATGATGAGCCTAATTCTAATTGATCTATTTATCTTACAACCCTAAGTGAACTCTAATTCTAATTGAACCATGACCCTAATTGGACCGCAATTCAAACTGAACCATAACCCCCATTGACTTTTCATCTTAGCCTGAAATCTACCCCTAATTCTAATTCTAACTGTAGCCTTAACTCAAACTCTATTCATGATTATAATTTGAATAAAAACCTTAATTCTAATGATGAGCCAAATTCTAATTGGACTTTTATTAGAGATCAACCCTTATCGTATCCTAATTGATTTGAACCCTCATCCTAACTAAGACATAACCATAATCATAACCCAATTATAATCATAATCTTAATTGCACTCTAATAAGCCTAATTGGATTCTAACCCTAATTGAAACCTAAACTTAATTGAAAACTCACGATAACCCTAATTGATCTATTTATCTTACAACCCTAATTGAACTCTAATTCTAATTGATCTATTTATCTTACAACCCTAAGTGAACTATAATTCTCCTTGAACCATAACCCTAATTGAACCGTAATTCAAATTGAACACTCACGATAACCCTAATTGATCTATTTATCTTACAACCTTAATTGAACTCTCATTCTAATTGAATCATAACCTTAATTGTATTTTAATCTTAGCATGAAATGTAACCCTAATTCCAATTCTATTCCTAGATTTAATTCTAACTCTATTCATGATGATAATTGTTATACTAACCTTAATTCTAATGACAAGCCTAATTCTCATTGTAATACTAATTGAACCCTAAGCCTAACCCTTATTAGAACCCAACCCTTATGAACCCTTATTGTATCCTAAATTTCATCCTATCCCTAATCCTAATTGTCTCTAACCCTAATTGAAACCTAACCCTAACTCTAGTTGTATCCTAACCCTAACCCCAACTTAAATCCTAACTTCTTTTTATTTCCTTTGGTGAAACTTCAAATGATCAATTATGTGGCCATTTAACATACATTGTTTGATGTGAGTAGGAACATTATGAACCAACTCATTACAACTGCACTATGGACAATATCTATTTAATTTGTAATCAACTATTATATTCTATATTACCTCTCAATTGAGGTTCATAGTTCACACATAACAAAATTCAGCAGAATTGTGCATAATTGATATCTTTTATTATTGTTATCTTTGACTTTATTATCTCAATATAGAAAATTTTCAATATATATATATGGTTTTTCAATAAGTTTATATTCTATGCTGAAAATGTAAAATATAAAATGTTTCATTAGAAAGTAGTTGATAGTGTAAATTTGTTTTTCAAATTTCAATGAATAATAAATCCAGTGAAACATAATTTCTCATAATAAATTTTACAATATCATATATTAATATTTCATTTATATTTATTTGTATAAAGAAAAGAAATTTATATAAACTTACCCGTGTTTGATGTATATCTAGAGATCTAGTTGGTTCAAATATTTGTGGACGATTTCCTCTCGTTGAAGTAAAAATTAATTATCCCCTCTGCAAAATCAACCATACGTTATTTTTTATTAAATCTGAATTAATATAAAATATAAATTGTTTCAATATAAAAAATTTCATTAGAAAGTAGTTGATAGTGTAAATTTGTTTTACAAATTTGAATGAATAATAAATTGAGTAAAAAATACTTTCACATAATCAATTTTAAAATATCATATATTCATATTTAATTTATATTTATTTGTATAAAGAAAAGAAATTTATATAAACTTACTTGTGTTTGATGTATATCTAAAGATCTAGCTGGTTCAAGTATTTGTGGACAACTTCCTCCCCTTGAAGTAAAAATTAATTATCCCCTCTGCAAAATCAACCATACATGATCAATGTATTTAAATCAAGAATCCACATATGATCTGTATAAATTATAATATATGAACCAATGAGGATTCAATCTTTACATGTACTTTTACATATACAATGGATTCTCTATAGCTGTGACTAAAATTCCATAAGCAACAAAATGTGGAGGCATATTTCAAATCTATCAATTGTTTTCATTTGATTAAATAAATATACAAAAGATTTAGGCAACAATGAAATATTTAAACCTAACCCTAACTCTAATTGAATCATAACACTAATTGGTTGTTAATCTAATCCTTAAATGTAACCCTAATTCCAATTCTAATAGTAAATCATAACACTAAGTGATAATTGAATAATCATAATAGTAAATCCTAATGTTTTTTTTTTTTTTCATATGATAAACTTATGTGTAAATGTACTTCTTAATCACATTATTTTTTTAATATCAATTTATTATATATTTTTTGTATTCAATTTTATAATTTTAAATTGATTTTAGATGTGCATTTATTATAACAACTTTATCTATTTAAGTTGCTATACGTTAATCATAACCATAATTGCAATTGAACCATAATCGTGCTAGACTTTTAATCTTAGCCTTAAATCTAACCCTAACTCTAATTCTCATCATACCCTTAATGTGAATTCTATTCATTATTCTAATTCTCACCTTAGTTTTAATGACGAGCCTAATTCTAATTTCTCTATTTATTGTAGAACCTGCCCTAATTCAAACTCTCTTAATGATTATGATTTAAATACCAACGTTAATTCTAATGATGAGACTAATTCTAATTGATCTATTTATCTTACAACCCTAAGTGAACTCTAATTCTAATTGAACCATGACCCTAATTGGACCGCAATTCAAATTGAACCATAACCCTCATTGACTTTTAATCTTAGCCTGAAATCTACCCCTAATTCTAATTCTAACCGTAGCCTTAACTCAAACTCTATTCATGATTATAATTTGAATAAAAACCTTAACTAATGATGAGCCAAATTCTAATGGACTTTTAATACGAATTGAATGCTAACCCTAACCCTTATTAGAGATCAACCCTTATCGTATCCTAATTGATTTGAACCCTCATCCTAACTAAGACATAACCATAATCATAACTCAATTATAATCATAATCTTAATTGCACTCTAATAAGCCTAATTGGTTTCTAACCCTAATTGAAACCTAAACTTAATTGAAAACTCACGATAAACCTAATTGATCTATTTATCTTACAACCCTAATTGAACTCTAATTCTAATTGATCTATTTATCTTACAACCCTAAGTGAACTCTAATTCTCCTTGAACCATAACCCTAATTGAACCGTAATTCAAATTGAACACTCACGATAACCCTAATTGATCTATTTATCTTACAACCCTAATTGAACTCTCATTCTAATTGAATCATAACCTTAATTATATTTTAATCTTAGCATGAAATGTAACCCTAATTCCAATTCTATTCCTAGATTTAATTCTAACTCTATTCATCATGATAATTGTTTGATGTGAGTAGGAACATTATGAACCAACTCATTACAATTGCACTATGGACACTATCTATTTAATTTGTAATCAACTATTATATTCTATGTTACCTCTCAATTGAGGTTCATAGTTCACACATAACAAAATTCAGCAGAATTGTGCATAATTGATATCTTCTATTATTGTTATCTTTGACTTTATTATCTCAATATAGAAAATTTTCAATATATATATATGGTTTTCCAATAAGTTTATATTCTATGCTGAAAATGTAAAATATAAAATGTTTCATTAGAAAGTAGTTGATAGTGTAAATTTGTTTTTCAAATTTCAATGAATAATAAATCCAGTGAAAAATAATTTCTCATAATAAATTTTACAATATCATATATTAATATTTCATTTGTATTTATTTGTATAAAGAAAAAAAATTTATATAAACTTACCTGTGTTTGATGTATATCTAGAGATCTAGCTGGTTCAAATATTTGTGGACGACTTCCTCCCGTTGAAGTAAAAATTAATTATCCCCTCTGCAAAATCAACCATACGTTATTTTTGATTAAATCTAAATTAATATAAAATATAAATTGTTTCAATATAAAATGTTTCATCTTAGCCTGAAATCTACCCCTAATTCTAATTCTAACCATAGCCTTAACTCAAACTCTATTCATGATTATAATTTGAATAAAAACCTTAATTCTAATGATGAGCCAAATTCTAATGGACTTTTAATACGAATTGAACGCTAACCCTAACCCTTATTAGAGATCAACCCTTATTGTATCCTAATTGATTTGAACCCTCATCCTAACTAAGACATAACCATAATCATAACCCAATTATAATCATAATCTTAATTGCACTCTAATAAGCCTAATTGGATTCTAACCCTAATTGAAACCTAAACTTAATTGAAAACTCACGATAACCCTAATTGATCTATTTATCTTACAACCCTAATTGAAATATAATTCTAGTTGATCTATTTATCTTACAACCCTAAGTGAACTCTAATTCTCCTTGAACCATAGCCCTAATTGAACCGTAATTCAAATTGAACAATCACGATAACCCTAATTGATCTATTTATCTTACAACCCTAATTGAACTCTCATTCTAATTGAATCATAACCTTAATTGTATTTTAATCTTAGCATGAAATGTAACCCTAATTCCAATTCTATTCCTAGATTTAATTCTAACTCTATTCAGGATGAAAATTGTTTGATGTGAGTAGGAACATTATGAACCAACTCATTACAATTGCACTATGGACACTATCTATTTAATTTGTAATCAACTATTATATTCTATGTTACCTCTCAATTGAGGTTCATAGTTCACACATAACAAAATTCAGCAGAATTGTGCATAATTGATATCTTCTATTATTGTTATCTTTGACTTTATTATCTCAATATAGAAAATTTTCAATATATATATATATATGGTTTTTCAATAAGTTTATATTCTATGCTGAAAATGTAAAATATAAAATGTTTCATTAGAAAGTAGTTGATAGTGTAAATTTGTTTTTCAAATTTCAATGAATAATAAATCCAGTGAAAAATAATTTCTCATAATAAATTTTACAATATCATATATTAATATTTCATTTATATTTATTTGTATAAAGAAAAGAAATTTATATAAACTTACCCATGTTTGATGTATATCTAGAGATCTAGCTGGTTCAAATATTTGTGGACGACTTCCTCCCGTTGAAGTAAAAATTAATTATCCCCTCTGCAAAATCAACCATACGTTATTTTTTATTAAATCTGAATTAATATAAAATATAAATTGTTTCAATATAAAATGTTTCATTAGAAAGTAGTTGATAGTGTAAATTTGTTTTACAAATTTGAATGAATAATAAATTGAATCAAAAATACTTTCACATAATCAATTTTAAAATATCATATATTCATATTTAATTTATATTTATTTGTATAAAGAAAAGAAATTTATATAAACGTACCTGTGTTTCATGTATATCTAAAGATCTAGCTGGTTCAAGTATTTGTGGACAACTTCCTCCCGTTGAAGTAAAAATTAATTATCCCCTCTACAAAATCAACCATACGTGATCAATGTATTTAAATCAAGAATCCACATATGATCTATATAAATTATAATATATGAACCAATCAGGATTCAATCTTTACATGTACTTTTACATATACAATGGATTCTCTATAGCTGTGACTAAAATTCCATAAGCAACAAACTGTGGAGGCATATTTCAAATCTATCAATCGTTTTCGTTTGATTAAATAAATATACAAAAGATTTAGGAAACAATGAAATATTTAACCAATTCAATACGCTCAATTAAGACTGTTGAAAAGGCTTCAAAAAATTTCAAGCAAATGTAATTGATAGGCGTACTTGGACACCGATTATGGAATGCAAACTGTAGGATATGCAATGGAGAGAATTTGTACTATCCTTGAGATTAAGGCATAAGGGAGTTGATCAAAAATCCAACAATGGCAAGGGACAGGCATGTGACATTTAGTAGGAGCAAACAAAGTAGTGCACATTTTAGTGCCCCATCTTATAAATCGCCCTATTCTAAAACAGATTTTTGGTCAAACTTATCGGCAATTCAATAAAAATGCAAAGGAATTGCAAAAAAGTTAATCAAGTGCAAGAACTTGAAGAAATTTGATCAAGAGAAAAATTAGGAATAAAATAAACAATCTAATTGTATTTTTTCTAATTTTTTTTAGAAAAAACTGCAAACTTTTTCTCCTTTAAATTCCAAATAATTTAAAAAAGACATAGTTAGATCACACCAACATGTAAGTGTTCGATTATTATGCTTACTATGGGACACACTATGTTATCATAATCATTCCCATCTTGACATGGGATGAGCATAATCTTCTAATCTAACCAAGAGTAAGAGGGTTTGCAGATATAGAATGGGATGACCATAACTGCCTAGATTCAAATGTCCATGAGATGTTAGAAAATGGAATGAGTGTAATACTTAGTCTCAACATTAAGAAGGCTTGAAAGTAGGAAATGGTAAGAGCCCAGATATGAAAGCACATACTCGTAAGAGTAAGAGGGCTTGGAGACATGAAATGGGATGAGCATAAGTACCCAAATTCAAGTGTTCATGACACTTTTGTGGCAAAGCCCCAGATTGGAATGCCCATGAGACGTTAAGAAAATGGAATGTGCATTCTTTAATCCAAGAATCTTTCCATTTGTATCAGGAAATAAGGCATGAAAGAGGACAATCTCAAGTAACTTGATTCAAATACCAATGCTCACAAGACTTTCTAAAGGCAAGCCCTAGATTCAAATGGCCATGTTTGTGAGACTGCCTATGCAAAGCACCTATTTGGATTCCCGTAAAAAATGGCATGAGCATAATTTTCCAATCTTACCAAGCGTATTGTAATGGTGTTTCCTTGTCGTATGTAACGGTCTTGATGCAGTTGCAGATTAACTGCACAATTTCTCTCTCAGGCCCCAATTCAGCTACCTGTACACAGAGAATGAGAAGTGAAAAAAAACAAAATATTTAAAGCTTAAAACAATCCTCCTTTCTCAAACCTAAAATTAAAACTTTTCTTTCCCAAATCGCAAAAGAAAAGTTGTAAAATTGTAGCAGATGGCTACAATTTTACAAATTTTCTTGTAATAGTTCAATGGGTAGATGACTATAGCTCTTGAGTTTCTCAGTATACATGCCTGAAGATGAAATCTGAATCACGGGATGCGCAGCTCGAGCTCTTGAACTTCACTCTGCTTCTGCTGATGTCGAGCTCTTCTCTTTATACAGAGCTCCCACACAACAATTCTCTATTGCCAACATTTGTTTCACTCATCTCCACACATTTCTAACTGCTCCTCTAGCATTCTCCATCACTTTCCTCCACATAGTCCGCCTTCTTCCAAGACTTTCTCTCCTCTACAACAGTAAACTCTCACTTCTCTAACTTTGAGATCTGTCTACAACCGTCGACTATCACTTCTCTAACTTTGAGATTTGTCTCCCTCCTTCCTGTTCACTCCCCGAAAACTAACTTTCTTCAATGATTGGTTGCCCTAGGTAGTTATTGGAAACACGATCTCCTCCATCCTTCTCCAAGTGCCGACAGCTTAGGAACCACCTTCTATCAATCTATTCGAATTTAAAAAAATATTTTTCACTCAATATTTATGCCACGAAAGACTGCCACAACAAACTCATCTTTTATTTGAAATGTGTTATGCCGTGCTTCTAATGTGGCTTCCAAATGTCTCTTCCTGGACGAACAATTTTCCTCCAGCAAAGCATTTTATAGTTGTTACCTTCTTCTTGCAAACTCCTCTTTTATTTATGAGTACACAACTTCCACGTGGTTGTCATTTTTAATATATGTTTTTTTAATTTTAGTTGAACTTTAAAATTCATTGAACTTAATTCTTTGAATTTCTATAAATTCAAAGAATTAATAAATATACATTTTCTATTTTATATTCCAAAAAACTGTAAATTTTGCGTTTATTTAGCTGAATACAGTCAGATAATTTCAAATTTTATTTAAACAAATGTGATATATGTTTTTTTTAATTTTAGTTGAATTTTCAACTTCATTTAACTTAATTCTTTTTCTTTGAATTTTTGTACAGTAATTTTTTTGTTTAACATACTATTTCTGTCAATACAAGGTATAAAACTTAAACATTTTTGTTAAACAAACCGCGTTTCTACAGCTTCAAACACAAACTTCCATGCAACATGCAGGAGAAGAAAATTGAAAGTTTAGAAAGCTCTGTGGCCAGTTGAATGAAGAGCTTGAAGAGAATCAGGTATAAAATCGCTATTGAAATTTGCATAAAATATCAAAATTCTTCACAAATACGTGGTAAATTTATCATTAATTGTTGCTTAATAGCAAATTAACTGTCTTGTGTAGGCAACTGTAAATTCTGCCTTTATTTAGCTGAATGCAGTCAAGTAATTTCAAATTTTATTTAAATAAATAGTCAAATGTGATATATTGTTCAGCTCATAACTTCCACTTGGCTGTCATTTTTAATGTCGCTTCAAAAACTTAACGGAGAATATTCCTTGAATGCTTTCACTGTATAACGCCTCTCGGCGTAATAAAGGATTCAAATTTCAGTGACATAAATTTTTCGTGTGTAGACTCTGTGTTGTACGAAATTGTCACTTATGTGCATGGATGGGCATGCAGTAGCACATCCATGCCCCGGTGCATTCCTAGGGCTGGATAGTCGTTGTCAGGTTACTTGGGATGGAATATTTATGTTGGTTGGTGTTCTAGAGATGAATATCACATTTTTAGTTGAATTTGCATGGGGCCACCTCTTTCCTATCAATAAAATATAATTTTAAAATTTCACCTACCTAAAAATGGGTAAAAGTTAAAGATTTCCTCTTTTTTGAATCATATCACAATCTCCCACAATCTTACCCAATCTCCATCATTTATCCTCCATCCACAATTTATTCTCACATGACCCTTGTCTTTTCTCTCTTGCTTGAGAGAGTCTCTTAACTTGAGCCGTTGATCTTATGGCAAGATCTCAACCCTTCGTCCATTTGGCCCTATTTTTATAAATTAAAGTTTTCACTTTGTATTATCATCAAGTATATTTCTATTACCCTTATGTTGTTATTTTTCTTCCATAAACCTCCATTGCAACAAAGTTATGTTGAATTATTCTTGAGAAAAATCCACATGCATCTATTTAAAGCACATCAATAAGCTTTGAGTGCATCTTATTCTAGCTCAATCATGGAGTTTGAATGCGATTTGAGGTAAGTGTGTGTGTGTGTGTTATGCATTCATCTTGTTTGTTTGCTTCAATCATTTTTCTTATCCTCATTTTGGCACATTCAGTGGGACCCATGTCCTGTTTTGACCTTCATTTTGTGAGTTTTTGGTAAGTTGTTAGTTGCAGGTTCTAATTCAGTGCTTAGCTCTATGATTTGACTCTTCAGTTTGATAGATTTGTGCTTTTGTGGTGACTTTTGATGCTTGTACTATATCCCACTATGCTTCAATTGCGACAAACCATGCCTATGTTCTAACATTAGCCGCCTACATTCTATGAAGTTGTGCTCTCATTCGGCATAGATTTTTATTATTTTTTATTGCTAACTTTTTGTTGTTTTGTGCATGCTTTTTCATCTTCATAACTTTCTATTTGTAAGTTCTAATTTTTTTTGTAGGTGCTTGGATTTTGATTTTTTTAGTTGTTCTTTTAGGTTTTTGCAGCCTTTGTGATTTAGGATTTGTTAACCTTAGGTGTTTTGTGTGCATGTTTAGATCTCCTAACACTCTATTTTGCAAGGGGTTTAATCTATTTGGTTGTATATTTTCATTATCTAAGTTTGTATTAATTTCTTAAAATTCTAGAGTTTTTGAATCTTAACTCCTTCTTTGGGTTTTAGGGTTTATTGAAAACTCTTTGTGTTGTGCATGTTTTGTGTATCCCAACATTCTATATTTTAGGTTTTCTAATATGTATTTTATAGAAATTAAGGTTAGTTATTAGTTCTCTTTCAAATCTAGGGCTTATATAGATGCATGCTTCCACTATGTTCTCAACACATATGTGTTGAATTTCAATGCCTTTGTCTAAAAAAACCACACCTTTACATACATATAATTTTACTTTCCTTCTATGATTTTTCACTTATGTTATGTTAAAAGGCACCTATATTTAGTCTTGTCACACCTTTGCTTCACAAATTTGTGCTTTTGTTTCAATCTACTACATTTTTAGGTTTTCTTTCTTTTGACTAGCCTTTTTTGTCTAACATTAGCGGTGCATCTTGTTCATGTTTATCAAAGATTGAATATATGAAATTACTAATTTTTGGTTTTGAAGATTCCTTAGTCCAAGTTCTTTGATTTCTCACTATTTTAGGCACTAAAGTTAGTTTAATTGGTAAAAGAACTATTATTTCTTGTGTTTGAAGGAGTGTGTAGACATATGCTCTCTCCTTGCACCTAGTCCAATCTTGGAGATCAAAAATCTCACATTTCCTTTTTTTTTTTTAGAGTAAAACCTAAGACTTGCTAGCTTATGTGTATGCTCTTCCCTCACACCTAATGTGATCTTGGGAATCAAAAACACCTAGCATATTACATCCCTTTAGGAAGCATTCTTGGGGATTTCATCACCCCAAGGGACAACCTCAACCACGTGTTACCAGTAGGGTATAGAAAGGGGGGAGAATGAAGGTTGTACCCCAATCTAGTTGCATTGTGTCTAGTGAAGCCTTGATGTTTGGGTGATTCCAAGACAAGAGGTGCAAGGTTGGTCTAAACTTTCCTATCAAAAGTTCTTAATCAATGCTTGTGACAGACTAGTGTTCATGGTTGTGCCTCACGTACCCTTGTAGTATTTAGAGGATTCCCTAATGAACTTGTGCAACCTAGAATAAGACAATTTGATTTGATTGTTTTTTAATGCAGTGTAGAGTATAGTATCAAATTCTTGAAGCTACTCACAATGTATCTCCCTGAGTAGAGGTATAAGCTCTTTGGGAAAGGTCTTAGGACCTCCAAAGAAAGGGAAAAGGTGAGCCCTTGTGCCACTAGATCCCTAGCTATTGACTCTTGAAAGATAAGTGATTAGCCTTGTTGGAACACGTTTGTCATTGTGCCAAAATATTGAAATGTTAACGCCTGATCCAAATGTTAGAGATAAGTGGATCCATAGGAGGTGGTTAGTCCATGTCCTGAATCCGAAGGAAGACATTGGTGATTAGTCAAGTAATTCCCTCCTTAGCATCACTTGAGGGGATTTGAACCTACGACCCGACTCTAATATCATTTATTAGAACATGTTTATTGTTGTGCCAAAAGATCAACCTGTTAACATGCAATACAAATGCCAGAGAGAAGAGGATCCATGAGAGGCAGTTAGTCCATGTCCTAAATCTAAAGGGAGACACTGGCAACTAGTCCAACAATCCCCCTCTCAGCATCACCTGAGGGGATTCAAACCTGCAACCTAGCTCTAATATCATTTTTGGAACACGGTTGTCATTACACTAAAATATCAACATATTAACACCCGATACAAATGCTAGAGATAAGCGGATCCACGAGAGGTGATTATTCCATGTCTCAAATCCGAAGGGAGATGTCAGTGATTAGTCCAGCAAGCCTTTGGTTGGTAGGCCCATATAAAGTATACACTTCTACTTGACTAATTTTAGGTTTTATGCCCATGTGCTTGATGTGTATTCATGTGAAAAACCAATGAAAGCCACTCAACCTTATCACCCAAAAATTCTGGTCAGCCAATGTGTCTTTAAGTGTGTTAATATATCTTGCCAAAATTAAATCACCACACCTAGACTACAAAATTTTGCTTCTATCAAATATTTCAGCACCTACGTTGCATTTTGTTATGTTTAAATTATGCCTTTTAGCACCTACATTGTATTTTGTTGTACCTATGTATTCCTTTCAGTGTGCATTACATTTTGTTGTGCCTATGTTCTAACTTTCAATGTTTGTGTTGCATTCTATTACGTTTGTGTTATGTCTTGTAGTTCCTGCATTGTTTTGGCTCATAACCAACCATCCCCATATCTAATTTGTATCTTAAATAAATAATATCACTTGTCTTTAAGAAATATATTATAACTAATAACTCAATCAAGAATTATAATATTTGTCCATGACAAAAAAAATATCCATGTCCTCAAAGAACATAAAAATTACAAACCTCTACTAATAAAATAAAAAACTATAGAAATATTCATTACTTGTACATGGAAAGAGATAAGAGTTTCTCATGACACCAACATACACCATAGAAGACCATCCATCATAAAATAATAGATCAACATCACTACCAAATGTCCCACTAAGCTATGATCTAAATAATTCCATGGTATTATAATAAACATCTCTTAAAATCTAAAGCTTATGCATGACCTTAACATAATAAAAGAACTCAATTGTAGTATCAAGAGCTCCTAAAAGTAGAATTATAACCACAATCTCCAAACCAAGAAGATAGATAATCACTGTTGACTATGTTCCTACATAAATCTCCCACTAAATTATGATCCAAATCCTATCATGAAAACATAGTCAAGTAATACAATAGCAAGAGGTTCTCAAAGTACCACTACAAGTACCATCCATAATCATATCTATCTACAACCCAACATACCAATGCTCCATGATGGCCAAAAGACCAATAAACCAAAATTAAAATACATGGCATCAAAAAATATATAACATACCCTATTACACACACATGACAATATTAGCACTTTTCATATCTCATCGCAATTTTTCAATGCAACATGTAGTTACAAACACAACACCCATAAAAATAATATAAAATTGACCTCTAAAGATGACTCAAAACATGGTCAATCCTCTAACTAGAACTCAAGAAAATAATAAAAATACAAGATCTTAGAATAGTGCAACATGGATGCACCAAAATAACATAGAACCAAAGAAAAATAAACTCAAACCCATTAGAAACAACAAAATAAAGGCAACATGTGAATTCTCCATAACACAAACATTAGATCCAAAATATTGCCAAATTATGACAGATTGAATCTCAAAATTTGTGGCACCTATGAATGTTTTGTCTAAACCTACAACTATATGTAGGGTCCCTCTACAATAAACTCTCATATATTTTTGTATATCCAAACCACTTGACTATGGCAACGATGCATGAAAAGTTACAAAAAGCATCATTTGCGTTAACAAAAAAACTTGTCGAGAGTCATATTTTGTGTTCTTTGTCTTGTGGGCCTCAACCAATTTTTTGGAAACATTGAGGGTGGGTGAATGCTAGGGAATTCCTTGTTTTATACCCCCATAGTCTCGATCATTCTAAGATACACTATTTTGGCGTAGTCTCTTAAGAGTCCTAAGTGCAAAAAACTATTAAATTATGACATAATGATTCTTTGAATCCATGGTACCTACAAATATTTTTCCTGAACCTACAACTACATTTAGGGTCCTTCCACAATAACCTCTCTCATATTTTTATATCTCTGAGCCATTTGACTATGGTAACGATGTATGAAAAGTTGCAAAAAGCATCATTTGCGTTCAACAAAAACTTGTCGAGAGCCATATTTTGTGTTCTTCATCTTGTGGGGCTCAAACAATTGGGTGAACATGTCAGGGTGGCTGGGAGAATGCTAGGGGAGGCCTTTTATCGCCCACTAGCTATCTTAATAATTTTGGGCTACACTATTATGATGTAGTCTCTTAAGATCCCTAAGTGCAAAAAATTACCAAATTATGACAGACTAGTCTTCAGTATTTGTGGCACCTATAAATGTTTTTTTTCAACCTATAAGTGCATATGGGGCCTCTCTATAGTACCTTTTCTTTATTTTAGTCAACTATAAACCATTTGACCATTTCAACAATGAATGCATTCTTGTAAAATGCATTAGTTGAGAGTAGTGCAATTATGGAAACATGCTTTTTTTGCATTTTGTGTGTCATGGGGCCCAATCGATTACGTGAAAATGTTGATATGGGTGGTTCAATTCCTCAAAACACCTATATTCTTATTTTCTCATAGATAACCTAGGGATTTCCTATTTATGACTATTATAACACCCTTATTTGTGGCTCTACAACAATCATAATTACCTAATTTTTCTCATTTTTGTGGATATAATGACAACTTATCGATAGATATTAGTGTGAACTACCATAGGAAACCAAAATATTTCATTTATCTAACATGTATTCATGGGACTTGATGATCTTGTTGGTTGTTATGATTATCCCAGTATGGCAGTGGACTGTTATGTGGATTATGGCAGTTGTAAACTCTATAAAACTCTCCTTTTTCATGAAGATATCCAACATTACCTCTTTTAGGGACCTTCTATAAATCTTAAGGCAACTCATCAACCTTCTTTCATGGTGATTTCATGAGTTATATGGTTCCAAATGACATGAGAATAATCCCATATGACTGTCATGATTGAGTATGATAGTGGATAGTCCTAGGGTAGCATTCAATAAAACCTTAAGGTATTTGATGAGTGACCAAAGACCATAAAACCTATGGCACCCTCTTTGATATCTATAATAAAACTATAAGTCATTCCAAGAAAGATCAAAGTTACATATAGAATTTGTGGTAATGCACAAGGTAAAAATATAAGTCATGACTAAAATGTGATTATTCTTGAGTCCATACTTTAGTGGTAGGATTTCCTAATGGATGATAATCATTAACACCTTTGAGGATTGTCATATTGCATGGAGTAAGCATAAATGTCTTGTAATGATTAATGAAAATGTAATTAATACCACCAGGTATGATAGTGATGTGCATGACTCTATGAGTAAGGCTTTCATATAAACTTCAATTAAGAATATCATACACCTCCTATGCTACATGAAGTAACCTACAATATCAATGGTCATTCCTTGACATCTATAACCATCTCATAAAGTTGGAAATAATGATTTTCATGTTCCCTAGGCTAATTATCATGATCAAGAGAGTCTTATATATGAGAATTGTTTCATAAAAAATTTGGGGATTCCTTCCAAACCAAGGCATTATATTGATGAAAAATTAAGAAGGTAAGACTATCCTTTAAAATTTATAGGGCTATCCAACAAATATGCTTAAATGATAAACTATTATGACCCTGCAACCGCCAAATAAAGCATTGGATATTTATAAACATCATATATCAACAAGGAATCAAAAAAAAATTAAAACCCTAAAGATGTCAAACCCTTGAACAAAACTTGAAGTGATTTATTAGTTTTCTTTTATTTTTAATCTAAAAAGGCATAAAAACAAGTAAAAATATATCAATATCATGAATCCTAGGTGATGGAGCATCAAGGAAATCCTCATCAAATATTGAAAACTCAAAAATTATGAATCTCTTGTCTTGTATCAACCAAAATAACCCAAAATTCATACATAAAAATGGTGAAATGAGTATATAAATGAGCTTTTTCATACAACCACATAGATAAAGGTAAAGTAATGTCACGTGTAATTAAGAGATAGTTATATAAAAATAAATGGTAGTGGAGTATAGTAAGGTAAAGGGTTGTCATATCATGTCAATTTAACCTTACACAAAAAGATAGTCATGTGCAACTAATAGGAATTATCCCAACAACATGAAGGACTACCATGGTAATTAGGAGACTGTCTTAGTAAGCCATAAGTAGTCATGGTTCTTTGAGATAATCATATAAATATATACAAACCACAAGAATCCACCTTGACTTCCATAATAAACAAAAAGGATTGTCATAAAAATATAGATAATTCTATTACAAAAATGATATTCATAGGTTAAAGTATAGTTATGTAATTTACACATGGAGGACTATCTTAACATGTCAATAAAGATAGTAATGTCACCAAAACCATCATATCATAGTAAACATGTTACCAAGACTATCATACAAATAAAAAGAAGAAAATTATATCATTCAAACTCAATCACATAAAAAGGGAGTTGTCATAACTAAAGATAATCATAAATGGTATCAATATAGGCATGTACTATTTAGGATAGTCATTTGAAATTATCATGTTACAACAAAGAAAATACTATCACCAAGGGATAATCTTATATAAGCTACGAAGTCTATCATATATCAAATAAATGACTATATAATAGTTATTAGGGTACTAAATGCACATGCTTACATTGTGACAATCTTGAACTAGAAAGGTGGTATGACATATTAGTGATCAAATTAGAAGATTTGTTAGAAAATAGATGAGGTCGTGCTATTGCTAGACATGCATAAGTTATGGAGATGGTGATAGGGTTAATAATAAGGAGTAAGATACTTTGAGAAGAAACCAATAGGTGCTCATAGAGTTTGAAGATGATTTAGTCATAGAAAGAGATTTAGATCAAAGTGAGAACTCATATTATCAAGGATCCCTATGAAATTAACATATGTAAGATGCATAAGATGAAGGTTGTGAGTATGTTGTTTCAGGTTGCTATGGGAGGGGATCATTGCAGAGTAGAGTCGCCTTCGTGCGAACAATTTAGTGGGAATGAGATAGTTTGGGAAAATCTGGAGAAGGGTGGTGTTTGCCCCTATATGCTCAATCTTCATGGTTCTGATTTGGAGGTGATGAAGTCCTTTGTGAATGGTTGGAATGTTGGAATTGTTTCCTCAATCTCACAGGTTGGAACCTCTGGAAGAGCAAAGTCGGTGTGGCATTTCTTTGGTCTGGCCAACTGGTAGTTTGGGAACCTTGTGAAATATTCTGGTCATTGTGACCTTGTAGAAGTTTTGCCGAACGCTTTCACTTTGGAGTCTGTCGCTGTGACATAAAGCAATCATTGTAACTTCTCGCCGCATGGAGATCTTTGGCCAATAGGCCATTCAATCGGGAGTCGGGGAGACTCATAGCGACCGGGGGCTTCGAAGTGACTTCAACACTCGAGAAGAAGTCCCAGTGACATTGGAAGGTCGTGCCAACAGGTATACGCATTGAAGTCATCGGGGTAACCTATGGTAGCTAGGTGAGAAGTCTTACCGAAAGTAACATGTCTCAACGACAGTGTTGGAGCTTTTGGGGAAACCCTTGGGTGATCAGTAAGAAGTCTTATTGATAAGTGATATGTCTCACCGACAGACACTCGGAGTAACTTAAGGATCTCGGTGTGAAGTCTCAGCAATGAAGGATTGTGTTGGAAACAATGTAACACTCGAAGACATCGGAGAGACCCTTGGTTGAAAGACTTGTTTCGATATGATGTCTCATCGAATATCGAAAGTTTCACCGATAGCATGTGGGGTCATTGATTCAGTGTGACTCTTAGAGAACAGTGGTTTCAGGATAACATGGAAGCCTCGGTAAGAAGTCTTGCCAAAGGTTGATTCTCTCGCTGATAGTGGAACACATCGATATGACTTTAAGGCTTCGGTATGAAGTCTTGGCGAAAGCAGTAAGTCTAGCCGATAAGATAGACTCGGGCTGACTTGGAACTTGCGGGGTGATGTCTTGGCGAAGGGTGTTTGTCTTGCCGATAGGAATCTTATTGTCGGTATGACTCTTTGGAACCACGATATGATCTCCTGGTGAATGTGGAATGTCTGGCCGACAGTGACATCAGTATAACATAAAGGGCTTGATATGATCTCTCAGCGAATGACTAAAGTCTTGGTGACTAAGGATTACTTCAAAATGACTTATGAGCTCGGTGTAATGTCTGGGCAAAGAGCGATAGTCTTGCCGACTGATGAAATCTTTGGAATACCTTGTGATCTTCGGTGTGAGGTCTTGGTGACATGGAAAAGTCTTAGCGATAGCTCTTTGGAATCGATGTAACCTCTTGCCGATGGAGATGACTCTTGACGACAATGTGTAATCAGGTCTTGTGGCATTGGGGAGACACTTCTAGTGTCTCACCAACATGCGACACAAGTTGATCGATGTTGACCGAGTGAAGACTGTCTAACATGGTGCAATGTGGACCAATCCAAGAAAGCAGAAGTGAACCGTTTGTTGAACCGTTTCTGTGTGGAAGTTGGAAAACAAAGGCACGAGGAAGTGGAAACATCGAGGGATGCTGGGCTGGATGATTCGTCTATTATAATCCAACAGTTGGAAAAGAACGATTTAATAGAGCCTGTAGAGAACGAATGCATATATGTATGCATTGGAAATTCTAAAGAAGAGAGAGCTGACAAGATGTGAAGGCCGAGAGGCTGGTTGTATGGCCGGGGGGACCTTGAGGCCAGAACAGAGGAGAAGAGAGAGTTTCTGATCATGAATCTTGTTTGACTTCTCTTATGTTGATTTGCACTGTATATGTGATGGTATTGTAACTGTGTACCTTGGAATTTTACCCTATTCTAATATGAAAAATAACTAAAAATGCAAATGATAAAACTCTAAGAACACTTCAATGATTAGCCTAAAGAGTGATAAAACAAGGAAAATAGATGAGATAAAATGCAGATCGATTATACCTTCCTTGCTGTTGAAGACTCCTTGGTTGGCCCTTGATTTAGATGAATTTGTGTGCTCCTTGGATGGCTTTTGATGTTACTAGATGCAAGATTGATAATGCAAAATGACTAAGTGGATGGCTAAATGATAGCAAATGCTTGAGAATGCAAATTGGCAGCATAAGGTTGCTCAAAATGAAAGTGTGTTGAAAATGCCCTTGAGGAGGGGGTATTTATAGAAGAATTTGAATTCTCTAGAGAATTCAACGGTTGAGATTCATCCAACAAGGTCAAGATGAAGGGCTATGGTGGATTGAGAACTCACAAGTCCTCACATCTTGACATGTGGATGGTGAAGTGGCTAGGAGGAGATGAGGTGTAAGTGAGGTGGCAAAAAGGTACATGAGGTGGAGGAAGGACAAGTACCTCCCAAGTACATTGGGAGATGTGAAGAATCTTGGGTGAATAAAAGTGAATTTTAAATTCACAATGATTGGAAGAATCTAGTGGATAAGACAATGTTCCCAAAAGGCAGGAGTTTCTTACATGTGACTTGATGTGACAAGTCAAAGGTTCTAGAAGATGCATGGGAAAAGGGGATTCTAGGAGGAATAAAAGTGAATTAAAAATTCACATGGGGAAGAGAGGAACCTAGGGTGAATAAAAAGGAATTAAAAATTCCTTTGGGGATGGGGAGAGTTGACCAAGGTACTAATTAGGTTTGACTAATCAGAATTAGAGGATAATTAGGGGTTAATGAGGATTAGAAGCCAACTTGCAAAAGTTGGAGGATGTAACACATCCTAATCAAGGATTAGGCATGTGCACATCCTTAATGAAGAGATTAAGAGATGGATTAGGATTAGATGAAAATAACATGTGAGAAATTAAATAAATGTATTATTTATTTAATTTATTTGATGAAAGGAGGATTAAAAGAGTAAAGTATTTAGTTATTAATTAAATACCTTAGGGATTTGGCAGAATTAAGGGTATTAATTAAATAATAGTAATATTACTTAATTAACTTGGATAAGAGGATGTTTAGATGAAAAGTGATAAATTTGGATAAATTAAGTGTCCAAATTTGGATGTCTACAGTAATAATGCGAAGATCATTTAGTTTGAGAGGGTGATTAGAAACTATATAGGGATATATGTTGCTACCAGTTGTTTCCAGAATGAACAAGATGAATCTCTGAAGAGGTTATGAGCCTAAATTTGTATTGTAACCATTTCTGTTGTTGAATAATACAATGGATCGATCTTTGGAGTGTGGGGTTTTTTATCCGAAAGGATTTTCCCCACGTAAATCTTTGTGTTCTGATTTTTTTGTTTCATCTTTCATGTTTGTTGGTTCGTGTAGTAGAATTTGTTAATGCTTGCTGTTGAATTTACATGTGTTTCTCTCAGATGGATCAATGTGGGAAATAAACTGTCTATTTCTGCATTAGGACATAGTTGTTCATGTCTTTGAGGTAACCTAATCGAATTAAATTTACTGAAGGCGCTACCATTTGGAGTTTTCATTAGATGCGCTCCACTAGATTTCCTTTCAAGTGGTATCAGAGCCTTCTTCTGGTTGTTGGTTTTGGATATTTCTCCTGTGAAGTTTTCTTAGCTTGATAGGCTAGAAGAAATCTAGAGGAATGGATTGATGTATTGATCCTTTGATGAGTGGAAGCCTTATGGTATTTTGAGACAACATGCAGCTTGAAGGATGGTCGAGATGGAAAAGGGAGTTGATCATGTTGTGATCTATGTCTCCTAGCTGGTAGAGGTATAACCTTGGAGTATGAGGTGGATTTTCTTTGCTCTGCGGCTATGTAGCAGTAAAGCTTTCATATTGGGCATCTGTGTGAAGGGCTCCTAGGTGATATGGAGAAGCCTAGTTTGTTTCTCAGTCATGGAAGAGAGTGCTTATGCTAGGTGGTGTTTCCTTGTGTTGGAAGGCATGGTTTCCTATCAACCTCAAATACTTAAAGGCTATGAAGTTAATCATTAGATGATTTGCAAGCTTCTAAAATAGCCTTTCTCTCTTTCTTGGATGCATGTACATGGTGGTGGTTTAAAGTTGGCCTGAAAGGGTCCTGTATTCTCTTAAATTTTTATTTTCCTTTCTAAGGATGATTTGTACTTGCATGGCTCTGTGGTTTTGCAGGTTTTACACAGTTAAGCAAAACTTGTGATCATGTGGAGTTGTTGTTAAGCTATTGTCTAGACACTAGCCTTTTGGGGTGTTGCTGGATGAGATAGTTGTAGTTCTGCATGCATGCTTGGTGCATGGTTTTGAGGAGGTATGACTCTTTCTCTGCATGGGAGTGTTGGTAAGTGTTTTTTCACTCAACATTCTTGTGGTAATGCTTGTGGGTTCCTTGATTATGGTGCTAGTTGTGGACATGATTGGCAAATTAGATTTGGCATGATCTGGTGTTTGAGTCATGTTGTCCATGTGGTTATACTCTTTGATATCTCAGTGTTGCAGTTTTCAATGTGATAATGGGTTTGCATGTTCGATGGTTGTGATCTACGAGTTATGTGGTTGATGGATTAGCTACCCATTGGTTGCAGTGAGATAACTTGGATGTGGACTATCTTTATCCATGAGGTTGATTCATTAATGGTGCAAATTTGTTAGTTTGCCTTGTCTGTGGTCACTTGTGCATTGGTGTGATTTCTTTGAGATGAGAGGATGGATATTATTGAGTACCTAAATAGTCAGTTATGGGAACCTGAAACAGTTGGTCATGATGCTTGGAAAGCTCAGGTGTCACATTTCAGTGGGAGTTCTAGTAGTGACTGTGGATTCATCACATGGTGGTGAATGGTCTTCTTTAGTGTTGCAGAAGGGTTCTTTCACTTTTTCATGGATATTATTTGAAGATGTGCAACATCTTGGAACCATGGAGGACGCTTGGAGTCTTTGGCTAAGGTGTTGGTGGTGCTTGATAGGTGATGTTGTTTTTAAGTATATTTGCTTTATGTCATGGTATACTCTTGCTTGTGCATTAGAGTTTTGGCATTGTGCATTGTACTTGAGACAATGGTAAGGTCACTTAAAGCATGGAATCTCCTATGGAGATGTGTAGATCATGATGTCATGATAAGTTCCTGATTCATATGATTAGAACTTTGACAGTGATCTGGTAATTCTTTGTGTATTGAGTGCCTTGATTACTTGCTTGATACTTCATGATAGTGCAATAATGCAGTTGAAGTTTAGCATGAGATGATCGGTTGCTAGTACTCATGGATATATGAAGAATAAGGTGAGGTTGTAATTCTCTTATGAGAGATGTGTTCCTGCTTGTTACTCTTGTTAAAGTTTATTAGCAGAAAATCCAAGAAGCCTACACCTTGGTTGAACGTGAGTTCAATAAGAGACCTATGAGGAGATTGCTCTTGGATTAGTCATGATGGCTTATATCTTGAAGAAGTATTCTTGTTCCCACTCTTGGTCTACTCGGCAGTTTATCTGAAAGGTATTTAGCCCATTATATTTTTCAGATGTGTTTTATTAAGTTCACTTTCATGATATGGATCTTGAATTACTATTTAACATTTGGTTCTGGAGGATTCATAGTGGAAATTGTACAGTTTGTTTTATCTCCTTGAGCTTTTGTGTTATGTCATTTACTGATGAGAATTGGTAGGAGATGATGTATGGGCTGATTTCCTGAAATGGGAAATGATTTAGCTTGATCTTCTTTAAGAAGCTTACATCCATATTGATTACATAATATTAGAAGTTGGTTTGATCTTGGAGATTGAACGAATGGATGTTGTTAAGGTTTTTTCTTTTGGGATGTGAAGGAGATCATTCTTGACATAGCTGGCTGTTAGAAGTGTATGTAGGAGGATGTTCTACAAAAGATGACATGTAGTGTTTCTCTCTATGGTCGTGAAGGTTTGTGGTGAGAGAAATGTTTCTAGTGGCAAGTTGTTGCAGGTTGAGCATATCATTGTGGATTTTTCTTTGGTACTACAGGGTTACATTTTCTATGTGATGGTATTGGTAGGCTTGCGATGCCTTCTGATCTTTAAGATATGGATTTCTCAGGTAGTGGGAGTTCCTGTATGTGTCTTGTCTTCTTCAACTGGTTGACACTGGAACTTGTATTTGTTGTTAATGGATTGGCAGAAGTTTACTAATGGTGATACCTGTGAGGTATGTGAGATTGGATAGTATAACACGAACCGTGGGTGCTATTTTCAGTCGCGTGGGTTTATCAGTTGGATGGAAGCAGTCAATCTAATTGATGTTCTAACTGGTGTTTTTTGTCTTGTTTCTGGAGAATGACTTCACGGTTGTGTTCTGTTTGAGGCTTGAAGTTGATATTGCTTCTGTATAGCGTTTGAGCATAGTGAAGTGGTAGCAATATCCTGTTGTTGATATCATTAAGATTTTTTTGCTTGTGTTCATTGGAATGGTGCTTATGCACCTTGGCGATGTATCTTTCTTCCACATGTGGAATATGACAGGATTGTTGCTTGAATGTGTAGACATCTAAATTTAATCACTTCCATATGATTCAATTTATTGCCTTTCCGTCTATCGTATTAATATTAATTTATTAAATTAATATTATACCTTTTATCTCATATCAGTGAAGTATTTGATTTAATAATTAAATGCTTTATCTTTCACCTTCTTCCTCTCTAAATTAAATAAATACACTAATTTATTTAATTTAGTCAATTTTCCCCTTTTGATTTAAAAATCAATCTAAAATTCCTCACTTTCTCTCTCCTTGTCACATCCTCCATAACCTTGCCCTAATCTGAATTAATTTAATTAATTCATGATTATGATGTGCATCCTCTTAATCAAATATTAATGTCACATCGTCCTACATTTGCCACTTGCCTCTAATCTTCCATTAATTAGCCTAATCCAATATTTGCACAACCTTAACCAAGGTCATTAGCTAAATTTAGCACCACTTTTTAGCCAACCTTTGCATATATCTTCTTTTAGTATTGACCCCCTTTCCCATGTGAATTTTTAATTCACATTTATTTATCCTAGATTCCCCTCTTTTATATGTGAATTTTTAATTTACATTCCATCCTTCCAAGGCTTCTAGAACCTTGGACTTGTCACAATCTCCACATGTGACCAAGTCCCACCTTTTTGGAGCCCACCTTTTATCCTTTAGATCCTCCTAGGAATGTGAATTTTTAATTCACATTTATATCCCCAACCACCTTTCCTTTTCCCATGTAAATTTTTGAGGAATTCCAAAATTTCTCAAATGTCCTTTTCACCCCCACTTGGGGACAAGGAATCCCTTTTTGAGGAAATCTTCTCACTCCTCAAGGGGCTTGTCCTTCCTCCACCTCATGTACCTTTTTGACACCTCATTTACACCTCATCTTCTCTTGGCCACTTCACCATCCACACGTCAAGATGTGAGGGCTTGTGGATTCTCAACCCACCATAGCCCTTCATCTTGACCTTATTGGATGAATCTTGATCGTTGAATTCTCTAGAGAATTCAAATTGTCCTATAAATACCCCCTCCTCAAGGGCATTTTGGGGAACACTTAGCCATTTGACAACTACATGCTGCCAATTTGAATTCTCAACCATTTACCATCATCTAGCTATCCATTCTAATCACTTTGCACATTCAATCTTGCATTTAGTCACTCAAGAAATTATCTAAGGAGCACACAAAATCATCCCAAGCAAGGGCCAATCAAGGAGACATCAACAACAAGGAAGGTGAAATTGTTTGTATCTTGTTTTGTCCATTTTCCTTCTTGTTTTATCACTCTTTAGGCTAATCTTGAGGTGTCCTTAGTCTTTTATCATTCACATTTTAAAGTTATTTTGCACGTTAGAGTAGGATAAAATTCTTAGGTCATATTTCTGGCATGCTCGATGGGACCCACAAACAGGTTCTTGCATTTAACCTTCCTTTTTGCTAAGAATTTTGTAGGAAAAGGTCATAGAAAGGCGGCAGCGCCCTCTGCTTTATCGCAGAAAGGCGGCAGCACCCCCATTTTACTGCAGAAAGGTGGCAACACCCTCTGCTTTACCGCAGAAAGGTGGCAACGCCCTCTTGTCCACTACAGAAAGGCGGCAGTGCCCTACATCTGAAAGTTTTATTTTTCTTCTAACAAGTTTGTTGCAATCAGGGATATATTTAGAAGGTTTTTCTAACACTTTTCTTGCAGTGGGAGGGGCACAACTTTCCTTTTTTCTTAAAAATCTGATAAAGTTTGTTGCAGAAAGGCGGAAGCGCCCTCTTGTCCACTGCAGAAAGGAAGCAGCGCCCTACATCTGAAAGTTTTATTTTCTTCTAACAAGTTTGTTGCAATTAGAGATATATTTAGAAGGTTTTTCTAACACTTTTCTTGCGGTGGGAGGGGCACAACTTTCCTTTTTCTTAAAAACTTGATAAAGTTTGTTGCAGAAAGGCGGCAGCACCCTCTGCCTTACCGCAGAAAGGCGGCAGCACGCTCCTTTCCACTGCAGAAAGGTGGCAGCACCCTCTGCTTTACAAAAGAAAGGCGGCAGCACCCCCATTTTGCTGCAGAAAGGCGACAACGCCCTCTGCCTTACCGCAGAAAGGCGGCAACGCCCTCTTGTTCACTGCAGAAAGGCGGCAGCGCCCCAAAACAACACAGTTTGGAAGGTAAAATAGTCATTTTGGCTTCATTTTTGCTCTTATTTTTTGTTGTTTTCAAATAATAACCCTCTAACATTGTTTTGGCAAGGATATTAGTATTTTTTGCTAACGTTTTGCAATGTATTAGGGCGTAATTGATCAAGAACGAAGAAAAAGACATCTAACATTTGTTTGCAGGGCCATCTATTTGATTAGATCTGTAAAAAATTATCCTTGTTGTTTTGGAACACAGTCTAATTAGGGGGAATAAACTTCATTGCTTGTTGTGATTTTTTGTTTTTATGTTACCCAAGGGGGCATTAATTTGTTTTCGCTTTCCCCTTGCACTTCGTGTGAGCCTAGGGAGTAGTTGGAAATGGTTAGTGTCTTCTTTTTAGTGGGACCTGCTTGGGGATTTCATCACCCCAAGGGACAATTCCAACCACGCGTACCGGCGGGGTATATAAAGGGAGGAGAACGAAAGTTCTACCCCAATTCAGTCATGTCGTAATTGGCGGAGCATCGAAGCTAGGGTGATACCTAGATAGATATGAAGAGTTGGTCTGAGCCTTTTAGTATCTCGCTGGGGTTCCTGACTCACGCTTGTGACGGACTAGTGTTCATGGTTGTGCCTCACGTACTGAGAGTATATTGAGGACTCCCTAGAAGCCTTATGCATCCTAGATTAAGACCTTGCCTGGCCATACCCTTAATATTAATCATATGATTGTGCTTGTTTGAAGTGTTTTCTTGTGAAAAATCTATCAAATTTTTGATACTTTGGCCTTACTTTATCATTTTGCATCCTTGCCATAGCCATTGCCATCAAAACCAAGCTTTGTCTTACCGCAGAAAGGTGGCAACGCCCTCTGTTTTATCGCAGAAAGGCGGCAGGGCCCCTGATTTTGCCACAGAAAGGCGACATCGCCCCTGATCTTGCTGCAGAAAGGTGGCAGCACCCCTATTTTGCTGCAGAAAGGTGGCAGTGCCCCTGATCTTGCTGCAAAAAGGTGACAACGCCCCTGTTTTGCTGTAGAAAGCTGTCAACGCCCCTAATTTTTGCTGCAGAGGGGCGGATTTACCCTCCTAAACACCCGAAATCATCCCGTTTGGATTCATTTAGCCTCTAAATCACCATTTAATCATTCCCAACCATTATCCCATCATCCTAAGCCTCCATTTTGTCACTCTAAGCCTCCCAAAAACCTCCATTTGATCACTCCCAATCTTCGTCCACCCTTTCATTTTAATTTTCCATTCAAAAATTCATACCCTCAACTTTACCATTCACATCGCCAAACACCACCCATAGCCAAATCGCCTTAAACTTGTATTACAAAGTGGTTACCCAAATTGACCATAGCACTTGAAGTTGATTATTGGTCTTTAACTTCGACCCCAATCAATTCGCTTCCATCTTGAGGTGAATTTGGTGTTGTAAGTTATCATCCTCGGTCCAATCAATCCATTCCTATCTTAAGGTGGATTCGATGTCGTAATCATCCTCTTAATCAATCAAAGCTCTAGGGTCACTAAGAGTAACTTCCTATGATCAAGCTTAAGGTCTCTCTCCCACGGCTTTCATCATCCAATCATACCCATCCAATAGTCCAAATCTATCAAAACCAATCATTCAATCAAATTGTCCAATCAACCGAATAATCCAATCCAATCCAATCTAATCCAATCGCGCTAAATCCAAAGTCCAATCCAATCCAATCTAATCCAATCCAATCCAATCCAATCTAATCCAATCTTTCCAAATCCAAATCTAATCCAAATCGAATCCAATCCAATCTAATCTAATCCAATCATGCTAAATCCAAATCCAATCCAAATCCAATCCAATCCAATCTAATCCAATCGTGCTAAATCCAAATCCAATTCAAATCGAATCGAATCCAATCCAATCTAATCGAATCTTGCCAAATCCAAATCCAATCCAACCAAAATCCAATCCGATCCAATATATCTGAATAAAGTCTAAACCCCATCCAAATCACATCTTATCCAATCACAATCAAATCATTTGACAAAAGAATTAATCTACTCATCCCGCATTTGCATGCATGTTCAGACCTGTTCACAGGCAAAGAAAATGGCCGACCGTCAAGCTCAGAATGCCCAATCAAACAACCCTCAAGATCCCAAAAACACAATCAACATCTCATCAGATCCTAACAAGGGTACCAACATCCCTCATGATCCTCATAATGGTACTTCATCACATTCTAACACTGAGAATCAGAATAACTCGCCACATGGAGAAGAGAGTATGGTTAATCAACCTGAACTCACACTTGAGGAACATTTTAGTAATCCCGCCAATGTGCAAATGACTGACCGTTTGCTTGAGAAACATGGGGAAGAAATCTTGGCCCACCTAATTGAGAAGGGTGTTAAACCCCCCTCCAATGTTGACTTGTCCAAATATAGGGGTGCCCCATCTAACATACTCCAAGGTTCACAAAATGCACCCGAAGGTTCATACTTCTCCAATATTGCATCAACCTGAATTTGGCAATGTCATTCTTTATCAGGTTAACTATCCCCCACACGCTTTGACCTCAACTATAGGAGGACCTCAAGTGCTTGATCCCAATAATCCTTTTGCCTACGGTATGCCACAAAGTGTTCCACAACCTCCACCATTAACGTTAACAACACCCCCTCCTTCCAACCAACCTCCAGTCAATATTGGGGGCACCTCCTTTGCCACATCCCTTCCACCTCCTGGGACCACCAACATACCACCTCAACAGGTTCACCAATCTACCATTCCGCCTCAAATACCTCCACAAGGCACACCCCAGTTGAACATTCTGAGCGGTACCCAACAACCCCCTCTACAAAATACACCTACGCTACCTCTGCCATCTCATCCGCAACAACCTATACATAATACTTTGGCCTCTTCACAACAACCATCCTACCAATCACAAGGCAATCCATCTCGACCTATCGCTCAGACCATATCCCCCTTTCTCACATCTATTTTGTGTCTGAAAGCTCAACCACAACACAATATCCCACCTCAACCCATACAACACTTGACATCACAACAACAACCTCCCCAACACTACTACTATCACAACCAACAACAATTTCCCCAACAACCGCTTTATACGACCTCCCAACAATCACAACAATACCCTCAATACCAACAAACCAACACGTAATGTCCCATCCAAGTTCCTCAACAACCTACCCCACACTTTTACCAAACAAATCCATATTATGCCCCACAACAACAACCCCCGTATCAACAAAATCCCTTGTCTTACCAGCAACCCATGTCATCATCTAATCATCCAAACCCCTATTTCAACCATCCAACACCCTTTCAGCAGGATCCTTTATCATCCTATCATCAATATCCCCCCAACCCGCCACCAGTTAGCTCGGATTTGCTGGAAATCAAAGCCGCACTTAAGGACCTTAAAGTCGGGGCTACCAAACAATCTTTCAAATTTGAGGACATATGCCCATATCTGTTTGACCCCTCCATCTCATTAATTCCCTTTCCTAAACATTTAGAGATACCAAAATTTGACAAATAGAAGGGAAACAAAGACCCTAAGGCTCACTTGCAAGAGTTTTATTCTCAGTGTCAAGAAGTCATGTATAATGACAACTATCTCTTGCATTTGTTCCCACAAAGCCTAGCAAGCCACACCTTAGATTGGTTCATGACCCTCAAAAAAGGGTCCATAAAAACTTTCGCAGACCTATCAGAAAAGTTTCTATCCTACTTCTCCTTCAATTTGGAGAAGGATACAAAAACCTTAGATCTCCTAAAAGAGAAACAACATGATGGAGAAACCTTTACCAGCTACCTCCAACAGTGGCGTGCATTAGCAAGTCGAATGAAAAATCCTCTGAAAGAAAAAGACATGGTCACTCTTTTTGTGGAAAACTCTCATCCTGACATGGTCCACAATTTTAGACTACATTGTGTCACCACTTTCGCAGAGATAGTGGAAAAGGGACCCATCCTTGAATGTGCCCTTATTGCCAAAGGACACATCAAAATACACAGTCATGATAAAGAGAGGTCATTTGGAGATAAACCACAATTCTGGAACAAAAACAAAAATGCGGTGAATGACGGAGTGACAGACACCAAACATGCCCAAGTGGCTAATGCATCCCAAAAGCAACAGCAGTCTGTACCCAACGCCATATCTATACCACAGGGGGCACCTCATCCCCCTCAATAGTCAAACCAAAAAAATTAGGGGAACACCAAACGTCAATACGCCCAATTGGGTGAACCCCTGAGTGTTGTTTTTAATAAATTGCTACAAATCAATTACCCCATCACATACCCTGTCACCAAGCCATTTGACGAGTCCAAACCCAAGCCGGCATGGTTTAAAGAAAATGAGTATTGTGACTTTTATAAAATCAAGGGACACTCTTTAAATAAGTGTCAAGGTTTGAAAAACTATGTCCAAGATCTCATTGATCGAGGAGATATCAAGGTTGACCCCAGTCAACCTTCATCATCCAATGCTCAACTGCAGATTTATCAAAACGCCTTCCCAAACCATAATCAAGGCCCTAGCACCTCCAACGGTAATCCCCAAAACAACAACACAAATAATGTGAGTTACAAGAATGTGCCCTTCAATTACGAGGGTGTTATTCATTACATTGAGCAGGTGGAACCCCGAATATCCATGATACACGTTAAAGCCAAAGACCCTCAATGTGCTGTTACTACATGATGAGCCCGCATCACCGTCCCTGTAGCCTCTACACCCACCCAACCTTGACTCCTGTAAACTCTCAGTACAACATTCTTGATCACCTAAGGAAAACCCCGCTCATATATCCATTTTGGATTTGCTTAAGTCTTCCCCGGTACATCAAGAAATCCTCAATAGAGCCCTGCAGGAAACCCGTGTGCCAAATGACATCAACCCCACACAATTCCAAGCTTTGGTGGGACACTTGGCTTCATCTCATCACCTCCACTTCAGCCAAAATGATATGCCAAACATCGATGTCAATCATAACCGCCCCCTACATATCGAAGTCATAGTTGTCTGCCATAAAATAAAAAGGGTCCTGGTAGATAATGACTCTGCCCTCAATTTATGTACTTTGAAATTCATAAAATAGGTGGGGTATACTCAAGCGGACTTAAGCAACCAGATCATTACAATCAAAGCTTATGATAATGCAGAGAGAAATTTAGAAGGAATCATCAGTCTTCCTATCCAAGTGGGACCTGTGCTCCAATATACTACTTGTCATGTCCTTGATCTGGACTTGCCGTATAATCTCCTCCTTGGCCGCCCGTGGCTCCACGCTATGCAAGCCGTCCCCTCCACGTACCATCAATGCCTGAAATTCCCCGTCAACGGACAAGAAATCACCATCTACGCCAACCCCCAACTATTCGAATACTGCCGCGCTTTAGAAGCGTCTTTTCCCCATTTACATTATTGTCCTGAGGTTGAAATGGGGGCATCCCAGTCATCATCCTCTAATCCACCATTCACCATGATAACCACTCCATCCTCCACCACTAATCCTTTAGTCACCAAAGTCCAGATCATTGACAAAGGGTGTGGCAAATATGAAATGCATACGGCTCTCAATGTAGCCACCATGCCACCGTCACCGCACGAGTATGGTCAACCTTCATATGCTACACAAAAGGAAGACAAGACTATCACCTTCAGTGGTAAAAATATTCCTACTACCACTTTCAGATCTCCGAGTGTCAAGATCGATGCACCAGAGGAAGACATAAGCTAATGGGTCTACCGAGAAGAGCCCGAACCAGAAACTCCTCTAAAGAAATATTTTCAGGAAAAGTATCCTTGGCCAACAAAGTTCATGGAAAAACATAACTATCAAGGTAGAGGCCTAGGTAAAGAGGAACAAGGGCGATTGCAACCCATTGATACACCATAGTTACCAAAGAAAGTAGGCATTGGGTATGACAGAAAATAGAAAAGCACCGCAACATCATCTAATACTTCCAATAGTATCACCATGGACGATGGTTCATTGGCAGACATACCCGAGGAGGAATCCATCATACACGCATACGATGACGTCGATCACACTGACTTATCATCCATGTTCAAATGCCTATCCATTTGCACCATTAGCCTATCCCTTTGTCACCCTGAACTCATTGATTGGGACCTACATAATACCACACCTGTCAGTATGTCTACGAACACGTATGTCAACCTTATGGGATTGGGGGAAGATGAACACTCCAGTCGCAAAAAAAAGAAAAATAAAAATAAAAAAGGGTCATCTAGTGAAAACCTCCTTGAGGCACTTCCTAACCTGGAAAAAGTAAAAATAAAGGACACATCTGAAGGCGAAAACCTCGAAGAGGTGCTGGAAGATGGAGATATTCATCTTCCCCTTATGGGAAATCAGTTATCTACCCGATCTTCTATTCTGATTGAAGAGATGCAAGAAGTTAATTTGGGAATTGCTGACAGTCCTAAGATCACCTATGTAGCTAAGTCACTCTTGGAACAAGAGTATTCGGTCTTTGTATAGCTACTCCGAGAAGAAATCATTAACTTTTCCTGGTCATATTTAGACATGCCAGGCTTATACCCTGCTTTAGTGGTTCAGCACTTAGACATTCGCCCAGATGCCAAGCCTGTCAAGCAAAAGCTCCACAAGATGCATCCGCAAGTCACGTTGTTAGTCAAGAAGGAATTGGAGAAGTTACTGGACGCGGGTTTCATAAGACCAATTGACTACTCTGAATGGATCTCCAATATAGTCCCAGTTGCCAAACCAAACGGAGACATTTGGGTTTGCACAGACTTCAGAGATCTTAACAAAGCCTGCCCAAAAGACGACTTCCCTCTTCCTAACATTGACATGTTGGTCGACCTAACAGCAGGACATGAGATGTTATCCCTTATGGATGGCTTCTCTGGTTATAACCAGATTCGAATTGCACCTAAAGACCAACACAAAACTGCCTTCACAACTCCTTGGGGCACTTTCTGTTACAATGTTATGCCCTTCAGTCTCAAAAATGTGGGGGCAACGTATCAAAGATCCATGACGGTTATCTTCCATGACCTCATCCATATCATCATGGAAGACTATGTTGATGACCTATTAGGGAATTCCAGAACACGAGCAGAACATCCTGCCATCCTGAAAAAGATATTTGAGCGGTTAGAGCATTATAAGTTGCTGCTGAATCTGAAAAAGTGTGTCTTTGGGGTCACATCAGGGAAGTTGCTGGGTTTCATAGTCTCTCGCAGAGGTATTGAAGTTGATCCCGCCAAGGTAAAGGCTATTCTAGACATGCCACCTCCACGCAATCTAAAGCAGTTAAGAGCCTCCAGGGGAAGATGTAGTCCATCCGTCAATTCATAGCCCAGCTCGCAGATAAATGCTAGCCATTTACCCATCTTTTGAAGAAAGATTCCACCTTCTGATGGACCCCACAGTGTCAAATGGGTTTTGATAAAATTAAGGAATATTTAGCTCATCCACTGATTTTGATGCCGCCTATCCTAGGAAAACCCCTCCTACTTTATATCTCTGCTACCTCAGTCGCACTCGGGGCATTATTGGCGCAACATGATGAGTCATTCAAAGAGAGGGCAATCTACTACATCAACCGAACACTAGTTGGCTATGAGCTAAATTACTCCCCTATGGAAAAAGCGTGCCTTGCACTAGTCTTAAGTACACAGAAACTCTGCCATTACATGCTCAGTCACCCGGTCAAGTTAATTGCTGAAATTGATCCCTTGAAGTATCTGTTATCTAGAACCACCCTGACTGGCCGCATGGCCAAATGGGTCATGCTTCTAAGCGAATTTGACATAGAGTATGTAGAGTGCAAAGCCATAAAAGGACAAGTTATTGCTGATCAATTAGCTGAAGCACCATTGGTAGATGCTTACCCCTTAGACACTGAATTCCCGGATGAAGAAATCTACACAGTGACAGAAGCACCAACTTGGACATTATATTTCGATGGCTCATACACTCATAGTGGATCTGGGGCAGGAATTCTATTAGTCACTTCTCAAGGTGACTACATCACAAAATCATTCAGGATAGTGTTTCCATGTACCAACAATATGGCAGAATACGAAGCTCTCCTCACAGGCCTCAGAATTGCAAAACAGTGGCACATAACCCATTTGAAAGTCTTTGGTGATTCTTTGTTGGTTATTAGACAAGTTAATGATGAATTCCTCACAAAAAATGATAAACTGTTACCCTATAAATGCATGGTGGATGATTTCAAGAAATATTTCACCTTTATACAGTTTGATCAAATCCCTTGAGTACAGAATAAAGCGGCAGATGCAATGGCCACTATCGGTTCCCTGATTGACATGTCTGAGGATTGAACAGAGTGTGAGTTTCTTGTTGAACAACTTTTAATCCCTGCATATGATGTTCCTGAGACTGACATGGTGTGCGATATTGTAGGTCCCGCCTCCCCATGGTACCAAGACATATACACTTATCTCCGTGATAATATCATACCCCCAGAACTTACACGCAACCAACGTAAATCCTTTATCCATCGTTCGTCCTGATACATCATTGTTGGTGATATGTTTTATCGTCGCGGGTATGATGGAATCCTCCTTAGATGTCTAAATGAGACCGAGGCCCAAGTGGTGCTAACAGAAGTACATGGTGGTATTTGTGGAGCCCACGCAAATGGTATGGCTCTGGCCAAAAGGATCTTACAGGCTGGATATTATTGGCCTACATTGGAACATGATGCTTGCGAATTTGTGAAGAAATGTCTTCCATGTCAATAGCATGCAGATTTGATCCATGCTCTAGCACAAGATCTTCAGCCTCTCCTAGCACTGTGGCCATTTTTTCAATGGGGTTTCGACTTGATTGGCAAGATTTACCTACCATCATCTGATGGCCATACATTCATTATCACTGCAACTGAGTACTTCACCAAATGGGTGGAAGCAATGCCACTCTCACAAATCACCGGTACTCAGATTTCCAAATTCATCCTCTACCATATTCTCTGCAGATATGGTATCCCATCCACCATCATTTCTGATAATAGAAAACCTTTTAAAAACCAAGCCATGAAACAGCTCTGCGACACCTTCCATATCCAGCATCGTTGGTCGACGCCTTATTACCCTCAGGGTAATGGTCAGGCAGAAGCAACCAACAAGAGCCTTATCCGCATCCTCTAAAAGGTTGTCAATAACACTGGACGAGATTGGCACCTTCATATTCATCCTGCCCTCTGGGCATACCACACATCCATCCGCACCCCAACAGACGCCACCCCCTACTCTTTAGTATACGGTGCTGAAGCTGTCTTGCCAATCGAAGTTGAGCTCCCCTCCTTGAGAATTTCTTTGAAGAACCTTATCAGTGAAGAAAATGCTCGCGTTGCACGACTTGCATAGCTAGAGTTACTGGATGAACGGAGAATATGAGCCTATGATCACCTACAAGTATATCAGAATCGTCTCAAGCATCATTACAATAAAAAAGTCTGTCCTAGACAATTCCAGGTTGGTGAGCTTGTTCTTAAGGAAAACTAGCACACTCAGCAAGACCGTGACAAGAAAGGAAAATTTGAGGCAAACTGGCTAGGGCCGTATATCATAACTGCCAAATATGGATCTGGAGCCTACAGGTTGACTACTCTAGAAGGAGATCCCCTTGCCGAACCTGTCAATATTCTCCATCTGAAAAGGTTCTACGCTTAAGTCCGCTTGATCTACCCTATCAAAAAAATCAAAAAAATCAAAAAAATCAAAAAAATCAAAAAAATCAAAAAAAATCAAAAAATCAAAAAATCAAAAAAATCAAAAAATAAAAAAAAATAAAAATAAAATAAAAATAAAAATAAAAGTGACAAAAAAATCCAAAAATAGTAAAGAAAATATAAATCCGTCCTATGGTGAAAACCACCTCTTGGTGGCGCCTTGGATAAGTATGGATGGGGAAAACCTGTCAACAGGCATCATCCATAGTGTGCTTAATCATTATCTACCTGGCATCCTAGTTATTTTATGTTGTCATCCGCACTATCATCCTTGCCCACCTCAGCCTAGGCTACTTGGTATTTGTGAATTGAGCACTGGACGACCCACCTTACCTATCCCTCATCCTGAGCTTTTTTATTTCCCACTTTGAGTTTATGTCTTTCGCTCCCTTTGTCGGTTGGTCCGTGTCATCATATAGGATCATCCATTGTGTCGGTCTCCACCTAGATCTCATCCTCCCATGTCACTTTAATCCTTTGTCGAACTATGTTGCCCCTGCACTGTCACGTAGGCAAGGCCGATCATTCGATCTGCCCCCGGGGCATTTTTTGGATCAACTTGTTTTGGTCCTCCATCAATTCATTTTCACTAGTCCCTTTTCACTTTTATCCATGGCTTTTTTATCGAACTACATTGCCCCTACGCTTTCACATAGGCAAGGTTGGTCATTTGATCCTCCTCTGGGGCATTTGTCTGTCGCGTGTTGAGTCCTTCATCATCGGTCACCATTATCTTCTTTCTCCTTTATCTATGGTCTTTTTCCATAAACTACGAGGGCTTTGCGCTTTCACGTAGGCAAGGCTAATCTCTGATCGGCCCCCGAACCCCTAGGTCTTTAGGTTGTGTCTTGTCTCCCTTGTGTTGTGTTATCAAGCTATGCCTTTATCTAGCTGGTCCTTAACAAACAAAACCCACTTGTACCAACGAATCTAATCAATTTTGAGTATCTTATATCATATCGATCTTTTCGCTTAGTATCCATCATAGGTCTCATCAGGATATATCCTTCCTAACAGACCTCATCAATTCCATCTATCCCCTTGATCCTATGGAAATGGGCATTTGAAATTGACTGCAATCTTTTGATGCTTTTGGTTTTTGTTTATCATTTGGGCTCCCTATCATCACTTATCAAGGTTGCCATAATCTATTATATTATGGCATGTTTTGATTGGTCCACATAGGGGCATATCTTGATCTTTTCTTTGATTGTGTCTTCTTGGCTGTCCCACATAGTACCCACCAAGATCCTTAAGATCTTGTGTTACGTTGGAGCATCCTTTTGTGCTTGTGGTTATCTCAATACCAGATCCGAACAAGGTCTTCATGACTTTGGGGTATTGGGATAGCCTTCTTTTCTGGTGTGTTTGTCTCATGCATTAGACACTAATCTACCTTGGTCCTCCATACCTTGGTGTATCGTGTCTTATGCTATAGCAAAAACCAGTGCTCCAAAGATGGAAAATTGAATTAGGATTGCATTTTCATAATCATTGCATTAACACTCACCCTATGGTTTTGGTTGTGCAAATACTTTCCCCCATTCTTTTCCATTTTTCTCAGGATACTGATACTTTTTGACAGATGCCAAATGACATCCATCTTCACAATCACCACATATCCACCTCCCATTATCATGTCAGTTCTTATTGGCACTTATGGCTGTGTGTTATTTCCTCTAAAATTACAAAAGTACTATCCCATATATCCATCGTCACCTGCATTATGTGTTAGGTCCATATATCCATCATCACCTACATCACCATATGTTAGATCTATACATACATCGCCACCTGCATTACAAAGTGTTAGATGCATAATACATCCCATCCTGCATATATAAAATATTCACACAAAATCCATCATACACATATACATACATGACAAATAAGTCAACTAAGCATCCATATATATAAATCATCAATAGATCCCATAAGTACACATAACATATCACCATGTGCATATCATATCACCATGCATCAATAAAACTATTCATATTCCATAAGTACATATATATATCCAATCATCCACATGAACATCTCAATAAACCAGCGCATAAGCATAAATAAACATAAGCACAATTATTCATATCATCCATGTGAACATCTCATATCATGAACATGAGCATAAATAAACCAATGCATCCATCCACATAAACATGTAATACCATATATGCATGCATATAATCACCCATCATAAAAGGAAACATACTACATGGTGTCAATAAGAATTGTCCCATATCAAAATAATATAATATCTGTCACATGTCCATCATACATCACATGATAAAATACAAAATTCAGAGATATGGAACATCTCTGATCTCTGTCAATAAATCCTACACGCTCTATCCTACATCTGTCAAAAACTCAGTAGCCTGTCACCTCCCAAATGAACTCCCCACATCTGATCGCTGTGGCAACTCGAGTCCTGCTCCCCTGCTTGGTGAAACCCCTGGTGAATCACTGTAACCACGGGTCCGTGTCCCCAATGACTGAGATGGCGCTGGCATCTGAGGTGTCTGCCGAGTATAATGGAATCTCTGTTGTGCCGGATCAAGAACTGCATCATAATATGCAGTCATCCAAAAACCTGCCTCTCTCATGCTATTCTCTCTCTCCGCAACCTGGACTCGAGCAGAATTTCGCTCATGTTGATACCTGTCTCGGTCCCTAGTGATAGCTCTCCTCTCCTGCTCCTAAGCCTCTTGAGCTAACCGACTCTGTGCCAGCTCTGTCTGTAGTTGATCCCTCATCTCCACCGCAACTGCTGCCCATGCCACTGCTGCATCCCTCTCTCTCTCTACAATCTGCACATCTGCTCTTGGCATCCCACCTTCACC
>VDFB02373365.1:197575245-197618557 GCA_007258455.2 Sequoia sempervirens
CTACTACCGCAACATCCTCCTCCGCCACATCTCTATCTACATCCATCACATCCACCTCCCCAACCACCTTCTCTGTCTCATCCTCCCCACCTGCTGGTTGATCCCTATCCCCCTGCTCCTGTCACTCCTCACGGTCCTCCACAATCCAGTGAACCCGGAATCGTCTCGTCTCTCCCTGTCTCTCAACCATGAATCAACCCCATGGCGACCTCCTCTCCTCCTCTGGGGCTGCTCTAACATCCTCATCCCCTCCCCTCTCTGCCTCCTGATGAGCCTCGTGACTCTCTGTAGTTGGCTGAATCCGCAACCACCGTGGCTGACCATGTCATCCTACCACGAACTGTCTCCTCCCCTCCTCTGCAGCATCCCTCACACCTACCACCTCCACATCCTCCATATCATCCACCTCCATCACCTCCTCCACCCTCTACTCCCCCTGGGCTCTCTGTGGCTGCTCTCTCTCCTGCTGCCGACCCTCTCTCTGACCTCTTCTCTGATGCCTCCTCCTCCTCTTCCCTGCTCTGCCTGCCTGCTCCCTCTCATCCTCCTCCGGCTCCTCCTGTCCCCCCTTGTCTACCACTGCCATCTCTTGTCGTTGCTGCTCCCCTCCTCTCCTCTCCCTCTGTGGTCTCTTCTCATTCGCTGGTCTGGCACCCGCTACCCTCAAAATAGGCTGAACAGGCGTAATCCTCTCCCATAACCTATTCTGGAACCACCTCTGATATCGCTCAGTCAGCACTGGCACCTGCTCTCCTCCTGCTCTCCTTGGATAAGTCGTCTGTCCTGCTGCCCTCCATGATGCCCTGGCTGTCGCTGGTGCTATGCGGCCTCCCCATGGTAGCTTTCTACTATACCGCCAGAACAAGATAGGCACCGTCGGAATATCCTGTATCACCCCAAACTGTCTCAGCACTCTGTCTGGTCGATGAGACTCTACTATGTGCGGTAGAGTACCAATAATAAAACATCGGCTCAGAAAATACCCCTCATGACTCCTCGTATCTGTCCATCCCCTGAACTGACGCGCCCTATATGGCTACCACTCTATGTCCCTCGAACGCAGATCATCAAATGCTCTCATCCACCCTTCTATCCCCCCCTGCATCTCATAGTGGAAAACCCACCCTCTCTCCTCCCCATACTCCCAAGCCATGGGCTCATGGTCATCCACTGTCCCCCTCCTCACCACTATCGGCCTAGTCACTGCAATATGCTCCCATGCCCAAATATGTAGTAGTGTCACATGTGTCACACTCGATACCTCCCGGTAGCAAATCCCATGCATATCTCTGTACAGCTGACCCAATACACATGAACCCCACGAAAATAGTCCTCCCCGCCACTCAACAATGTGGCGGATCACCTCCATATAGTGTAGGTTACATAACTGTCTGCTCCAATTTGGTAACAGTATCCCACTAATCAGCCCACACAGGAATAACGGTAAAGCTGGCACCCCTACTGCTAAACACCTGTCCAAATCCAATTGCCCCTTTACTAGGGGCAACGTCACATGTCCAAACAATACTCTCATAGTCTCCTGTAACTCCACTCCTGTGGACACCACCTCGCTCACTAACTGGCCGGCAATCGACAACCTCATGATACACCACACATCCTCCAATGTCATGGTCGTCTCTCCTGTAGGGAAATAAAATATCGATGTCTCTGAGCTCTATCTCTCTATCAATGCTATAAACATCGTCGGATGTGCTCGGATCTCGAAAAACTGAACACGGTGACCTAAACCTGCGTGATCCAATGCCGCCTGATCCTCCCTGTTCATCGCTACTATCGTCGCCGTCATCACCTCTAACCATCGCTCATGCACTCGTAATCGCTCAAAGTTCTGCATACATGAACACTTTATCATTAGTTCATTTTCTCATTTTTGTCTTTTCTTTTATTTCTTACGTTTTTTGCTACATTTTCCCTCCCCCCGTTGGATTAAATTCCCCCCTTATCGGACGGCCTTGCCCCCGATCGGACGGCTTTGCGCCCCGCTGCAGCAGGGCAGGACTGCCCCTAGCCGGGGCGGGACTGCCCCCAGAAGGGGCGGTTGCGCCCCGCCATAGTGGGGCGAGACCGCCCCAGCCGGGCGCAGCGGGCAGTGGGCGCGGAAATTGGCCGGCAGGTAGCGCGGGCCCGGTGAACATCATGCTCCATGCGTGGTAAGGACCGCTTGGTTGTGCCCCACCGCGATTAAGGGCGGGGCCGACTGGCGGCCTCGCGGGCAGCGGCGTAGCCCAGCTTGGGGTGGCCTAGCATGCCAGCGCCACCCCTCCCCTCGATTTTTTTCCCTTTTCAACTTTTTTTTAACAAACTAACTTAGACCCGTTTTTCTAATTTTCCTCCCTAAGAAAACCCGTTTTCAAATTTTTATTTTTTACGTAAAAATTGTGTAAATTAAATATGTGGGTTTTTGTTACTACTCACATGTCTGCTCGCGCCCCCGCTGTATAATGCACGCACCTCGTCCGCTCGGTGCACGATCGCGGTGTCATTATCCGTCAGCATCGTTTCTCCTCGTCCGCTTTCACTCCTCTACTCTCTTCCTCTCAACTGCTACAATGCAAATGACCAAGGTAATTTCTAAAATTACCTTTTTAACCCCTTCCTCCCAAAAAGTATTTTTTACCTTTTATTTAACCTTTTATTCCTCCAACTAATCCCAAACTTCCCACGGCTGCCATTTGCAAACCGTGAGTCGGATCCCCTCTGTTTAAAAACCAAAATTGCTTAATTTTCCGAGTTCTATCCAATGGTGTCCTTCTTTTCTTTCTATCGAGATGTCACCCGGGGACCCCCTTTTTCCTCCCCCGACTACCCTCTCGAGGGGGCATACCCTCTTACCATTCCTCCATTCCTTCAGCCTGGTTATTGGGGCATCATTAACCTTTTCCATGCTAGGGGTATCACCATCTGTCACCTCTTGCCTCATTCGCATTTTATTTTTCTTCGAAACACTGTTATCCTAACAATATTTCGAAGAGGGGCAAAATGTAGACATCTAAATTTAATCACTTCCATATGATTAAATTTACTGTCTTTCCGTCTATCGTATTAATATTAATTTATTAAATTAATATTATACCTTTTATCTCATATCGGTGAAGTATTTGATTTAATAATTAAATGCTTTATCTTTCACCTTATTCCTCTCTAAATTAAATAAATACACTAATTTATTTAATTTAGTCAATTTTCCCCTTTTGATTTAAAAATCAATCTAAAATTCCTCACTTTCTCTCTCCTTGTCACATCCTCCATAACCTTGCCCTAATCTAAATTAATTTAATTAATTCATGATTATGATGTGCATCCTTTTAATCAAAGATTAATGTTACATCGTCCTACATTTGCCACTTGCCTTTAATCTTCCATTAATTAGCCTAATCCAATATTTGCACAACCTTAACCAAGGTCATTAGCTAAATTTAGCACCACTTTTTAGCCAACCTTTGTATATATCTTCTTTTAGCATTGACCCCCTTTCCCATGTGAATTTTTAATTCACATTTATTTATCCTAGATTCCCCTCTTTTATATGTGAATTTTTAATTTACATTCCATCCTTCCAAGGCTTCTAGAACCTTGGACTTGTCACAATCTCCACATGTGACCAAGTCCCACCTTTTTGGAGCCCACCTTTTATCCTTTAGATCCTCCTAGGAATGTGAATTTTTATATCCCCAACCACCTTTCCTTTTTCCATGTAAATTTTTGAGGAATTCCAAAATTCCTCAAATATCCCTTTCACCCCCACTTGGGGACAAGGAATCCCTTTTTGAGGAAATCGTCTCACTCCCCAAGGGGCTTGTCCTTCCTCCACCTCATGTACCTTTTTGACACCTCATTTACACGTCATCTTCTCTTGGCCACTTCACCATCCATATGTCAAGATGTGAGGGCTTGTGGATTCTCAACCCACCATAGCCCTTCATCTTGACCTTGTTGGATGAATCTTGACCGTTGAATTCTCTAGAGAATTCAAATTGTCCTATAAATACCCCCTCCTCAAGGGCATTTTGGGGAATACTTAGCCATTTGACAACTATATGCTGCCAATTTGCATTCTCAACCATTTACCATCATCTAGCTATCCATTCTAATTACTTTGCACATTCAATCTTGCATTTAGTCACTCAAGAAATTATCTAAGGAGCACACAAAATCATCCCAAGCAAGGGCCAATCAAGGAGACATCAACAACAAGGAAGGTGAAATTATTTGTATCTTGTTTTATCCATTTTCCTTCTTGTTTTATCAATCTTTAGGCTAATCTTGAGGTGTCCTTAGTCTTTTATCATTTGCATTTTTAAGTTATTTTGCACGTTAGAGTAGGATAAAATTCTTAGGATCATAGAATGGTGGAAATCTTGAATGTTGGAGCAAAATTATTGATGGAGCATGAGAGCATGTTGAGATCTATGTGGTTTTCCTGGAAGGTTGTGATCGGTTGTTTTGTTGGACAGTGAGTTGCAATTGGATGCCTGGTCTTTGTTGCAAATTGTCTAATGGACTGTTATATGTGGAATCATGTTGATTGGGTGTCTTGAGTATTGCAGGGTTTGAATTGGTCGAACTAGTGTGATCCTAGTTTCTGGTTGCTTTGAAGGTGCCTGTGTGATCTTCGTCAAGTGGGAGATTGTTGGAATTGTTGCCTCAATCTCACAGGCTGGAACCTCTAGAAGAGAAAATTCAGTGTGACATTTCTTTGGTTTGGCCGACTGGCAGTTTGGGAACCTTGTGAAATATTATGGTCGTAGTGACCTTGCAGAAGTCTTGCCGAACAATTTCACTTTGGAGTCTGTCGCTGTGACATAAAGCAATCATTGTAACTTCTCACCACGTGGAGATCTCTGGCCGACAGGCCATTCAATCGGGCATCGGGGAGACTCATAGCGACCAGGGGCTTCAGAGTGACTTCAACACTCGGGAAGAAGTCCCAGCGACATTGGAAGGTCTTGCCAATAGGGATACGCATTGATGTCATCGGGGTAACCTATGGTTGCTCGGTGAGAAGTCTTACTGCAAGTAACATGTCTTGGTGATAGTGTTGGAGCTTTTGGGGAAACCCTTGGGTGATTGGTAAGAAGTCTTACCAATAAGTGATATGTCTCACTGACGAACACTTAGAGTAACTTAAGGATCTCGGTGTGAAGTCTCAGCAATGAAGGATTGTCTTGGCGATAATGTAACACTCGAAAACATCGAAGAGACCCTTGGCTGAAAGACTTATTTTGATATGATGTATCATCAAATATCGGAAGTCTCACCGACAACACGTGGGGTCATTGGTTTGGTGTGACTCTTGGCGAACAATGGTTTCAGGATAACATGGAAGCCTCAGTAAGAAGTCTTGCTGAAGGTTGATTCTCTCGCCGACAGTGGAACACATCAATATCACTTTAAGGCTTCGGTATGAAGTCTTGGCGAAAGCGATAAGTCTGGCCGACAAGATAGACTCAGGATGACTTGGAACTTATGGGGTGATGTCTTAGCGAAGGGTGTTTGTCTTGCTGATAGAAATCATGTTTTCAGTATGACTCTTTGGAACCACGGTATGATCTCCTGGTGAATGTGGAATGTCTGGCCGACAATGACATCAGTATAACATAAAGGGCTCGATATGATCTCTTAGCGAATGACTAAAGTATTGGCAACTAAGGATTACTTTAGAATGACTTATGAGCTTGGTGTAATGTCTGGGCGAAGAGCGATAGTCTTGCCGACTGATGAAATCTTCAGAATACCTTGTGATCTTCGGTGTGAGGTCTTGGTGACATGGCAAAGTCTTAGCAATAGCTCTCTGGACTCGATGTAACCTCTTGCCGATGGAGATGACTCTTGATGACAATGTGTAATCGGGTCTTGTGGCATCGGGGAGACACTTCTAGTGTCTCACCGACATGCGACACAAGTTGATCACTGTTGACCGAGTGAAGACTGTCTAACGTGGTGTGATGTGGACCAATCCAAGAAAGCAGAAGTGAACCGTTTGCTGAACCGTTTCTGTGTGGAAGTTGGAAAACAAAGGCATGAGGAAGTGGAAACATCGAGGGATGTTGGGCTAGATGATTCATCTGTTCTGATCCAATAGTTGGAAAAGAACGATTTAATAGATCCTGCAGAGAATGAATGCATATATGTATGCATTGGACGTTCTGAAGAAGAGAGAGCTAACGAGATGTGAAGGCAAAGAGGTTGGTTGTATGGATGGGGGGCCTTGAGGCTAGAACAGAGGAGAAGAGAGAGTTTCTAATCATGAATCTTGTTTGACTTCTCTTATGTTGATCCATATTGTATATGTGATGGTATTGTAACTGTAGACACGTAAAATATACTGATTGACATCATGCACCTGATCTCGACTTACTAACATCGTTTCTTCCTAAATCATTCCTCAGTCTAACTATTTAATCAAATTCCCCTATCTGATTAAATTCATCAACATTCATCTCTTAATTAAATAAATCACTTTATCTAATTAAGTCAATTCTTTTTGTTAATTAAATCAACCCATTTGATCTAATTATCCCTTTTTAATCAAATAATTAATTTATTTGATTAAAATCTCTAAAGTCTATCCATTAAATTAAATAAATTAAAACCTTATTTGATTTAATCTAACATCATCCCTTTTAATTAAATAAATCAAAATATTTATTTAATTAGCCTCTTACCATATTCCCCTCTTATTTGATTTAAATAAACCCATAAATCTAAGTCAAATAAGTCACATCATTTAATCTCTTGTTAAATTAATTGACCCTTGATTAATTTAATCTAATCTCATGTCACATCCTCTAGATAATGCAAGTTGCACATGAAATAGATTTAATTCATTTATTAAATCCCTATTTTCCCTCACATGGCATCTTTTGGAATATTCTGTCAATTTGAATTCAAAAATTTCAAGTCAACATGTACATCCAACAAGGCATTTAAAACCTCTTACATGTCCTTTTATTTTGAGCCAAGTGGCATTTATTGCATTTTCTCTTCCCTCTTACATGTCATTTCAACAAATTTGAATTTCAAATATTAGCATTTATTGGCACAAACCCCAAATCTTGCACATTCATCATCCATTCATAGCTTGACAAGTGGCACCATATCATTGGATGAAAGTTAGTCCCACATTGCTCAAATTTGGACTTTCATCCATCTTGAAATCTTATAAATGAAGAACTCCTCTCCTCATTTTATCATCCACAAACATTGCAAAGTTACCATGCTAAAATACTTAGCCATTCTCATCCATCATTTGAATTTTTAGCTAGGCTTTTTGCAAATTTGGCTTGAAGTTCTCATCTTTTCATCAAAAGTGGATCAACAATCTCTTCAACATTCGAATCTTGCATCATAGGAATTGGGAAAGGGCCAATTTTCACATCAAATTGGCACCAATTCCCCCATGGGATCAAGTGTTTGCTATTTAATTTAGGATTTAATCCAATTCTTATCATTTCATTGTGTTATTGCTTATTTTCTTTCCTATTTTGAGTTTGTAAATGGATTTCATGGGGAATCCTTCTTTTAGCTTGCAAATCCTTGTCTAACTCGTTTATTCATGTTTTTTTGCAAGTACTAGGAAAAGGGTTTGCACATTTGGTACTAGAAGGAGGGCTTGAAGTCATAAATTCTAACATTTTCATGAAAATTTTGTGCTTTTCTGCACACACAGGAAATTCCAATGCAGGCTCATCAGCGTTGCTGTTTTCTCACCATGGGCTCGTCAGTGTTGTTGTTTTAGTACCGCGGGCTCATCAGTGTCGCTATTTTAGCACTGCTGGACTCATCCCACCAAAAATTTCAAATTTTAAACTGCGCCATTGGACTCGCCGATCTGCACAAGTTTTCAAAAGATTTTAAAACTCTGATGCTTTCAAAAACTGACACTGGGAGAAAAAAGCGACGCAATCGTGCTCTCTGTCCCAACATAGAGCGTCACTGACTGGTAAAGTGGTGCTGTAAGAGCGACGCTGGGAGAAAAAAATAGCGACACCTTCACGAGTTGCGACACTAGAAGACAGTAAAAAGGAGAAATTCAATTTTTAGCACATGCTTTAATTTTCGATTGCTTCTTCCTCTTTTTTTCTTTTTAAATTTTTATTTTTTTCTAGAATCTGACTGTTTTTCTCCTTTATAGGTTGGAAATCAAAAACTAAGGGAAGAGGAACATGGTGATGATATTTTGTCCAATTAAAGTGTTTGTTTAACACTTCCTTAGGAATTTTTTCATTTTATTCATCTTTAGAACACTAGCTTCCATTTGGGTTTCAAAAGAACTTTTCAATTCCATTTTATTACAAAGGTTAAAACGAACAATAGGATCAACAACTTACTAGATTTTGTTTATGGGATTAACAAATTGAACAAATATTTATCACTTGTCTTTTTGATGCTTTAAAATGAAGTCATATATTGCTTTGAGGCTTTAAAAAGAACAAGTGTAGTTGTGTTTTTCATGAGGGCTTACTTAGACTAAAGCCATCGAAAAAGGACGTATGCACTTCTCTCACGCTTTATAGCGATCTTGAGAATCAAATGGCCTTTTTTATGACTTTGGGATGAGACAAAGCAATCACCTCCACACTTCAATTTGGGCTTAAAAAAATTGAACAAAATCTTGTGCGAGTGTGAGTGGGGGAATTTTTGCGTATATTATCTTTCTTTGTTGCCATCAAAGATTGATCGAGTTACGGTTCTTTCTTTTCATTAGCTTTTGTTTATCTTAGAGGGTCTGCCTTGTGGGAAAAAGTAATCACCCAAGGGAACGACTCAACCGGTAACACTATGAACCCGAGAGTATTTCCAGCTGGGATATAAATGTGGATATTGGACGAAAGGCCAATATCACACGGTTGACTCCGACAAGATGGATCTGAAAGGGGACTCTTGCCACGTTGGGCCAACTCCTATGAATGGAAATTCTGAATTAGAACCCTTGTTTTGTAGTGGCATGTTGATCCATTGAGCGATTTTATCAAAGTGGTGCATTGGAACTTAGATTCCAAGAAGTTACTTGCTATGTCCAATCTTGGTTGAAATATAGAGGTTAAGATTTCATCATACCTTTATATTTTTCCTTGGTTGCATGTAAAATCATCTCTTCTACGAAGGGCATGAGGCAAGCCCACCAAGAAAAATGTACCCATTAAGCTAGGATGTTGCATTGCTTGTGAGTCAGTTTGAAAATACATTGCTTAATTGAAAATGAATAAAAAACAAACACTTAACATCATCCAAATTTCAAACCCTTTTGGAGACAAATATCATTGAATCAATCCATATGTTATTGCTTTCCCTTGGGATTCACATCCTTATAGGTTTATAAGCATTGGATTACATCTCGATTTGTCTCCTTAAGTAAACAATAGGAAAACCCTTGCCTTAAGTTCATTGAATTTCCACATAACATACCTTGTGGGGTTTAAATAAATTGAGACATTGGACATCTTAGTTTGAAACTTTAATCAAAGAGAGTGTTTTTGGTAAAATAAAGACATTAAGCAAAGCTAAGCAAAATGAACTTTCATATGTGTTGAAGACTCAAAATTCCCAAAGCAAAAATCATTGAAATGAATGTTCAAAAGAAATCAATCCTTGGTTACAAAGGTCTTTAGGAAGCATTTGCATGCTCTTCAATACCTAGATCTAGGGAAACAAAGTGGTCTTTTTAGGTTCATCTAGGGATCAAAACATATCAAAAATCTTTTTCATCCATCCTCCAGACAACATCATATCACAAATCACCTTTTGAAGAAATCTTGAAATCATCCTTGAAGTGCTAGGCTTTATGACAAAATCAAAAACACCAAAATCATTGAGACCAAGTCCTTGAAAACATTTATCAAAAAGCACCTTCGGCTAGCATGTGTAGATGCATCCTTTTGCATATACTTAGTCAAAGTTATCACAGATCATCTTGTCTAGCTTAGTGTATGTAGATGAATCCTTCTTCATATACTTAGTGAAACAATCATCTTGTTTGGGTAGATGTGGGTAGATGCATCCTTCTCCTCACACATATCCAAATCATCATCCTTTGAACAAAGCTATCCCTTAGATCATCATCCAACATCTTAGGGTCTTTTTGTTCAAAATCAAAAGCAAATTAAAATCAATATCAAGGGAAAAATCTCAAAAATCAAAACAATCAAAAATCCCTAGCACTTCATTCAAGATTTATCAAAAGCCAAAAACATCCATAAAAATCCATCCTTGAAACATCATCATCATATCATCACCACCTTTGATCCCAAAGGCATCCTAGAAATTTCTACTTTGAGGCATAAGATAAAGATCAACCCAAAGAATTAAAAGAGATTCATCTCCCATATTCTCGAAGATTGATCCTTGTTTTATGGTTCTTACTAGATCTTAATACAATAAGAGTATGGAAGCCAACAAAGAAAAACCCGCTTCAAGTGACCTTAGCCAAACAAACACGGAAATGAATCTCGCTAAATCAAGTAATCCATTGACCCTCTCATCATCACAAAATCCGTAAGAAGAAAACCAAGGAGAGGACCTCACTTTTGGAATGTCTCGCGAAGAAATGATGGAAATGATCCAAAATCCAGACAACCATAGAATCATCAACATCATGATGAGACTTAACCCTTCGTTGTACATGCTTGAACTAGCAAAACAAGGGGCCAAGTTGCCTTCCAATTTTGATGTGAGCACTATAGTGGAGACATCTTTTCCACCAATCTCATCCACCATCCCCATTTCATCTACACCTCCATCTCAAAACATCACGCAAAACATCCTGCAACTCACAACATCATTTGCTCCAACTCGACCCAATGTTAACAAGGGAAATACATTTCTCAATGCTCTTCAATCAAATCCCCTTGTTAATAACCAAAACTTGGACGCAAACACCACATTGGAACAAAACATCCCCCAAAATCCATTACACAAAAATGTTCCTCTCACCTTACACTATGACCCATCATCAACATTTTTTCATGGAGCACCACAAACACCTCTTCTCACAAATTCACAAGAAGAGGGAGACATGTTCGGACCAGGGGGCATATTCGACACCACACAACAATTAACACCCCTTACATTTCCACCTATCCCACCACTACCATTATCATCTGCACCACTCCTTGGTTTAGGACTTCCTCCTCTACCAAGCATCAATCAAACCTATATCCCAACCATAAATCAAAACATTACACCAAACGCCCAAAATTTGTTGCTAATATCACAACAACAAATGGCAAATACGCAAGCAATGGCAACACCATCAAACACCCCCACATCATCACAAAGCATGGTCTCCCAAGGACCAATCACATCAATGACACCACTTACCACACCAACACCACCATCCACCAATCAAACAATCAACACAACATCATCATTCACCACCACCATGAGCGCCATTCCAAATCCACCACCAACCTCACCACCACCAACATTCACCACATCAAACCAATACGACGTAGCATTGCAAGTTGCCTTCCAAAGAGGATACCGACAAGTCCAAAAACAAAAAGTCGTACAACAAGCTGCTCAAACTGTCCAAGCTGTACAAGTCGCATTACAAGCGCAACAAGCACAACAAGCACAACAAGCCCAAGCGTTATTGCAACAACAACAACAACAACAAGTCACTCAAGCTGCCCAAGCCACGCAAGCATTGTAAGCACAAAGGGCCGCTCAAGCACAACTTCTATTGCAGCAAAAAAATGCACAAGCACAAGCTCAAGCTCAAGCTCAAGCTCAATATCAAGCTCAACAAGCGCAAGCACAAGCACAACTTCTTGCACAAGCAACACAATTAAAAGCATATCAGCAGGCATTAACGCAATATCAAGAACAACAAGAAGCAGCAAAACTGGCAGCCCAACAACAAGCGTTGTGGGAACAACAACAAGCACAACAACAAGTGTTGTTGGAACAAAAACAAGTACAACAACAAGCACAAACCTTAGCGCAGCAGCAACAAGATCAACAACAGGCGTTGTTCATACCAACAAACAACACACCGACCAACCCACCCATCCAAACCATGATTGCGATACCCCAGAACACCTTCATCCCACCCCCTGATCTGCAAGATGATGTGACGACACAACTCAAGTTGCTCTCACAACAAGTGTTTAACCTTCAATCAGGGCGAACAACCAAAACGAAAAGCAACTTGTCTCCCTATCCATTTGATAGGAGCCTAGAAATGAAACCATTCCCTAAGGGATTTGAAATCCCCAAATTTGACAAATATTGAGGGATGGGAAACCCTGAAGATCACATCAGGGAATTCCAAGTTCATTGCATAGAAGTCGCATATGACGATACATATCTAATGTGGCTATTTCCTAGAAGCTTGGCAAGTCCTGCTATAGAATGGTTCTCTCGCTTACCTACAAGCATTAGAACATTCCAAGAAATTAGGGATGCATTCATTAGGAACTACGCATGTAACATTGCAATGGATGTTAGTCTCGAAGAACTATATGCTCTAAAACAAGGAAAGAGTGAATCTTTCGCTTCATTCCTTCAACGATGGCAATCCAAGGCCAATTGGAGCAAGTGGACCATGCCAGAAGAATAAGAAATCTACACAATCATTGCCAACCTTGAAAGCCGCTTATCATTTCATCTCAAGGTTCAAGGTATCACCACATATGATCAATTGATCTCAAAGGCACTCAGCATCGAAAGAGACCTTGTGACTCAACCCATCGAATCAACATCATACCATGAACATAAAAACAATCGCCCATCATCCACTACAATGATAAACCTCGCACGTGGGCGAGGAACAAAAACATCACTAATGATGGTGTCGTAGATGCCAAGGTGGTCATTAGTGGTTCGCGTCAAGACACACCCATACAACAAATCCAAACACCAAATCAAAACACTCATCACACAACGCATCAACCCAACAACAATCCCACCATCAATAACCTCAATGACCAAAGGGGCCCACCTCAACGCAAAACGTATCCTAAATGAAAATACACCATGTTGGGGGAACCACTTGAGGACATCATGAAAAGGTTGATCGACGAAAAGCTCATCAAAGCACCTACATTCGAGAATTACCAAGAACTCGATGTCAAACCTCCTTGGTACAATGAGAATCAACTGTGTGAATTCCAAAAAATCAAAGGCCACACCACAAACAGTTGCATGAGACTCAAAAACATCATCCAAGATCTCATCGACAAAAGAATCATAAACGTGGAGCAGCCGACAGGAAATCAAGATCTAAAAATCTACACGAATCCAATGCCAAATCATGGCAACAAAGGGAATAAAAATGATAAAGGGAAGGGAAGTGTAAATCATATTTATGAATCAGTCATTGCCTCCCTAAATGAAGACTGCATGGTCATCACCATCAAGGGCACCCATGCCGAAGATTGTGGAGTCACCACAAGAGGTGGCAAAGTCACCATCGCAGGGTCATCTCAACCAAATAGGGTCCCTTCATCTAGATCCAATGGCTATGGTGTCATAGACCAACTCAAAAGAACACCAGCACACATCTCCATCATGGAGTTGTTAAAAATATCATCGGCCCATAAAAATATCCTTGAAGAAGCATTAGCCTCATCCACCGTCCCGGTAGATCTTGATGCGGAGCAATTCCAAGCTACGGTCGGAAACATCATAAAGCCTAATCTCCTTACATTTTCCAACCAAGATTTTCCCGCCCAACCATCTCACAATCGTGCACTTCACTTGGAAGCCACCATAAATAAGAGAAAAATCAAAAGGGTCTTGGTGGATGGAGGTGTGGGTTTGAACATTTGTTCTCTCAGCCTCATCAAGCAGTTAAAAATACCATAAGATTCCATTGATAAAGGGAAAGGCATCACAATCAGAGCATACGATGACCAAGAAAGAGTGTCTCAGGGCACAATCAAACTCCCTATTCAAGTAGGACCGAAGCTCATGGAAACCACCTGTCAGGTATTGGACCTCGACTTGCCATACAATATCCTCCTAGGACACCCATGGATCCACGCGATGAAAGTTGTAGCATCAACCTTCCACCAATGTGTGAAATTCACACATAATGGACAAGAGGTTACTGTCCACAATGATCCTGAGCCATTTTCATATTCCAAGAATCTTGAAGCCAAATATTACAAAATCCCCCAAGTGCCAAAAAATGATGAAGGCTTATCCACATCATGCATTAATCCTGCCACCCTCACATCCACTTTTGAGATAGAGACACCCGCCATTCCCACCATATCTAACATCAAGCTCATCATCCAGGAGGATGGTTGTGGAAGTTATAGGCTCCCTAACAATGCTTTTGTGATAGGAGAGTTACCACAATCTCCTAGATCACGGGGACACCCACAAGAAAATCAAGATTCTACATCACAAACATATCTTGAGGATTATCCTGAATTCACAAGCTGGGAGACCTTGGTCAAGAGGTTATTGAGGAAGATCCATCTCACATGTTATATCAAGATGAAAGATCGACACCTGAATTACCAATGGATGAGACAAGCAAGGGCCTACAAATGATGCTTGCAATGGGCTACGACTAAAACAAAAGACTGGGGCAAAATGACAATGGTCTCTTAATACCTATCATGCCAGAGATGCGACCTATAACAAATCTTGGCCTTGGATGTACCCCTCCGAGTATAACCATACGTGGTTGAAGACCTCCAGTTAGAATGGTTAATATCTCTCCTCAGCCAGTACTAGCACAAGTACACTCCCCGATACCCATAGGGACAAACATACATAACTTTATAACTGAGCCCTATATTAGTAGCGATGACGAGGATCACTTGACCAATCTACCTAGGTTATTTGAGAATACTACCCTTTGCATGATTATTACCTTATCTTTTGAATCTGATCATCAAAATCATGAGATCCACTTAGTCTATCCCCAATTGATCGACTACGACCAATGAGGACCACTAGTTCTCAATACATTCGAAAATGATGAGGCGCTCTTAGAATTCATGGGCTTGAGGGATAACATTCCAGATGGAGATCACAAGGCAGGGTTTATAATGGAATTAGGCACACGTGCCTATTACGGGGAAATGATTGAATCCTTTAGTCGCAAAAGTGAGAAACTAAGAATCACATCCAAGTCCTCGAGTGAAAACCACACTGTGGCACTCTCTGACAAGAAAATAGTAAAAAGAAAGGACGTATCCAATGGTGAAAACCTCTCTGAGGCGCCCGAGGATGAAGGATTCAATCTTCCTCTAAGAGTTATTCATCTAGAGAAGTCAGCAGTATTGGTCAAAAAATGCGATGTCGTCAACTTAGGAACAAAGGAGACCCCCGCATATCACATTCTATGTGGAATCACTATTATCAGACGAACAGGAACTCCTAGCAACATTCCTAAAAGAAAGACAAATAAACTTTGCATGGAGTTATGCCGAAATGCCAGGGCTTGATCCAGAGACGGTGGTTCACCACTTAGTTGTGTATCCAGAAGCAAAACCGGTTAAACAAAAGCTTCGTAAAATGCACCCTCAAATCGCTCTATTGGTCAAAATGGAGCTCAGAAAGTTGTTAGATGCAGAATTCATCCGACCAATCGATTATCCAGAATGGGTGTCGAATTTGGTACCTATTTCAAACCCTGACAGAGCCATCAAAATCTATACAGACTTTAGGGATTTAAACAAAGCATGTCCTAAGGATGATTTCCCACTGCCCAACATCGACATGATAGTAGACATGATTGCAGGACATGAGATGCTATCACTAATGGACGCATTTTCAGGATATAACTAGATCATGATAGCAAAAAAAGATAAGCATAAGACAACTTTTACTTGTCCATGGGGGACCTATTGCTGGAACATGATGCCATTTGGCCTAAAGAATGTAGGAGCAACCTATCAAAGGGCCATGAGGTTGATATTCCATGATATGATTCATAAAATGATCGAAGACTATGTCGATGACATTCTAGCTAAGTCAAGGAAAAGACAAGATCATATAGCAACCCTAAGTGCTATCTTTGACAGACTAGAGGAATACGAAGTTAGACTAAATCCCAAGAAGTGTGTCTTTGGCGTACAATCAGGAAAATTGTTAGGATACGTAGTCTCCATGAGGGGTATCGAGGTGGATCCAGCAAAAGTGAAAGCAATCCTCGAGATGGAAGCACCAAAGACATTAAAATAGCTGAGAAGCCTCCAAGGCAGACTCCAATCCATCAGACGATTCATAGCACAACTGGCAGACAAGCAAGATCCGTATTCGCACCTACTCCACAAGGGGGTAACATACAAATGGGATACAAAGTGCAAAGAGGCATTTAACAAAATCAAGGAATATCTACTGACACCGCCAGTTTTAATGCCACCCATCCCAAAGAAGCCATTGATCTTATATGTGTCAGCCACATCAGCAGCCCTTGGAGCTCTCCTAGCTCAGCATGATGAAAATGGAATAGAGAGGTCCATCTACTATATTAGCATGACAATGGTCGATCACGAGCTAAATTACTCCTTCATCGAAAAATCTTGCCTCGCAGTAGTGTTTGCATCCCAAAAATTCAGACATTACATGTTGGCACATAAGATAAAGCTTATTGCAAAAATTGATCCCCTCAAGTATCTCCTATCAAAGGCAATGCTCACAGGCAGAATGGAAAAATGGGTAATGATACTGTAAGAGTATGATATCGAGTATGTAGAGAGGAAATCCATCAAGGGTCAAGTTATTGCAGATCAACTAGCAGAAGCACCCATTTATTTTGAGAACCCTCTTGTTTTAGAATTCCCAGATGAATCCATCTTTAACATCAATGTAACTAACCATTGGAAATTATACTTCGATGGTTCATATACCCAACATGGATTAGGAGCTGGTGTCTTCTTCATCACCCCACAAGGGGATTGCATACTGAAGTCATACAAATTGGCATTTCCTTGCACTAACAACATAGCAGAATATGAGGCTTTGACTATAGGCCTCAGGATAGCAATGCAGTGGAATATCATAACTCTCAGGGTGTATGGAGACTCTCAGTTAATCATAAATCAGGTCAATAATGAATATCAAACTAAGGATGACAAGCTCACTCCATACAAGAAATTGGTGGAGACTCTAAAGGAATCATTCATTGACATAACATTCGAGCAGATTCCAAGAATCAACAATAGAGCAGTTGACGCCATGGCTACAATTGGGTCACTATTAGATATCCCTCATAACGTGCCAAAGTATGAATTTCTGATTGAGCAGCTTCTTGTCCCCACATTTGAGGTACTGGAATCAGAATATGTGTGTAAAATCGTTGGTCCAGGCGACCCTTGGTATCATGACATATACACATATTTTCGCATAGGAGTCACACCCGCTGACCTCCCATTGAGCCTAAAAAGAACCTTTGTCAAAAAGGCATCCAGATTTGTCATCCTAAGTGATACCTTATACCATAGAAGCATAGAAGTTACCTTACTACGCTGTTTAAATGTTGAGGAGGCATTAACCGCTCTAACCAAAGTTCATAACGGTATTTGTGGCTCACACTCGAGTGGAATGACCATTGCCAAGAAACTGTTGAGGCTGGGGTATTATTGGCCCATGATGGAAAGAGAAGCGCATGATCATGCAAAAAGGTGTTTACAATGTCAGCAGCATGGGGACCTCATCCATGCTCTAGCTCAAGCGCTTCACCCCATCGTTACACCATGGCCTTTCTCACAGTGGGGACTCGATCTCATTGGGAAAATCACACCCACCTCATCCAATGGCCATAAATTCATTATCACTGCAACTGAGTACTTCACAAAGTGGGTGGAAGCCATACCCATGACCTATATCACTAGAAAGAAGATCTCAAAATTCATCCTGAACTATCTCATCTGTCGTTACGGTGTTCCACAAGCCATTATCTTAGATAATTGGACACCATTCAAGAACCAGGAAGTTCACGACTTGTGCGAGAAATTCAAAATTCAGCATCACTTCTTCACCCCGTATTATCCCCAAGGCAATGGCCAGGCAGAAGCCACAAACAAAACCATCCTCAAAATCCTTCAGAAAATAGTCAATGACACAGGTCGTGACTGGCATCTGCAGCTTAATCCTGCCCTTTGGGCTTATCGAACCAACATCCGCACACCCACTAGTGCCACCCCCTTCTCCTTGGTCTACGGATCAGAAGTCATACTCCCCATTGAGATCGAGCTCCCATCCCTCAGGATATCACTGCAAAACCTTGTCACAGATGAAGAATATCGGGTTTCAAGACTAAATGAGCTGGAGTTACTGGATGAGAGACGCATAGATGCTTTGAATCAACTGTAAGTCTATCAAAATAGACTCAAACGGAACTACAATAAAAAAAATTAGAAGTAGAACTTTCCAAGTCAGAGAACTGGTCTTAAAAGAAAATCAGAAGAATGTCCCAAACCCCAGCAGCAAAGGAAAGTTCGAACCTAATTGGTTAGGACCTTTCATCATAACAACAAGTTATAAATCAGGGGCATATCAGTTATCAACACCCGAAGGGGAACCTCTGCAGGAGAATAAATAGCTCCTATCTCAAAAAGTTTTATGCCTAATTCTTTCAAGGTATAGAACCAAAAAATCCAAAAAATCAGGAAAAGTCCTAAAAAAATGGCTACTTAGGCAAAAAACCTGGCAAACAGACATCTTGGTAACAACAAAAAAATTAAAAAAGCAAAAAATCCAAAAAATTAGAAAAAAGATCAAAAATAGTAAAGAGAAAAATCGTCCTCTAGTGAAAACCACTTTGGTGGCACTTTGGACAAGTACCTTGGTGAAAACCTGGGAAACAAGTGTTTTGCGTAAATAAGCACTTTCCATCCACCGGGACCTTTATGGCTTGATCTGCATCATCATCCATCCATTTCGCTTCCATCATCCATCGCATCCATATCTCCACCCATCACACATTCACTCACATCTGCACCATAGCTTGGTCTTGCGTTTGTATCATGATCCATCCTAGTACTACTCGACTCATCCTCAAGGTCAGTTTGTCCTGCCTTTATCGGAGTAGTCTATTGCATCACGTTGGGGGAATGTTCTCATCGGATCAGATTCATGTATGGTCTTAAAGTCCTTAAAAATCAGAAAATCCAAAAACATCAGAACATCAAAAAATCCAAAAACATCAAAATATCAGAAAATCCAAAAACATTCAAAACATATCAAAAATCCAAAAACAGGTCAAAAGGTCATTCAAGAAAAAATTCAAAAACAAGGTCATCTGGTCGAACTACGTCGTCTCTGAGCTTGAATGTAGGCAAGGTTGATCTTTGATCATCCCCTGAGACATTTAGGTCAGTCCTTTAGGAGTCCGTCATAATAAACTGACATCTCATCATGTATATCGTCATTTGTAAATCAGTCAAGTCGTCAGTCGAACTACATGGTCTCTGCGTGTATAATGTAGGCAAGGATAATATGTCGATCAGCCCTCGAGACCCCTAGGATAGGTCTTTAGGTTAGTATCTTGGTCAAAACCTTGGAAAATCCCAAAAACATTTGAAAAAACTAAAAATCAAAACATTTGAAAATCTCAAAAAATACCAAAAACAGCCTCAAAACATTGCAAAAGTATCAAAAACATCCAAATATTTGAAATAAAATCCATCAACCTCATCTCGTGCACACCCGCAATAAACACAATCCATAATAAACTAATCATCATCATCAAACTTTGGTAAAATAGTCAGAAACAAGTCTAGCATATTACAAGTAGAACACCAAATGTCAACTCTAAAGTCTAAGTCAGTACATAAGCAAGCTGGTTATCTCTTCATATTGGTAACTCATCATCTGAATTGGTCTCATATCAATCATCCCTTATAAACGAAATGGCGTGCCGCCATCCACTAACATGTCTTAGGATGAATCCTTCCTACAATGGGCATTATCTTTTGGCAATAAGTTTCATTCATCATCCTTAGAAAATATATCCTCTTTCCGTTAGCGGTATTGAAGAGCATCAGTCTGTTTGTTTACTTGGTCTTTATCTTTTGACTTATCTTATTGTGCTCATTCCAAGGATGTCTCGATGATATCCCAAAACAGAGGATTTAGAGAAATAGGAATGGTGCAATGATCGTTATCTTTTGTATGCTGTGCTTGTTGGACGTTCTTGTAATATAACCTCGGCGAATACTTGCTTTGTTAGGTATGTATGGAAGAGGTCTAGGGAAACTTGTTGACTATTACAGGGATGGGTTTTACCTTTCCGTGTTTTGGCCCAAGGTGTCTGAAACTTCTGAAGTACATCCTACCAAGGTTTCCGTATGTCAGGTGTGAACAAGAATACTCCTATTTGATTTTCGAGTCAAAGTCCATCACACTAAGTACAACGCCATCCTGGTTGTCTATACCTTGATGCATCGTACCACGTGTGTTATCAAACATAAAAAAAATTGGTCCTTTCAAAATCCCAATTCCTCGGCAAGTAATCATCATCATCATCATCATATGCATTTGTGTCATCTTGCGTCTTGTTGAAATGACTTCTTCTTTTCTTACTAATCACGCTAACAAGGTACTATGACAATTGATCATCATCGCCATCGATCCTGCATCCACAAATCATTAGCATATTGCATAACATATCATATAGGAAACATACACATTAAATAGGTGCATTCATGTCATTGCATTTCACCCATTACGTGGCATCTCATAATCATAAACAATAGAAACATAAGCATTAATTCATTAGGCATACATATCATCACATTAACATATCATTGCATCACATACATCATCATTTAGGATAATAACATTCATTATTTTAACAACATCTGATAAAACCATTTACATCGTCTCACGGCCATCCCATCATATCATATCCATCCATCAGTCATCTCATATATAAGCATTTTTTCACATCATTGCATATACCATAAATCAAATCATTTCACATATCACATCAGCATAAAATAAATCATCATATAGATAACACCATTGCATAAACATCATTTTGCATCCATAAAAACATCATTGCAAAGCATATAGAAATAAACCATCCATGCATGAATAAAAGTACATGGTACATCTCATCAAAATCAACTCATATATCATATCATCAACTGTCAGAGTACAAATAATAATCGGATCATTGTACATATGTGTCAATCATTACAAAATGCCCATCGGGCTATCAAAAATGAGCCCGTAACACACAAAAGGTACATCATAAAATCTGGATCAAGCCTGATCTCTGTGGATACTGCACTCACCCCTGTCACTGTGACCCTTTGTTGGTCTCTAACTGATCCGCTCTGAGTACTCGGGAATCCAATCTGCTCTGGGTACATGGTTGTGGTAGGCCCGGTGGTAGTACTCTATCTCTTGGATAGCCTCTCTATAAGATTGGACTGGCACTGTGCCCTGAGACGAGGAGGTTGTCATGCTCTCAATCTGTTGTCTGCGGCCTAGCTCTGTCGCTGCCTGTAGCTTTGCAGCCTATCTCTACTGTATAGCCTGGTCTCTTTCTGCTCTAAGTTGCTCCCTCTTAGCTTGTGTTTGGTCCCTCTCAGCTGTCATTGCTTGTACCTGTGCATGTAACTACAAAATTAAGGCATCCCGTGCGTCTACCTGCCCTGTTGGTTGTGCATGAGCCTGACCCTCACCCTCAGCTTGTGGTGGTGGGACTAGTGGATCCTGCTGCTGGTCTTGCATGGGGATGTCCTCGTGACCTGGTGGAATTGGGGGCACCAGTAGTGGATCCTTTCAGATCTCGATCCTTGGTCCTCGCCCTCATCTTCATCCTCTCCTGCCTCTGACCCTACCTGCCTCTGGGTCCTCACCTAGAATAGTCAACCGAAGAGGAGGTCTGAACCAGTCTCTGTAGGCCTGTGTGGTGCCCAGATCTGCCAAACCTGATCATAAACCCAAGGCCAGACCAGCAAGTGTCGAAAGCTATCAACCGCCTCTGCTGTAGGAATACCAGGGCCCCATGACACCTGTGTCATGCTATGTGCAAAGATGGCCATGTAACCGTCATCTGGCCAATCCTGCGGCTCCCCAAACTGACATTGTACATGCCCGGACAGGTATCTCTCTATCATAGTGTGCTCTTGGCCCTGCATGTATCAGTCCTGGTGACAATAGAAGAGCCGGTCTGCATCATCAGCCCATCCAGACTGACTAAGGTATGGTCTCCAAGTGAACATGAGCATCTCATTTATGACCCGCCTCCAGTAGGGGATCTCATGCTCTCCAGTGTGTGTAAAGGACACACTACCTCTGTATCATGCCACCAGGGCATCCTCTGCCCCCATCAAAATCAGAATGACCCATGGATGTAGCACAAAAATGTGCTCCCACGCCCAAACATACAGAAGTGTCACCCCGGCTCCCAACGCTCTACCATCCATGTATGCATACTTGTGCAAATATCTGTAAAGTGAAGCCAAAAGTACAGACCCCCATGCAAACCGAACTGGCATGTCCCAAACTATGCTCTCCCAGTAGTATCCCCATCTAGGACTGAAATACCACCCTCATCTTTCTAGGGCAACCAAGCCTGAAATGATCGCTACAATGGCCTAGAGGAAGGGAGGTGCTATAACCCTGTACCTCTCCAGCTCGATCTGACCCTCGCAATAAATAATGTCGTGCATGGCGAGGACTCTGACACAGCAATCGCGTCCCTCCTCCATGTTATAAATTACTCAGCGGCCATGAATGGGCAATCGTAAAATCTGCCAGACGTCCTCTAGGGTGACAGTCGCCTCGTCAGTGGGAAGATGAAACGATGATGTCTCATTGTGCCACCTCTCGGCCAACGCTAATAACATCTCAAGGTATGTGCGTACACAATGTGCCATAATCCAGCAACTCCCAGTCGGTCTTGGTCTCTATCACTCAGATCCCATAGGACACTCGCCAAATCCTGTGACCGGTGCTCCCGAGAGTAAAGCTCCCTTAGTCCGTCCTGCATCAAGGAAGGTTAGCCTGTTAAATTTTTTGGAAAATTCCTGATGTAATGCCTCAAACTCGTTCCCAGCGGCGCAGTTTGTGAAGGCGTCGCAGTTTGAGTTTCCTCAAACTCCAACGCTAGACTCAAAATTTTGTTAAACAGAGCCACCACTGCGCACTTTAACCCTCAGCATCGCAATTTGCTTGAAAAGGGCGCCACCGCAGTGCACTTTTTCCAAACTGACCCGCGAGTCCGAGCTAAGCCTGAGCCTAGTGGTGGAGTTTTTAAACTCCATATTGCACCGCTGCGACGCTAAATAGCACCGCTATGGTGCAAAATGGCTAAAAGCGGTGCACTTTAAACACCGAGCAGCACTATAATAGCACCGCTGGAGGCGAGCTCTCCTTAAAAGTGGTAATAAATGCATAAAAATGAAAAAACAAAGCATCAGTTAGGGTCACATATCAGGGCACCAATGTCAGGTGGCCGCTGGTAGGTCCGAATTCGGTCGAAAATGTGCAGAGGAAGCTGTTGTTGCACCATATCGTCAAGAGGTCAGAGCTCAAATCTCAAGGTTTGCTAGCGGAGGTGTGTGAAAATGACTTGAAAGTGACCTCTCGGGCCCCTTTTAAGCCTAAAAATTAGGGTTTTTTAGCCGTAATTGCCTGTCCAGCTAGGGTTTTGGACTCCCAAACCTATTTTTATCCATTTGAGGCTTGTTTTTCATCATTTTATTGCATTTAGACATGTTTTTAGCCTCCCAGACCCCTTTTGGACTTGTCGGGGACTTGGTCACTTTTTTTTTTCGCGAGATCACCCAAAAAATTAAAAAATTTGTCCAATCTCTCGAGGGGGCATTATATTGGCACATTCTCCTTCGCCAGGTAGCAGTGGGGCAAGTTTTTAATATCAAATTTTTTTTGGCTTTGATCAAGATCATTTATTCTTTGAACTAACGCAACGAGTGCATTGCTTCAAAGAGGTGCCAAATGTAGACACATAAAATATATTGATTGACATCGTGCACCTGATCCCGACTTACTAACATCGTTTCTTCCTAAATCATTCATCGGTCTAACCATTTAATCAAATTCCCCTATCTAATTAAATTCATCAACATTCGTCTCTTAATTAAATAAATCACTTTATCTAATTAAGTCAATTCTTTCTGTTAATTAAATCAACCCATCTGATCTAATTATCCCTTTTTAATCAAATAATCAATTTATTTGTTTAAAATCTCTAAAGTCTATCCATTAAATTAAATAAATTAAAACCTTATTTGATTTAATCTAACATCATCCATTTTAATTAAATAAATCAAAATCTTTATTTAATTAGCCTCTTACCATATTCCCCTCTTATTTGATTTAAATAAACCCATAAATCTAAGTCAAATAAGTCACATCATCTAATCTCCTATTAATTAATTGACCCTTGATTAATTTAATCTAATCTCATGTCACATCCTCTAGATAATAAAGTTGCACACATGAAAATAGATTTAATTCATTTATTAAACTCTATTTTCCCCTACATGGCATCTTTGGAATATTCTCACAATTTGAATTCAAAAATTTCAAGTCAACATGTACATCCAACAAGGCATTTAAAACTCCTTACATGTCCTTTTATTTTTGAGCCAAGTGGCATTTATTGCATTTTTCTTCCCTCTTACATGTCATTTCAACAAATTTGAATTTCAAATATTGGCATTTATTGGCACAAACCCCAAATCTTGCACATTCATCATCCATTCATAGTTTGACAAGTGGCACCATATCATTGGATGAAAGTTAGTCCCACATTGCTCAAATTTGGACTTTCATCCATCTTGAAATCTATAAATGAAGAGCTCCTCTCCTCATTTTATCATCCACAAACATTGCAAAGTTACCATGCTAAAATACTTAGCCATTCTCATCCATCATTTGAATTCTTAGCTAGGATTTTTGCAGATTTGGCTTGGAGTTCTCATCTTTTCATCAAAAGTGGATCAACAATCTCTTCAACATTCGAATCTTGCATCATAGGAATTGGGAAAGGGCTAATTTTCACATCAAATTGGCACCAATTCCCCCATGGGATCAAGTGTTTGCTATTTAAATTAGGATTTAATCTAGTTCTTATCATTTCATTGTGTTCTTGCTTATTTTCTTTTCTATTTTGAGTTTGTAAATTGATTTCATGGGGAATCCTTTTTTTAGCTTGCAAATCCTTGTCTAACTCATTTATTCATGTTGTTTTGCAGGTACTAGGAAAAGGGTTTGCATAGTAACAATGCGAAGATCATTTAGTTTGAGAGGGTGATAAGAAACTGTACAGGGATATCTATTGCTACCAGTTGTTTTCAGAATGAACAAGATGAATCTCTGAAGAGGCTATGAGCCTGAATTTGTATTGTAACCATTTATGTTGCTAAATAATACAATGGCTTGATCTTTGGAGTGTGGGGTTTTTTATCCGAAAGGATTTTCCCCACGTAAATCTTTGTGTTTTAATTTTTCTATTTCATCTTTCATGTCTGTTGGTTCGTGTAGTAGATTTTTTTAATGTTTCATGTTGAATTTACATGTATTTCTCTTAGATGGATCAATGTGGGAAATAAACTGTGTTTGTTTCCGCATTAGGACATAGTTGTTAGTGTCTTTGAGGTAACCTAATCGAATTAAATTTACCGAAGGCACTACTGTTTGGAGTTTTCATTAGATGCGCTCCACTAGATTTCCTTACATGGAATAATAGATTTCTATGTTAACAAGGTGTGGAGTTCAATATCACCGAGGAATTTATTGATGAGATTACTAGTTTATCTACAAAGGGAAAGAAGTTTTTTAGGGATCATGTTGTGTCTAAGACTGCCTTAGCTAAAAAAAATTGAAGGCAAGGAGCAACAACGACTTAGGTGCATTAGTACTAGAGGGTATGATCGAAAATCAATCAAACTGCTCTAGAGAGATGTGGTCCTCACAATTATGAAATTATTTGCGCTAGAGGGAAGGTACTCTATGATTTATGCCTATCATTTTATGTTGCTCAATAATTTCTGTCACAACAATTTGGTTTCATTCCCCTATTACTTACTTGTTTCTATGGAAACTAGTATCGATGCTCACAGAAAGAACCCTAGTACGACAATTCTTCATGAAGGCCTTATGAATCTTATAATTGACCACATTAAACTGAAATTGTTACCTAAGATTCCTAAGCTCTCTTCAGTTGGTAAAAAGAAGGGCATAAGGTATGGTTATGATACTAGTGGGTCGGCGGAGGAGTGGGATGGTGACTATGAGGAGGAAGATTTTGAAGATGAGGAATCATTGGAGGCTAAGGGGAATTCAGAGGAAGAACCAAAGGCCTCTATGTCCTAGTCGAAGGGCTATGAGACAAATATTAAAATGAAGGAGGTTGTTGCTCCTTCTGGTAAAAAGAATGTGAAGGGGAAGAAAGGGGGCCTTAAGAAGGAGAAGTGTGCTCTTAAGTCAAGGGAAGTTGGGATGAAAGGAATGGAGGAGACTCCTCTTCCTTGTGTCAAGGGGTTTTGAGGGAATGTTCAAGAGGGAAATGAGTAGGCTATGGCGGATATTGTTCAGGAGGGAAATGAGCAGGCTATGGTGGATATTGTTCAGGAGGGAAATGAGTAGGCTCCGACGATCATTGTTCAAGAGGGAAATGAGTAGGCTATTGTGGATAATTGTAAGAATTGGCTATGAAGGTAGCCACCCAAGATCTAGAGGCCTAATAGAAAGCACAAAAGAGAGAGAAAATAATATGACAAGAATAAACTGTATTCAATGTCAATAATATGAGATAATGGTATAATGTACATAGGATACCCCTTGGTTATATAGCCAAGGTGAGAACATAGGAGGGCATAAGATTATGACAAGTGTCGTAATCTTATGACATGTGACAACTAGGAAAATTTATCACTCCACCTAAAGTGGGAAAGAGATAATGTGATAATCTCCACAAAAGGTGGATCACCCACAAAAGGTGGAGAGATAATCACATGATGTGTCCACAAAAGGTGGAAGTGATGTGGTAATGACATGTCAAGTCCACCAAAGGTGGAAAATCTCCAACAACCTCCTATGTGGTCCCTAAGTAAACTTAACTAAGGTGTAATTATGACCTAGGACAAGGTACAAGACATTTAATTACACCAACACTCCCCCTTAAGTGCAACTTAGGGAGAATGTGCACAAATACAAACAATGCAAGATGGGTCCCAACTACTAAGCCATGTACAAATGCAATGAAATCTCTCACAAGTGGAGTAAAGATAGAAAACCCAGTGGGAAAAAACTACCCCCAAAAGAGATGAAATACAAAAGCCTATGAATGTGGTAGGGGAAGGAAAAAACCCCATGTGAGGAAAAAGTCCCCCCCATACAAGAGAAGAAGAGAGACAAGGTAGCCCCCCCTCAATGTACAATGATCACCCATGGAAGATGCTCGAGAAGGAATGAAGAAGCTGCTCCAAAAATTTTGAACAACGTTCCTCCCCTTGGGAAGAAACAATACCAAAGGTGCATGAATGAAGTCTCCCCAATCCACAAGTGAAGAAGGAAGAACCCTCAAAATGTAAGAAGTCTCTGAAATCTGCTCAAAGTTCCCTGTGTTGATGCTGAAAGATGCCTTTCCCAAACCATGTGAAGCTGCAATGTAGTCACCTCCTGGAATCTATGAGAAACCCTTGCAACAACACTCTGATCCGTTGAAAAAGACAACTCAATATCTAGCAAGGATGAATGTAGAACATACTTCAAAGATGATGTCTCCTCAAAAGAGAAAGTGGCCTTCTCCAACTGTTGTACACATGCATCCACAATCACATCAACCTCGAAAGACTGATCATGTAGAGGAGGGTCAAAGTGTTCCCTCGCAACAACTGAAGAAGAATCACCTTCATCAAAGAGAAGATGTAAGTAATCATATGTGTCTCCCAAGTCTGCAATGTAGGATTCCACAAACAAACTGCCAATGTCTGTCAAGTAGTCATCCCATGAAGCTGCTAATGGAAGACAAGGTATACACTGTTGCACTGAATCACAAGGCACTGAAACTGTCAGAACACAAGTATCATCAGGTACATCAGTCAATGTAGGAGATGGAGTATCAACAATAGGTTCAAGAACCTTAGGAGCAGAGAGCACTCCAAGATTCAAGTAACCATACTCGATCTCATCAAGTTTGTCCACACTAGGGTGAACTGAATCATCAATAGGAGCAAAATATGAGAAAGTGTAGAACCGATAATGATTATCAACCTCCCCAACTGCAACAAGAGCCTTGCTATGCAAATCTCGAACAATGACAAAATCTGGTGTGAAATCTACACTCTTTCCTGAACCACTGTGTGTAATCTGATAGATGGAAAGGATGCTCCTTGACAAAGTAGGCACACATAGAACATCATTAAATGCTCCACCTTCAACATCAATAGAACCCTTCTCACAAACTGCCAAAGAAGTGTTGTTGGCCATCAAAATGGGTGGTGATGAACAAGAATCAAATGAAGAGAACATATCCTTGGACGAAGTCATATGATGTGAAGCTCCTGAATCAAGGATCCACCTATCTGAATTGGAATCTACAGAAGCAAGAAATGCTTGCCCCTTATGTTTCTCATATTGAGATGATGTAGAAGGAAATGAGCTTGATGTTGTTGCCATGAGAGTTGTCCCTTTTCCCTTAGAAGAAGTGGAAGGAGATGAGTCCTTCTCTTGATATGCAGCTGGCAAGTTGATTTTGTTCTTCTTAAGGATGTGTTTCAACTCATCAATTTGCTTAACATGACAATGATGCTCTTCATGACCAATCCTTTTGCAATATGCACATGTTGGTTGCTCCCTCTTACTTGAATTGTTGTACTTCTTTGAAGAAGATGAAATTGAGCTTTGTTCTGGAGGAGTGGATTGTTTGTTCTCTCCTTGTGGCTTTGATGAAGATTGCTTTTGGTCCTTTCCTTTGCCTTGCTTATTGTTTCCATGATTGACCACCAATGCTCTTGAAGTTGAAGACTTGAGAATTCCCATTTTCATCAACTTATTTTGCTTAAGAATCAAAAGATCTGTGAGAGCCTCAAAAGATGGTGTTGTGAAGTTTCTAATTGTCAATCTTTGAGTCTAAAAACTTGAAACAAAGGCTGCATACTCAACTGTAAGTTTATCCAACAAGTTGAAGACCAATTGATCATCCTCTTTTTCAATACCACAATCTTTTAGTTGTGCTCTTAATTCATTTTCCTTAGTGACATAATCCTGAATTGTATCAAAATCCTTGGGATCAAGGCTTAAGAGATCATGTTCAAGTTTGTATTCCTTAACCTTATCAACCTTTCCATACAAAGCAGGAAGCTTATCCCAAGCTTCCTTAGCTGTGGTACATTTATCAACATGGAAAATGAGATCATCTAAAATGAACTTTCTTAGTGTACCCAATGCCATAGAAGTTTTAGTGAGCCAATCTATATACGCTGTTGGATCTGCCTTAGGATCTGAAGGTGCAGTTATGGTTCCATCAATGTAGTAGATTAAACCTTTTTCCATTAGTTTACTCCATGCACGTACTTTCCATGTACCATAATTATGTGCAGTTAAGAGTGGAAATTTAGATGAACCCATGAGGGAATGAAAGAGCACAAGAGAGAAAATATGAACAATCACAAAAGATACACCCCCCAAATTCACTCAATCAAAGTACCCCCCCCCCACAAATAGATGATTTTGGCACTTTATAATGCAGTGTGTGTACAATAGGCCACTTGCAACTTGGCTAAGTGGGCTTATGATTTCTGATTTACAACTTGCCAATAAAGAGACTGATAACGGACTAGAACAAATAAGCAAAGACCTAAATTCAGATCTATGCAATACAAGTGCCAAAGAGGTCAAAAATGACCATATGCTGAAAGTACAAAATCCACTCAAGATCGCTTCAAACTGATTGTAGATTCAATAAGTAGATGAAAAATAATGCATTTTCAAAAAAAATGGCACCTGAAAAGGAGTTCAAATGAGCCTGAACGAAGCCTTTGAAGTTGCAAAAATGGTGACAAGACAAGTACAGTGTTGAGAAACTAAAAATTCTAGAAAATCTGTCCACCAAAATTAGAAACCGAGTACACCACTACGAAGTACATGAAAAATTAGTCCAAATAAAAAAAATTGCTCGAAAAAAGGAGCAAAAATGAGCTAGATATGGCCTTCCAAAGTTGAACTGCAAATTTAAAAAGCCCATTGGTGAGGGGGCTAAAAATTTTGAAATCCCTGCCGATGTCATGCTGATGTCATCATTTGAGATATTAAATTTGATGGCCTGTGGCCCGTCAAAAAAGGCATATTCTCCCTTTCTAGAATATTCCGCTGGTAAGGGAGTAAAATTGACGCCCGTCTAGATGTCTTCGGAGCCGTCAGTCTGTCGGCCAAATGGGACAGAATATTCTTTCTCGTACCAGAATCTTCGATTGTCGGCCACCGATGAGAACTACCAGAATTTGTGATGTCTACCGGAGTTTCTGAAAAGGTCTGCTGGAACTTTGAAGCGGTTGTCGTCGGTGGAATCTTTAATTGTAGGTTTGTTCACCGCCTGCCAGGAATATGTGATGCCAGTGATTGATTTGGAGCCGCCAGTGGTGGATGAGGGGTGGGAGCCATGTGGTGGCTTACAAAGAGCCAGAAGGTACGGGTACAGTCTGCGGACTGGTACCCAGTACTGTGCACAGAACCTTAAAAAAATTGTTTTTTTTTTTTGATTTTGAATTTTTTTTACAATTTTTGATTTATAATTTTATTTTTTGATTTATAAAATCAAAAATAAATAAATACAATTTTACAATGCAGATTTAATAGCGAATATTTTTCTAAAAAAATTTAGAAACCCCAAATACAAATTCTCCAAAAGGGTTTTAATTTTTCTAAAAAAATTTCAAAATTTTTCAGATAATTTTTCCAGAAATATTGAAAAAATAATTGGAAAATTTTCGACAAAATAATTTTTTCAGAACTATTGAAAAATTCAGAAAATTGAAAAAATACCCAAATTGACGAATTTTTCAGATTTGGAGCTCCCGATATCCGATTTGGATGAAATGAAAGGCAATCTTGACTGAAAACAGCCTCCCAAACACAATGGTGGACTTAGATTTGGTGTAGGATGCTCCAAAATGCTGCTGCAACATAGATCTAAAAATACACCACTCTTCAATGCACCAAGATCTCTCCAAAATGGCGATCCAAAGACGCTCCAATGGCTCTGATACCATGTAAGAATTGGCTATGAAGGTAGCCACCCAAGATCTAGAGGCCTAATAGAAAGCACAAAAGAGAGAGAAAATAATATGACAAGAATAAACTGTATTCAATGTCAATAATATGAGATAATGGTATAATGTACATAGGAGACCCCTTGGTTATATAGCCAAGGTGAGAACATAGGAGGGCATAAGATTATGACAAGTGTCGTAATCTTATGACATGTGATGACTAGGAAAAGTTATCACTCCACCTAAAGTGGGAAAGAGATAATGTGATAATCTCCACAAAAGGTGGATCACCCACAAAAGGTGGAGAGATAATCACATGATGTGTCCAAAAAAGGTGGAAGTGATGTGATAATAACATGTCAAGTCCACCAAAGGTGGAAAATCTCCAACAACCTCCTATGTGGTCCCTAAGTAAACTTAACTAAGGTTTAATTATGACCTAGGATAAGGTACAAGACATTTAATTACACCAACAATAATATTTTGGAAGGTGAGGGATTTGTGAATTATGGGATGGCTCTTCCTAGCCATGGTGGTTTGGAGACCCCTGTTTGCATGAGTGATGAGTAGGTTAAGTAGGCAGATGTCAACGATGGGCGGCTTGAGTTGTTGGTGAAGTCGGTTAATTTCTCTGAGAAACATAGGGTGAAAGTCAAGGCAATTGATGTTGAAGACTCTCCCGTGGAGGAGGATGTGAAGGAATAGGGTGCGGATCGAAAGGACCTCCATGAGAATGTTGATGTTCCCACTATTGATTGGATCAATTGGGAAGAGATCAATATGGATCTTTTTTGCAGAATGGTGGAAGACAACACCAAAAACCTTCTCTCTTGTGAAATGGCTCTTTTCGAAGGTTAAGGACCTTAATACCAGGCTTAAAGATTGGCAAGATGATTGTGTAGCTTTGGTGAACTGCAAACAAAGGGAATGGTTGATGAGAGATAAGGTCAAAACCGTGAATGTGATCCTCGATGAGTTAGGTGTGGATGTTGATAGACTTGGCAAAAATCATGAGGAGAGGCTGACTTCTTTGGAAAAAGTAGTTCTTGGGGTGAATGAGGAGCGGGTAGTGGCTATGGAGGATAGAATGAACAAGATTAGCAATGACTTGCAAATTGTGGTTAGAATAAGCAATCAGTCCCTGAAGTCTAGTGCACAGGGCTTGTCTTTATTGAACGAGAAAGTCATCAATTGGATTGGTAAGATCTTGGACCTAATTGAACATGAGGAGGCTATAGCTGGGATTAACCGTATGAACCTGGCAGAGAAGGATGTGGATGTTGGCTCGTGCATGGAGAAGAATGTGGATGTTGGCCCTTGCCTACATACGAGGAGCAAGACTAAGAAAAGGGCGGCCATTTCGTTCCAGGATCTTGAGGAAGTGGTAGAGATGCATGACAGGGTCATCTCTAGTAATGTGGACTCAATTAAGGTTCTTGATAATTTGTTGTAGTTGTTGGTAGTTCAACCTTTTGTGCTGATGTTTTGTTGTTGGTTTGTTGACGATTTTTTTTGGTGTTTTCTTTTGTCAACCTTTTTAACTTTTTTGGGTTGTTGGTGCTTATGTTTCTTTCTCGTTAGCAGCTTCCTTTCATTGTACAGGGTTTCGGGGCCCTTTCAAAACCTACTTTTCCTAATCAAAAACATATGTAAGATGCATCCACCCAAAATTTCTTGAACACTATTGATATAAAAAAGACTAATCCTGATATGTTACCTGGTGGTTATCATAAAAGGATAGTTTTGTAGGTATTTTATATGGATATATACAAGGAATATTATAAACTATGATGAGATACAAGGTGAATTTTGATGAGTTGTTGAAATATGGTCATGAGATAAAATGATAAAATTAGGTGGATTTTCCAATAGAAACACCCAATTTGATTGAAATAATATAATGATAGTGAATCTAACATAGTTATAGAATTGGATAAAGATGAGAATCATATATTTCTAAGAATGATCTTAGTTTCTAACTCCAATTTATAATGATTTTAGTCTTGATTTGAGGCATATAATCCTATGCAAAATGATTAAGGACAAAATATTGTTGCAATTATACCCTAATATATACATTATAGTATTAGTAATTTTAAATTTATGTTTATATGTCCTAATTGTTCCTAGTAAAATTTGTTCATCATAACAACCCAAAGATCATCATGCAACTCTGAGGATTCCTTCTAAACTTTAAGACATTTTATTGATGAACAATCAAGAAGGCAAGACTGTCCCTTAAAATTTTAGCACTATCCAAAATATGTTTTTTCTTAAATTATAAGGCAATAAATTTAATTTTCATAAACCTTGTAGGAGATGTTCATGAGGGACAATATTTAGGTAGGCTCATCTTGATAGTTGAAAAGGAAAGGGGAGTCAAATGATAGTGAAATATCTCTAAGATACACATGACATTCATAAGGCTTTGAATAGTCATTAAAGAGGTTTGTGATAACAATATATAGGCTTGTGCACAATCAGGTAGAAAGGTGAAGAAGGTGATGTATGAGACCATGAAGAATTTCATCAAAATCCATAAAAAAATAGAAGTGTTGACAGATTATGCACAATACATGAACAAATTTCAAAATAAATAACTTCATTTATTATCAAACACGTGTCCCTTATTCCCTCTTTTTACTTGTGTAATCATTTATTTATTAAATTAATCATTTATAAAAAAATATGGACAATGATAAAAAAAAATTGTATCAACCAAAAATCCATATAGCCATACAATGTTATATGTAAAAGTACAATATATGTACAAGAAAGTCATATAGGCTTATAGAAAAGTCATTTAAGTGTATAATGTCACATATTTTTAATACAAAAATATGTGTACAAAACTACCATATAAGCATTCAAAAAAGGACCCTAATGTAATCACTTCCCTCTAGGGGAAGGGAAGAGATCACAAGCCACCTTTGACTATCGATTAGATGGGGAGGCATACTATGATGGTTGCTTTTGAACCCATTGACTCAGCCTCCTCTCTAAACTATTTTGGATCTAAACTTGATACAATAAAAAGTATACACTTTAATATATAAAAATTGAATTATAAAATGACATGTAATAGAATAATTACTTACCACATACTCATAATCACTTTGAACCAATTTTTTCCTCTCTTCATCCATAACAGGGGCATGTTCATGAATTAGAGTTGTGAAGATTTGTGGCAAGCATCAAGACACAAATTAAACTATGAATAAATATCATTCAAATTTTCACTAATAGATATATAAAACAATAAATTATAATATTAAATTTACTAATTTGGCTCATACCTCTGCCAAAGGCATCAAAGGTGATACTGATGCAACAACACCATGCTCCATTATGGTATGAATACTAGGAGGAGTATCAATTGATGTGATTATCTAAAAAAGAAACAACATTATTAAATTTCAAAATCTACCTAACATTATTTTATAAACATTTAATGATTAAAAAAACTCAACCTTACCTCAATGTAAGATGTATGGCAACTCCTACTGATAGGTGTTGATGGCAAAGGCCCAAAATTAACCTGTTTAATATCCAATGTAAGTTTTATCATTTATATAAGGTTAAAATATTCACACGTACTAAATTTATTATTTATTTACTAGTTACATACATATGGAATTGACATCGTCGAGTAAGTAGGAGGAGGAGGGCCACTAGATGCAAGGTGAACACTCTAAACTTGAAATGTTATTATAATCAATCTAGTAATTTAGTTAATCTTACATTTAAAAATTAAATATGATAAATTAATTTTGACCTTGTTCAAATTTACCTATCTATCAATGTCAAATGTTCAATCTAGTAGCTCATTTGTCATGACAATTTGATCCAATATAAATGTGTCTTGCTGCTAACAACATATATCTTGATCATCCTTAGACCCATACATATAAAGAGACCAATATTTTTGACATAAGTGAGGTGAAGGTCGAGACTTAGAGGACTTACCCACATCACCTTGTGCTAGAGGCCTAGCATGTCATAAAGGATCTAAGTGAGAGATCTAATGGACCGTAGGGTCTCAACCTCAACACCCTCCTTCACAAATAAATGGATAGTGACATGCTTAAACTCTTTTCTAGAAATGTATCTTGGTTCTTTTTTTTTATCAAGTTGTTCCCCCATTATTTCTTGTGTCAAGCCCTCACTTCTACCTTGGAAATCTCACATGTCAAAGTAATTTGAGATCTCAATGGGGACAAATTCGCAATAGAGTTTCCTAAAAAAATATTGTGGGACTTCATTATTATTGTATGGAGGATGGTAAAAAACCATCCACCACCTATCCCAATAATTATTACTTATCCTTTGGTGGTGACACCAATATATATGAAACCTCTTGGAAGTGTCATGTATGGGTGCATCATTATTTCTTGGGTCGATGAACAACACACACAAATCAGATTTCAATATAATTTTTTTGCTTTATTTGCTCATAGGATAATTTTTCGACATAAAATTATCTTTTTTCTTCCATATTTTTTAACCAAGTGTTGAGTTTCCCACTCATAGATACTATGTGAGAGATGATTGATTCTAGTGAACTGGCGAGGTTAGACCTATGGGAGTTTGTCCTGTATGGATCTCTTAATCTTCCAGTTATTGCCTCAAGTTCTCTTTTATTGCTTTTTATTTTCCCTAATATAATTTCTTGCATCCTAGGAAGATGACGAGGCAATATGGGGGTTTTTTTTGTGGTTATTCTTCAATAGGGTTTTCATCAATTAGTGGGGAATTCTCAATTCTTGGAAATTAAAGAAAATTCACTCAAATTTTCTTCAATCTATCTATTTAATTGAATTTTAGACTATAAAACTAAAAATAGTTACCTCTTTGACCTTGGCGATGTTGTGGCAACATTTTGGTGGTGATTTGGTAGACAAATTACTAATAAAATGAGCTATTGCACAACTTGAGCATGATCTAAAAGGCTACAGGCCAAGTTTTGCTATTGATTGGACAAGTTCAAATGAGCTCAACCTCTTGATTTTTTAATTTAAAGCAAAATAAAATACGAGTGTGTTATAACATGCTCGCATTATGTTCACTAAGGGACCAAAAAGTGGTGTGTCCACTTTTGGGTGCCCCATCTTTTTGAACTCACCCCTTTTTGATAATGTTACTTAAACTAGTTTTGGATTGATGACTAAATAATGATAGTAAATTTATGTGATAATAGTAGATATTGAAGCCAATTATGTGACATGTAAAGAATGTTTCGTCAAAAAGATAGAAGCTCCTAATTATATATTACAAGTACCTTCTTATGATTGTTTTATTCACCAATAAATTAAATCATAGGAAACTTCAATTTTAGTCACACCAATCATAGAGTTGGTTGTAATACATTATAATCAACACTTAGAATCGTTAGAGGCATTGCTATCTGCAAGAATATATTAATAAAATAATAATTTATATTAATATTAATTAAATTTGGACATCAAATAACATAAGATCTAATGTTTAATAGCATTATTATAGTCAACTATGGTAACTTGAAACATGCAAATATAAATTATCTTTCAAGTTCATACTAGCAATTTGGCTCTATTGTCTATCAATTGTTCTATACTAGGAGTTAATAAACCACATGTAATGATCAATGTTTGTAATAAATATGGAATTAGCAGCAATAGCCATACATGAAAGGCCAATATCCTAGTTGATGTGGTTGCCACTAGTTTTGTTTCCATTGTTGTTGGAATTTAACAAGGGAAGAAAGTTGTGCATTGTTTGATCCAATGAAACAATAGTTGCATAAGCAATTTTTGTATTAGCAATTTCATTTTGGAGCTCAATAGATACCATGAAAATGAGTTGGAAATATAAAATCCAGTTTTAAAAATAGACATCTCAAATAATTGAATAACATAATGATTCCAAACTATTTTAGTAAAATGGGTGTAATGGGATTGGAAAGGGAATGTATTGATGATGTTGGTGGTAGCACAAGAAGGTTAATCAATAAATTTGAATGGGAGATAAAACTATGAAAATGAGCATGAAATAATGAAATTATTAATACTGGTATTCTTAGAGATGATTTTAAAATAGGAAAATTTACATGGAAATGAAGAAGAGATTACAAATTAATACTAGAACTAGCCAAAGCATAGTTTTTCCAAGAGGTTGCAATTACAATATTATTTTCTACTACTAAGGTTTATACAAAAAAGGACATGGAATTGTAAACTAATATAAAAACCTTTGAGATCATTCTTCTCCATTGTAACTAGATTGAATTTGTCCATGCATCTTGCACCTTCTTTGTGGGCTAAACCAGAACTAGGTCTAATTTGGCTTAGCTACACCCAAAGTGAAGAAGAGAATATGTTAATTTGAGAAGAAGTTGTATGTCTTTGAATTTGTGTAGATGAAATTTAGCATTGTGCTAATGTCTAGATCATAGATCTAGTATCCAAATCATAAGCCTAAGAAATATCTTATGTTGTACCAGATGTTATAAGCCATTGATGTTGCTTGGATTTAGGGTCTCTAATTTTTATTGTATAATGACTCCAAGACAGCTCCCAACACCTATATATTTCCTTGCCTTTGTATAATGTTTGAACTTATTAGGATTCAAGTTGAGGTGTTGATTTATTTGATTCTTTTTCTACAAATTCTTGAGAGTATGGTTGTTTTAACAATTTTCCCATTTTCTCTTTCATTTCAGAGATCACAAATTTATCAAGGCATATTTTTTCTAACATTACTACACTTTAGTTTCCTATATTTGTGATAAGAGGTTCCTTATCCATATTTTGGATAAAAAACAAATTTTTAATTATGGCTTTTGTAATTGTAGACACCTAAATTTGGACACTTATATTTGTCCAAATTTTCCCTCTTCATCTAAATACCCTCTCATTAGCATTAATTAAGTAATATTGTTATTATTTCGTTAATACCTTTAAATCATATAAACCCCTAAATTATTTAGTTAATAATTAAATACCTTACCCCTTTCATCAAATGAATTAAATAAATATAACATTTATTTAATTCCTAACATGTCACATCCCTCATTTAATTTTAATCAACCTCCTAATTCCATCATCAGGAATGTGCACATGCCTAATCCTTGATTAAGATGTGTCACATCTTCCAACTTTTGCAAGTTGGCCCCTAATCTCTCTTAACCACCTAACCCTCCTCTAATCCTTCATTAACTATCATAATCAACTTCCCAAGGAATTTTTAATTCATTTTATCCTTCCAAAGAATATTAATTTTTTTTTCCCCATGTGATCTTTGACTTGTCACATCAAGTCACATGTGGAATTTTCCCTATGTAATCTTTGACTTGTCACATCAAGTCACATGTGGAATCTTCCCTATATAATCTTTGACTTGTCACATCAAGTCACATGTGGACAAGTGCTTCCCTTTTTGGAACCTTGTCTTGTCCATGAGATTCTTCCAAATATGTAAATTTTTAATTCACATTTATTTTTCCAACTATTTTCCCTTTTCCCATGGAGATTTTTGAGGAATACTAAAATTCCTCTCATGTCACTTTCCAACCATTTGGGAACAAGAATTTTCTTTTTAGGAAATCTTCTCATCCCCTAAGGTACTTGTCCTTCCTCCACATCATGTACTCTCCTTCCACCTCACCTACACATCATCACATCCTTAGCCACTTCATATTCCACATGTCAAGATGTGAGGGTTTGTGATTCCTCAACTCACCATAGCCTTTCATCTTGGCCTTGTTGGATAAATCTCAACCATTGAATTCTCTAGAGAATTCAAATTCCTCTATAAATACCCCTATTTTCTCTCATTTTGGGGGTTCATGATTTTGCTACCAAACTCTTGCCAATTTGACATTTGAGCCATATTTAGCCAATTTTCACACTTTGCCCTCACCATAGCACTTTCATCCTATACTCATCTACTTTCAATCATCTTTGCATCCCATCTCACATCTTTTGTCATGAAAAGGAGCATATACAATATAAAAAATTAAGGGTCAACCAAAAGAGCAACTTAGCAAGGTATAATCTTTCCATCTACATTTGTTAAGTTTAACATTTTTGCCCAATCTTGAGGTGTTAGGTGTTTACTTTGTTTCTTCCATTTCTTTTGTTGTTGCTCATTTCTGGAACAATATTTTTATTTGATCACATTTCTGGCACGCTCGATAGGACCCACAAATGGGTCTTGTTCTTTCACGTTTGTTATTTTTTTACTATTTGCAAGTGCACGTTGTAGAGGGGTGGACACGACCTAGCAGAGAGGAGTACTTGACCTCCAAGGGTGGACCTGACCTAGCAAAGGGGCGGACCTGACCTTGGCCAGGGGTGAACCTACCCTCCATAGAGTCCAGAAACAAAAATATTTGTAATTTTTTTACAAAGGGGCAGACCTGACTTCCAGGGGTGGACCTAACCTTTTTGAAGGGTGGACCTGACCTTTTCCAGGGGCAGACCTGACCTCCAAGGGAAAACCTGACCAAAACAAGGGGCGGGTCTGACCAAAACAACTTTTTCTAGAAGGTGAAAACTGAAGTTTAAGCACTGTTTTTAGTTATTTTGGGTATTTCTGACCCCCTAACGTTTGTTGTTGGTGTCTATGCAAGGATCTGACTAGCATTTGGTGGAGAATAGAAAAAAAAGTACTAACGAGTTTCTGGCTGGGCTATCTGTTTCAAAATGATTATTAGTTGTTTGTTATCGTTTTTCATCAGTTTACGCACATAGTTTAACTAGGAGGGGTCAATATACTTTGTGTGTCATGCTTGTGGTAGGCTATTGACGTATCCAATCCCCTTATGCCATTTGGCGATCCTAGGTGATGAGAAATTGTAGCTTATCAATTCCTTTTGAGTCTCCCATTTTTCTTTTTCTTAGGGGACCTGCTTGGGGATTTCATCACCCCAAGGGACGATCCCAACCATGCATACCGATGGGGTATACAAAGGGGGAAGAGAAATTTTTTTACCCCAATCCAGTCACATTGTTATTGTAACACCCCTCCATTTTGGATCTTTTGATCATAGTGTTTTCTTTGTTATGTGTTTTTGTTATGTTGTGACTGATTATTTATTTATAACATGCTTTCACATTAGCATAGTTGTTATTTGAATTGATATTGGTGTATGCTCATTTATTGATTATTGATGTTTTAATTTCGTCAGTCTTGATGTGACTATATTGGTGAAAAGAACGATATTGTATCACTCGTTCGCGAGTGCTCTGTGATTTCCATGATTCTCTCTTCACAGTTTGTATGAATTATTATATGTATACATGTGTGATATTTTTTGTTTGCAGGATTGCAGATACAAGACATTAGTTTCACCTGATTTCACAAGTATGAGCGTATCCACTACTCAACAGTAATATTAGGAGATAGTAACGGGTTACCTAGTCATACCTTTACCCTAGTACAGTGTATCGTTAGTTTGAGTTTTGGTCTTAGCATTATCATTGTTGTTTTGGGTATTTTATTATTATGCAAGTTTAATTTTGTAGATTAAAACATGTGTTTGATTAAGTATTTAATTTATGGTATTATTGATGTGAAAACTTTAGAATAAATTAATTAATTAATTTAATTTAGCTATGTTATTAAGTAATTTTAATTATTTAATTAATGAGAATTAAATAAATAAGAGTATTTAAATTGGTTGCAATTAGTAAATTGTTTTATTTTATTTAAATGCATGTGGTTGAAAAATATCTTTGGTTGTTGAGGGAAAATATATTTTGTTGGGATAACTCTGATTTGGGAATTTGTTATCTATCTGTTGAAAATTCATTCTTGGGAGTGATATTTTTTGGGGAAAAAAAATTCATTCTTGGGAGAGATATTTTTTGGGGAAAGAAAAAGAAAGTTGTTTCACGAGAGTTTTTGGTGGGGGTTGTGGAAAATTGGTGAGGAAATTGTGGATCTCTCTAAAGAAATTGTTTTAGAATTATTTTGCTGTAGAAATTTTTGGCGGTGTTTTTTTGTTGTCTTTTGAAAGGAGGCAATTGCATTGAAGAAATCTTTGGCTATATTGGGAATTGAAATTACAGAGAAGCTCGGCAATATTTTGTTGAGGCAACATTTTTCTGTAACAGGTTTTTTTACTATTTTTGTGAATTTTGTATTAAAAAGTTATTTTATTACTGTAATGCAAATTGGAAATGTTTAGGAAATAATTTTTTATTACTGTAGAAGTTCTTGTTTCTTTCTTTTAAAAGATTTCCATGAAAATGAAACCTCTATAAAAAATAATTAAAAATCCTTTGTGTAATTTTGTTTATTTGAAATAGATTTTTACAAAAGGATATTATAGTGGAATTATTAAACCTTTGTTGAATTTAAATCAAAACTTAAAAACCTCTTCCTATGAAAACATAATTTATTTTTCTGTAGAAAAAGGTAAATTACCTTGAAAGATTTAGATCCTCGTAAGGAATGAATTTTAACACAATTAGAAAACCTCTGTAGGATTAAGAATGAAATCCTCTGATAAATTTAGAAAAATTGGAAACCTCTGGTAATTTGAAAATCAAAACAGCAGAGAGAGTGCGTCACTAAATTAATCATAACTTGAAATTTACGAACTAGGTAGAGTTGAATTTTTTATATGTTTTAAACGACTTGATTGTACACCTTCACTAAAAATTTTAGAGAAACCCAGATCCGAAAACAAAAGTTATTAAAGTCGCAACATACTGGTTTATGATTATGATTGTTTGAAAATTAAAAATTTATATATATATATATATATATATATATTTATTTGTTTAAAAATATATATATTGGAAACATTGCATATAATTTTAGATTATTTAAATATAAATGTATTTTTAAATAGGTGCATGCACATGCACAATTAAATATTTTAAAATGAACATTGGAAAAAAAAATTAGATTATGTAATTAGAAAAAATATATATTTATATATATATATATTTAAAAGTGATTTATTTAAATGAATATTATATTGTTAATTAATGCATGCAATGCACAAGTAGGTGTTTTATAATAAATTGATTTTATTAGAAATATTGATTATTTAATTAAAGAAAATTGAGTTAAGGTTGTTAGTTTATTAAATTGAAAGTGTTTTGGATGATGTATTTTCATATACAAGAATTGATTGTAATGGATTTAGGAAATCTGAATGATAGCATTTGTTATTTTTTTGAATTATATTTGAAAAGCACGTGTTTCTGTAATTATGTACTGGGGGGAAGTATTTGTCATTATGTGAATCTAAGTCTTCGAGAGTTGTAATTGTGAAAGGGTTGTGGTAACTTTAGTTTACGCTTTGAGTTTTTTGGGTAGTGCACGTATTGGGTTTCTGTATTGGACATCTATCGAGATGTGTTACCTTTTGAAGTGTATTGGTTTTTGTTATCAGTTCTTAGTGCACTATCTACCCTTGTAATGTAGTTTGAGTTATGTGTTGTCGGTAGGGGAGTGGCTTTCAACAAGGGCCGAGACACAAAGTGGTCCCAAAACAACTCGTGTGGGAGTCAGTATAATCAAGTGGGAATTAAATAATCTATTAACTTAACACATATAACAAGATATTTAACCTTGCTCATTGGCTCAAGGACTTGTATAAGACTTGAGATGAGTCGGGAAGGCCTAGAATGGCTAGATCGTTATCTTGTCTTCTCAAAATATAACCTATTCCGCACTGGTGTGCATGTAGGGCCAGAATCGTGAGATGTTACCAAGATAACCCTAGAGGGGGGCCGAGACCTAGGAAGATATCCTTTGGATAACCAATGCAACCTTTGTGATGACACTCCTCCTATGACAACAGTCTATTTATATTGTATAATGGATGTATTTGATTCAGTGGTTCTTTAAGTAATGTAACCTTATGTTTTGTGTTTCCTGGTACAGTGTTATTTTGTATTTATTGGTGCAGTGTGGTCTTGTATATTACTTGTGTCTAGAGGTAATAGGTTTGTCTTGGTTACCTATTACTATCTCCTGGCATGGGGGTTGGGCCTACGGGTACCAAATGGTTGGGTGGCGTGCATCTTACACTATTGAGTTTCTCTTCCGTTCGTGATGGCGAGATCTTCTTGTTCGAGGAACTCATGTGGTTCTCTGGAGTTGTTCTTCTCCTTCTTCATTGTAACTATGGATCT